>BPTQ01000009.1:159343757-159789060 GCA_019973895.1 Chrysanthemum seticuspe
ATCACTCTTCAATGATGCGATTCCAACTCCAACTCCTTCTAATAAAAAATAGAAAAATACAAAAAAAAAATCTTTTACTTTTCCATGCTTAGAGCCCAAATAATCTTCCTCAACCTCAACCTTAGCGTAGTAACTTCTCACTAGCATTCCTATTCCCCTAGAGAACGATATCAATACCCGTGGCTTACCCTAATTACTACACTACAACGATTAGGTTCACTGCCTAGGGTGTTATAAAACTTGCTCGAAGAAAAGGAAGTTTCCTTGACCCCGAACGACGCGTGTAGCGTTATCATTCATCAATCACCCCGTGGTATTTTTTTGAGTCAGTCCAAATATGCCCTTGAATTGTTAAACAAATTTGGAATGAAAACCTGTGACACTTATGCCACACCAATGACTCATACCAAGAAGCTAGACGCTGATTTACATGGGAAATTAGTAGACCCTACCAAATACCGAAGTATTATTGGGTCTCTCATGTATCTAACAGCTAGCAGACCTGATATTGTCTTTGCCGTTTATCTATGCTCCCGTTATCAGTCGCGACCAACTGAAACCCACCTCTTTGAGGCTAAAAGAATCCTCCGATACATCAAGGGAACCATTAACTTGGGGATCTGGTATCTGAAGGATTCTGGTTTTGAACTAATCGCTTTTTCAGATGCTGATCACGTAGGATGTTTAGATTCACGAAAAAGTACTTCAGGAGCACTACAATTTCTTGGTGATAAACTGATGTCATGGCAATCGAAGAAGCAGGATTGCACATCGCTGTCATCAACCGAAGCAGAATATGTAGCCATGTCGGCGTGTTGTGCTCAAGTCATCTGGATGAGAACACAACTCAAAGACTATGGTTACGTATTTGACAGAATCCCGATGTACTGCGACAATCGGAGTGCCATTGCGATCTCGTGCAACTCAGTTCAGCATTCGAAATCAAAGCACATCGATCTTCGCTATCATTTCATCAAGGACCACGTAGAACAGGGTACAGTTGAATTATACTTCGTGGGTACAGAATACCAATTGGCAGATCTACTCACCAAATCCTTGCCTCCCGCTAGGTTTAATGAGTTGGTCCACCGGATTGGTATGCGGTGTTTGACTCAAGAGGAACTGGATGAACTCTTAAAACAGTCTTAAAAACCAGTCAAACAACAAAATCACTTTTGTAAATATTTTTCAAAACCAAAATACAAAAATATAAAATCAGATAAAACAACAAAAATATTATTCTATCTATTTTTCTTTTAACATGGCAAGTACATTTTTTCCTTCAACACTCTAATCTTTCAAAATTCAGTATTTTTTCGATCAAGTGTTGAGGGGGAGAAAATTTAATTCTTAACTGTTTCAAAACAACCGTGTACTTGCATGTTACCTAATCCCGGTTGTTTCTTTAATAATGGTGGTCACATTTTTGGTTTCTGACACTCCTCGGACTAAAATTTATAACCTTTCATTATTTCTTAAGTCGAGGGGGAGTGTCGTCAAAGTTATTTCCAAATATTCTTCGTTTGGTAACCAAAATGGAAGTTAAATGTCTTTGGATGAAAATGGAAAAGGTAGAGGGACTAAAACTGCCAAAAGCACGAACTATTTTATAATAAAACTTCCACCTAACTTATCCTTTACATTTATTACACACACCTAACGAATCCTACGCGTATAAATCGTTCAACAAATCCATGTTTTGGATCACCAATTTGTAAGTTGTTTCATGATCTTTACGTATTTACAAACATTGGTTTTGAATCTTTTACAAATCCAACGGCTAAAACGTGAGATATGAGTGATTATGTGTTCTACGCATAAGCGTATGAACACAAAATCATTGGTGTGTGTTGTTGGTTAAAACAAGTGTGTCAAAACATTTAAATAACATCAATGATACTATGTTTATCCTCAAAATCCACCCAGAAACACGAATTGATTGTTTTTCAAAATTAGGGTTCATGAGTCCTTTTGGGTGTTTTTCAAATGTGAATGGTTTTGGTCAAAAAGATTGTTGTGTGATGTTGTTAGTATAGTGAATTGATCATATATGTGTTTAGAATTAACCCAGAAACACTAATTGCTTGATAATTAGATATTAGGGTTTATGTTCTTCACGTTTGGGTATTTTTGATTCATTGAGAGTTGGATGTTAAAACTTGGTCATAACACTCACATGACATCTAAGAACCACCAGAATAAGTTTAATGCTATTTCCATGGTTAGATTTCTTAAGCGTAAATCTTAAAACTAGGGTTTAAGACTACGCGTAAGTAATCTTACGCGTAAACTGTATGATGAGTTTTCTTGCCATGATCTGTTTTAGAATGGATGTATATGTTAATATTGTTGCTATGATGACTTTATTTCAGGTCTGCCACATAAAATTCAGAATCAAGGTCATTAGCAATCTACGCATAAGGATCACCTTACGCGTAGAAGGTTATGCGTAAGAGAAATCTTACGCGTAGCGTTTACGCGTAAGGTTCTACAAAGGGAATATGCGTATCCTGCGAAGGATATGCGTAAACAATGACCTCTACGCATAAGGTCTACTATTACGAGTAAGCCTTACGCGTAAGGTTTAATATACGCCTACGCGTAAGCTTTACGCATAAGGTCCCATGTTCCTACGCGTAATATTCCTTACGCGTAAGACAGGATCCTACGCATAAGCTTGTGTCTACGCGTATACCTCTCCTGTTTACGCATAAGCTACCATTTCTACGCCTAAGCCTTGATCAAACCTTCATTATGTATTGTTACGCGGGCAAACTTGTAAATAAATGAATCATAAAGTCACGAAACCAATAATGTCACTAATAAGCTTAAACGTTTGATATGTTGTGAAAAATAAGTGATAACATAAACTTTAAAACTTAAAAGTTAACTAACTCACGAAACTTATCAGGACGTCATTGGACTATTGAACAAAAAGTGACTTTGGACTCGTAACAATCATTGACATTGAACATTCAATAATTAGACTATAAAACCATCTGTTGACTAACATTATGTCTTTCGATATGTTGGTTCTTTTGGCTAAATGTGTTTCAGATCACGACATGGAAGCTCAAATGAATGTGGATGTACCAAATGTTCTCACCATTGCTGATATCTTCCCGCATGGCTATCCAATGAAGATTGGAAAGAACAATCTTAGAGTTGACTTTGAAACTCTCACCTGCTCGGAATCTTCTTGTCTCATTGCAGTGGATATTCTGAGAATCATCCATAGCAGAACATGCTCACCCACTCTGCCACCGTTCCGGAGATCTACATACAGCAATTCTGGAATACAATGCAGATGGTCAAAGGTCAAAATGCTGTGACGGTGACGCTCAATCACAAGCAAATCACTATCACTCCAGCAGACTTACGGGCAGTTCTCCTCATACCTGACATCATACCAACTGAATTCTCTGCTGCACCTACTGAAGAGACTGTCTTGCAATTCTTGATTGATATTGTGTACGACGAAGCTTCAGGGGTAATCATCAAGCATTCTCATGCGGATCTGAAGAACATTCCTCAGCCTTGGAGAACCCTTTATATCATCATCACAAAATCTGTTTCTGGTCGTGACAGCGGCTATGAGCATCCCAAGCTTGTAGAACTGCAAATCTTTTGGGCTCTGATCAACATGAAACACATCGAAATTGAAGCTCTGATATGGGATGACATGATGACATTCCTCAAAAAGCTTGGCTCAAAGATTCCTTACATCAGATATACTAAACTGTTGATCCAAAGAGCACTTGGGTACAACCCTGACATCCCCAAAAGAATCAATGACCCCGACAATCATGACATGTTGACTGAACCCACTCTAACAGTCAGATTTAAGGAGTCAACTACCAAGAACAAGGTGCTGTGTTGCCAGATCACCTGCTCTCAGACGAACTCAAACAGCTATACTCTTACAAAAGGTATCTAGTAGCTGTGGAAGAAAACAAAGTTGGTTTTCTCGATGAAAAGTCTTCTGGTACACCTACCAGGAAAACCAGAAGAGGAAGTGTAGGAAGTGCTGCAAGTACTGAGAGTCAAAGGAAGTTCCCCAAGAGGAAACCTGGACACAGACGGAGAGTTCCTTCCAAGGAAGCTGTTCCTATTCCCGTACCTAAGCCTGAACCGCAAAGAAGGCTAATAGACGAGGACTCGGAGGGTACTGCATCAGATGAAGAGATTTTCTACTCTGAAACTGCTAAAGATGACACTACTTCAGTAGCAAAACCTCCCAGTCCACCAGCTATCCAAGGAAAAGGGAAGACTCCAGTACTTGTGCCTTATGAAGAGGAAAGCTCAGAAGAAGAGCCACTGGAAACTGATTACAGGAGGAAGTTCAAATTTGTTAGACTCCAACACGTTGCGGAAGAATTTGCCAAAGATCAAATGGGTGGCCCCGGAGGGTCAAGTGGTGAAGTTCAACCTACACCAGAACCTGATGCGGTTAATCAACCCGATAAAGGAACTGGTGCCACCACTCTTGAGCAACAACAAAAGCAACAGGAGGAGTCTATTAAGTTTGACATTGAGGAACCAGATACTGAGAAGTCTGAGAAAGATAAAGCTGATGAAGAAGCTAAGTCTGGAAATGATGAAGATGTTGATTATGAAAAGTTTCTTCTTGATAGTCCCGTACGGTCTAAGGAGAAAATGTCTGAACCTCCTAAGGACCCTGAATCTCCTCACATCTCATCTTCATCAGACTCATCTTCTCACTCCTCACCACCACCATCAAAAAGAACAACAAGATCCACATCCAGATCAGTGAAGAAGCCAACTGCCTCTTGGATTTCTCAAGCTAAGACACGAATCGTTAAAGCTGTCAAACAGGTCAGAAAGAAAGACGTGCTCTACAAGAATATGAATTTCTACGCTGATCAGATTCAGTATCTTCATGATGAGAACGACAAGATGCAAGTTGAAAGGGAGTATGTCCAGAAGCTCATGAAAGATGATCTTCAAGGGAAAATGGACGAGATGATCAAAGGATACACTCACCTGTTCCTTCTTGACGTCGTTCCTAAACTGACAAAGGAGATGTATACCAGACAACTTTATCCAAATCTCCTACATCTGGCCAAGCAAACCATGAAATCAACTCCAATGAATGTGAACATCAATCCAGTTGAACCTACAATCTTCTCAGATGATGAATTGGTGAACCGGCTAGTAGCTCAAATGTCGAAACGCTCTGCAACGTTTGCCTCCCACGAAGCTAAATTGTTTGAAGCATTGCTGGAATACCAACTCAGGTCAACATACAAGGAAGAAGCTGTAAGGCCTAAACGTTCAAGAGACGACGAAGACAAAGATCAGGATAAGAATAACGAGCCCAAACGCCCGAAGAAGTCTGGTGAATCATCTTCTATGCAACCTCCACCCCAACGGACTACAGCTCAACAAAGGTCTCCTCCTCATTCTTCTACTGAAAAACCTCAAGATTCTGAGTTACCACCCCAGACTCAGAAAACCGGTGATCATTTTGAGTATACGGGTGGTGACGATGAAGAAGTCTCTGAGCCCCAACAACAACCCATCTCTCCTGACATAGCCAAGAAACCAGAATCCTCCTCCAGGCCAAAGAAGATGAAGAAGAAGGCGCCTATGACTGACGTCTTATCATGGCTAGACGAGGATGATACTGAATTTGAATGGTTCTCGAAGCTTGTTGATTCCACTCCTTACCCAGCTGAAGGTCAAGAGGTTCCAGAATGTAGTACATTGGAGCATGCGAAATTACTGCAAGAAAAATTCCGTGTGAAGAAGATGACGAAATCCGAGTTGAAGCGAATCAAGAATGAAGCATTTCAACTTCTCAAAGACAGCTCAGAAAGTGCTATTGAAGTTGAGTATCACCTCGATAATATAGCACGAGCCATGTCTAACAACATGGATTAGCTCAACCCAGAAGTAAACATCGACTTCACCAAACGGGACAACCCTCCATATTACACCGACTGGTCTAAACCTCTACCTACAATTGGCCAACCAGATCAGCCTAGGATTCCATTCAGATATTTCTTCAACAAAGACTTTTAATTTCTTCTTCACGGTGGCGATGGTTCAAGGAAATACGCTACATCACTGACACTTCCATTCCCGGCGCCGTATACTCTAACTGCATAGCCATCGAGGAAAGAGCTAACCACATGTTCTCCAACAATGTGGCAGAGTATGACCGTGATGCACTGTATGGGATTCACCATTGGCCAGAACGCTGAAGAATCCACTACAAAAGCTGCCAGGTTCAGAAGTCTCAACATGAAGTGTTTAATACTAAGAATATCGTTGCCATTAAACATGTTGATCTTTCGTCTAAATGGGACTACACTTTTCTCAAGAATATTGTGGTCAAAAGGCAAGACGAAAGGGATTATGCATTCTCTGAAGCGGACTTTGAGAATTTGTCTATCAACGAAGTTGAAGACATGTACCTTGCCAAAGTACAGGGTCGCATGAGACAATTTTCAACTGAAGTACAACGTGAATTCATCAAGTCCTTACTTATCTTCATCAGAAGCATAGTCATCAAACAACGTGTAGAAGATCTCCAGCTTGCAGTTGAATCATATCAGACCCATGTCAACTTCACTCCACCTCAGCTAGATCTTCCCGACATTAACCAGCTTTCACAACACACACTCATCAGCCAACCATTCGGAGTGGTTTACATTAGTGAAACACATCGTAACTGCTTGATGGCGTGTAGAGATCTCCACAAGTTTGGGGATCACACATTGAAGAAGGTTAGGGACGGATTGGCTTATAGGTTGAAGGATATTCATGAAGGCATTGGGTCACAAAAGCGATGGAATTCCAAGGAAAGACGGGATGTGAGGAGGATCATCAGAAAGATTGATGAAAGGTTGTATCGACGGGACCAGTTCAGAACTCTGGAGAGCTTTGTAGGCGGTCGTCCCAGGATTGCTCTCGCCGGCTATCAACGCCTAGTTCGCATTCCTGGAAACATTGATGGACTTCCTGGTACCCCTTGAACTGCTTCTACTTCATAATATTTTGGATGTGTGATTATTTATGACTATGGCTTATGCACACATATCAGTGTACAACCCGTTCTTGTCAAGAAAGGACCCTGTGGTACGCTTCAGAGCCACAATCCTTATACAAGGAGCGAAAGCTTCTTAATTTTGAGTAAAACCTATCAAACCTTTCATTTTTCAAGGTTTTGCTCAAAAGAACAAGTACTTCCCCGTATGATTTTCAAAACCTCAACCATAAGATGAGTACATTTTTAAGCGATTTGCCCTTTCTAATTTATTTGTTTTTTTAATTAATAAATAGGTTGTTTTAGCAGACTTGATTGTCAATAAATCTGGAAAAGGTCAGATCTTATATCTTCATTTTGACAGAATCTGCAATGTGTTATGATATAATAATGTTCCTTATAAATTATGTAATAAGAAGCATTTGTAGGAAACGTTTAGTTCCGTTTCGTTTGCTTATCAACATCTAATTTTGTTTGGAGAGTTTTTATTTATACAAAAGAGGTGAAATTTTTGAAAACGCATTCATATGATGTCTTATTTTCATATTGTAAGAGGAACTCAGGAAAGTGAGCGGTACAAAGGAAACAAAGAAAATGTAGAAAATTTTTTTAGTAAGAAAAATCCAATTTGAAAGCAATTTTCATTTTCCTTGTTTTGTACATAACTTTATATATACGCATTTTACTCCAACTAAATAGCTAGGACACAAGCAAATATTTATGTGGTTTGATGGAGAGAGAGTTTTTATAGTGCCTTAATTGCTTTTTTAGCATATTTTAACATCTTCGGTAAGAAACTTTTGGACATTTTATCAAGTGTTCAATACTCTGTCTATGAATGTATGATGCACCATTAACCCAATATGGAGGCTTAAGTTTCATACTGAACTTAAAGTCGTCAGAAATGTGTTTTATATTTAGTGATGTTTCGATCTAAGCACCTTAATTTCCGTTTACCTTAGACATCCACTTAGGCGCACTTCTCATAGAAGAAAACGTATGTTATTTGCAGTGTAGTAACAATGGTGAAGCCTATGACTCATACCAAAATAGAACTAGTGGGTTAGATTGTTTATAAGTGAAGTTTATCTTATGTAAGTCGCTTGTATGATGTCATCTTAGTGTATTGTAAACAAGTTTTGCTAACTTATTGTTGTCATATAACCTTTCTGCAACCCTTGTTTCAAGGTCGTTCATTGAAATGTCTCAGATCAGAATTGAAGGGTTTCTTGCAGCGTTTCCTAAGCTTATTGGAACTGGGAAACAACATACATATGTTGAGACTGAAAATGTGCGCTATGTGTACCAGCCAAAGGAGGGTATATTTATGGTGCTTATGAAAAAGAAGCAAAGTAATATTCTTAAAGATCTTGATACACTCAGGCTTCTCTCTAAAGTCGTATCCTTTCTGACACAAGTTATTCAATTTTTGATTATACATTGCGGATATCCAAAATCTTAGCATCCTTTATAAATCTACAGAACAGTTGTATCATGTGTATGTGTGTCTGTGTGTACACTTTTTATACAATTTTATTATTGGATCTTGATAAAAATAATAATATGTAGTATGAAATTACAATAGTCACCCTAAATATAACTTAAAAGAATGGGTTTACCTGGAAATTATTTATTTTTTTATCCACATATGGACTTTGGAACTTGTATGATTGGAAACTATTAAGAAAAGCTTTGCTTCTAGTTTTGTTTTATAATGCTGAGAAATTTGTATCATGTTGCTCAATGCCATTACTTTGTTCCAGAACTGAGTAAAAGGGACTCAATGTCATTACTTTGATTCATGTTCCAGGATGTTTTTTCATGTTTCATGTTGCTCAATTCCATTACTTTGCTCATTTTTCTTGATATTAGCTGCAAGAGTTGAAGGGTAGATCTGATAGAAACGCAAACGGTACTACCATCTAGGCTGGCCTTGATACATCAAAAGGACCAGTAGCTACTTTTATCGTGCAAAATGGTACTCTTAAAAAAGGAGATGTGGTAGTTTGTGGTGAAGCCTTTGGAAAAGTTGGTGATAAATGATAAAATACTCAACCAAAAGCAACATTTTAAGAATCTTAAATTTTACTACATGTTTTCTTGGACTAATTTCATGAACTTCCTTCTTGGTAATTCACAGGTTCGAGCTTTATTTAATGATGCTGGAAAAAGGGTAGATGCTGCTGGACCATCAATACCAATACATTAAGTTTTTTGCTCAAATGACTTCTTGTTTCTCATCGTTTGACCCGTACTAAAAATAATCCATTTTGGGTGATTGGATTAAACAATGTCCCATTTGTCGGTGATGAATTTGAGGTTGTTGACTCTCTTGATATTGCACGAGCGAGGGCAGAGGAACGTGTGATATACGTAAGAGAGGAACGCATATTAGCAGAGTCGGGTGATGGCATAATCACTCTTTCATCCTTTGCATCTGCCCGATGTATGTTTTACGGCCTAAATCTCATTTGTGTCTAAATTTTAATGATATGATCTGCTATAATACAAAGTAGAAGCATGTTGATTCAAAACAATCCAAGCTTCCCATATTATCCAGTTATTGCCACTTGAAATTTCTATAATCAGTAGATACGCTTTTCAGGAATTTTCTACTAGAATAGTTTATATGAGGCACTGGAGACTGAAGGTATATCACCTTTATTTTAATCTAGTATTTTGAAATATTCGATACTAGTTTTCCACTATAAATAAACAGAATTTTATCACAGGATTATAAGTGTACATTTAAATGATGTAACACCTGGTGCTTTTTGGCTTATTTAAGTGTGTACATAGGGTTTAATACTATAATGCTGAGGATGTTGATTTTTTTTATCAAGTTAATTCATATTATCTGAAGATGCACCAGTTCTTTAGGAGCTTCCACTGGGATACCCTTGCAAAGCAGAAGGTGATTTATCTTTTATTTAGTTCCTACACTTTTTATATGAATATAAGTTCTTATTTAGCAACTACCATAATATGAGTTTATTATCCTGCAGGTGACATTCATACCATCTCCTGAAGCACTTGACCCAAGTGATTCTATGATTTGGTATATTTGGAACCTTGATTACGGATGCACTTTCCACTAATGTATAGAGCTCCTACAAGAATCACATGTACGTGTGTTTACTATTATGTTATTTTGAAGTTGAGATTCCGTCTATTTAGCTAAAAAGAAATGAAGTACAACTTGTTTATGCTTGATGAATAGATTCAGACATTGCTTATTCATATTAAGGTAGTACTTGACACAAGTTTGCGTATTTGGATGATTAAAATGAAAACTATACCAAAAGAGCAGGAACTCGTTTTGCAGAGTAGCTGAGTTGTTGAGATTGGAAACGAAAGTTGAAGATTGCAGTTGTGAAGAGAAAGTTGAAGATGCGCAAAGAGCCATTTTTGACATCGCTAAAGTATAGGTAGTTATACTACATCTGCAATGCTACGTTTGCTCTAAAGTTATACTTAAGTAATCAATTAACGTAGCTTGTAACTTATGAATGTATCAATAGAAAGTAAGTTGTAATATCAGTGAATCTTTTCTTATCTGAATCAATACAGTGTTCACTTGGCCAAATAAGAATTGGATATCTGAGCAGCATTAACTTTATACTAGCAGTAGTAACTTATGTACCAGCAGAGTAGTTCACCTGCTAAGAAAGGTAGGGGAGTGCACAATAGATCACCTGATAAGAAACGGAAAGGGAAGGGTATAAAAAATAATGATACGCATAATGGTTGCACATTAGGCTTTGGGCATCCTGAATGCAAAATGGAAGCAATTTTTAGATCAAAACCTTGATTCCACAACACATGCTCTAGAAACTTTGATTTAGGTTCTTTGGTCACTTATAGATGGATTTCCAAGCAATTTTGTAAGATATAACTTTTCACATACACATCAAACCATAACACAAGGTGGCGTATAAGATGGAATTCTAGAGAGAGAAAGTTAGAGGTTTAGGGAACTTAGTGAGAGAAAGTGAAAGATATTATTATGAGCTCCAACTCTCTACCTTGGGAGGTAGAGAGTATTTATAGTCTTACATAAATCGCCACACTTTGGGCTGTGGATCAGGCATACAGTGGGTAAAGACCCGTCCGTCCTCCACGGTGTTACATAACTAAATACTACTTAACTTAAAATAACTACGACTACGAGCTTTCTAACGATTACATATACTTGAGGTGACCGACTCTTTAATACTGGGAATTTCTAATTCCTAACAATCTCCCCCTAAGGGAGGTCACCTCAATCATGTACCAAAATTACATTGAATACAAATAGATAATACATTAAACATAGTTCTTGCATTCTTGATGTAGTCCTTTGTACTTGAGCTCGTAGTCATTGATTCTTCACAATGCATGTTTGGTTATTCCAAGTGGAGGTCTTTTACTGATCCACGTGATGATAAGTTTGAGCCATCTTTGGAGATCATCAGCTATCAAAAATCTCTGAGACATCCATTGTGGTGTTGTGACTTTGGGACCGACATGCTCACATTCTGGATCATGATATCTTCTCATCAGAGTAGCGGAAGCATTTGTTGAATCATGATATTGGCAGCAGCGTAGCAGAAGCATGGAGTGAAAATATCAGAGTCATTGATGCACTAATCATGATTTCTTTAGAGATGAATGTGTTAAGTGAGCATGCGGCTATGGATTGACCGCTTCATTCTGATCAGCTGCAAACGTCGGGCGTACCTGCATACAACAGTTAGCAACAAATCGCACGAAAGTGTCTTTGATCACTTTCGATGAATTGAGGTACACGGCCCACGGTTCCCCGTTGATCAGTACAAGTACTGCCTGTGATCAGGTAGGATTCCAAAGAATCTCCTTGACAGGGTTTCGCAGCTGTTCTAGCTGTTCTCAAACCGGAACATCTCAAAGAAGACAACACGGAGTGAGTGAACCAGCGAATTTTAAGTCCACTGATTGATGAAAAGAGATTTGAAAAACAATCGTGTATTGCTCAATAGAAATTGTTTTTGCAATACAACGAAGGTTTTATTGAAAATCAATTATCAATCATAAAAATACCTTTTGGTTTGAAAAATGAGTACACAGTCGATGTGCTAGAGAAAAGAGTTTATTAAGCACAACGACCGGTTTTTCAAAGGCATCCGTCAATCCATAACCTGAACCAGGATTGATTCAAGAGATTGAATCGCCCCATTGTTTCTGTTCAGTTGTCACATGGTTGATCTATATAATAGATCTCACATGCCACCTACCAGGAGCTTGTTTGATGTTGGCTCCAGAAGGCTTTCCATCTTCATTGTGAATATGTAAACACATCACTCAGATGTTCTGGCAATACCACAAGGATAATGCGTAGGACTCAAGATATAATCTCTCTTTCCACATTGTGTGAAACAGAGAGTCTTCATTGAAAGTGTCCTAATGAGATTTATTGATGATCTCGTGGCTCTAGACTCAATTTGTGCATATTTGGATCCTATAACGGAGACTATGGAGAGGGTCTCCTTCTTCAATATCAACCATCTCTAAGAGAAAGTCGATAGATAATGTCGGTTCCCCGTGAGAATGAAACAAGCCCTTTTAAGAGGAACTTGAGTGGTTTGGAAAGTTGAAGTGCAGTGCGTCACTGGGTCCATGACGTCTTGTCTTCAATACCGATGTTACCATCAGTAGCATATGAAGTGAACCCGGTTTCTGCCCTAAGGTTGAATAAATGGAGGGCTATTTGTTTTCACCCTTTTCTCATTCAATTCTTTTTAATTCTTCAACCCCTTCAGTGCTTACCAAGACTTCATAGCTAGAACCTTGTTGGGTTTATTCCAGTACTAGCTCAGTCTTAGTCCGCACTCTTCCCTTATCTCATTTTTCTCCTTTTATCATCATACCTAAGGACTTCTACACTAACTCGTGGATTGTCCCTGGGTAGATCCCTCCGGTTCTGGCGGATCATGGGAACCAATACCTAACCTTATCATCCTTATATCACCGTACATAAAGTAAAGTTGGTCGGTCAATATGGTATTGTTCATCTGCCATTGGATCGAATTGAAAACCTTTTGAAAATCAATTCAGATACTTGTGACATATTATCAAAGCATTTTGTACCTGAATTGTTTTTGATATTTTTAGAACGAGAACTCCCCCTCAACATGTGCATCAAGTATTTGAGAAATGTTAAGCACATGGAGGCAAGAGAAAGAATTAACTTCTTTGATTACAATTTTCTAAAAGATATCAACATCACTTCCCTCAACAGATCAATTGGGTATAACATCTCCGGGAAGGATGAGGTTTCCATAAATTTGCTCCCCCTCAATATGTGCCTCGAGGTTTGAAAAGAGTTTTGCACATACTAGAGGGAACCTGCACATTAGGATGAGTGATCACGTTTCAAATCAAAGGTTTAAGATAGATGCTCCCCCTCAACATGTGCATTGAAAAATTGAAATCGTTTGTCACATGTGAGAAGGACAGCATGTACATTCTTTTATAACCATTTACCTGATTATCAGTTTAAATCCAATTTAAATCACACATTCTCCCCCGATCACAATTATCAAATCATTTGAGATTTGTGATCTCGTATAGATTTAAATTGATTTTGAAAGCTTTTAAGGAGAATTGTGACTTGTTTGTGAAAGTGTTTTAACTGATATGGATCAGATTTTAAGACATTAAACTCCATTTATTAAACATGCATGTATATCTTTTGAAAACAATTTTAATGCCAAATAACTTTTTAATTTAATTGAAATCATTCTCCCCCTCAATCAATGACGTAGGTTGTTGATTGAGAGATAGAGATTTTGACAAATGAGTCCTGATGATTATCAAAAATAGAGATTGAGTTAATTTTTAAAGCATTTAGTTTTCAGCAGATAGGAGTTTATAGAATCAGAGCATGGAATTTTGAAAACATGATAAAACATGGCTCTGTTCTTTCTTTAAAAACCGGGTTATTGCCTGAAGATGACAATAAACCATCGTTTCTCTTTCTCCCAAAATTTTTTTTTTTTTTTTTTTTTTTTTTTAAATTCGACCAACATCTAAAGTCCCGTGTCATTCTTTGAATGACAGCACAAGGACCGTAGATATTATCGAACCAGAAAACATGACAAAATAACACTATTTTTTTGAAGATTTTTCGAATTTTTCAAATTTTTTTTTTTGGATTTTGAAAGTTTTATATTTTTCTATTTGATTTTTGAGGGTTTTATAATTTTGTATTTTGTTTTTCAAATAAATATTTACAAGAGATAGATGAAGAAGGACCTTTACTCCTCGTCTTCCTCCTGAAGACGTTTGAGAGTTTCTGGTTGAAGGCTTTTCAAACCAAGACGTGGAAGAATAAACTCAAAACGTTCTCTTGGAAGAGCTTTGGTGAAGATGTCCGCTAACTGATATTCAGACCTCACAAAGTATAGTTCCACCACACCTTTTTCCACTTGTTCCCTGATGAAATGATGTCGAATATCGATATGCTTTGCTCTTGAGTGTTGGACGTTGTTGCATGAGAGAGCAATAGCACTTTTATTATCACAGTACAGAGGGATTTTGTTGAATTCAAAGCCATAGTCAGATAATTGAGATCTCATCCATAAGATTTGAGCACAACAAGATGACATGGCTATGTATTCAGCCTCTGTAGAGGAAATAGAAGTACTCATTTGCTTCTTTGAAGACCAGCTTACAAGCTTATCACCCAAAAACTGAGCACCTCCAGATGTACTTCGACGTGTATCTTGACACCCTGCATGATCAGCATCTGCATAGGCCGTTAGTGACATACCGGTGTCCTTCGGGTACCATAGTCCCATATTGATGGTTCCTTGGAGATACCGAAAGACCCGTTTAACTGCTTCAAGGTGCTTTTTAGTAGGCTTAGCCTGGTATCTAGCACACATGCAAACAGCGAACAAGATGTCTGGTCTACTAGTTGTGAGATACATCAGGGATCCAATCATACTACGATATTTCGTTTGGTCAATCATGATCCCTGAGTGGTCCTCATCTAGTTTGGTTCGATCAATCATGGGGGTGTCTACAGGGTCACTTGAATCAAATCCAAATTTCTTTAAGATCTCAGTTGCATATTTAGATTGATTTATGAAAATGCCTCCGGGACTTTGTGAAATTTGTAATCCCAAGAAAAATGACATTTGTCCCATCATTGACATTTGAAATTTTGAACTCATTTTATTTGAAAAACGATCACATTCCATTGGGTCAGTCGAGGCAAAAATAATATCATCAACATAAATTTGAACATGAGTTAAATGTTTGCCTGACTTCCTGGTGAACAATGTAGGATCAACTGCTCCTTTGCTGAATCCGGTTGATAAAAGAAACTTTGACAGTGTATCATACCATGCCCTTGGAGCTTGCTTTAACCCGTAAAGAGCCTTCTTCAAACGATAAACGTGAGTAGGATGCTCTTGATTCACAAATCCTTCAGGTTGGCTGACGTAGACGACTTCTTTAAGATCTCCGTTCAGAAATGCCGTCTTTACATCCATCTGATATACCACCATGTTCTTACTTGCAGCATTAGCCAAAAAGATTCTGATTGCCTCGATTCGAGCAACTGGAGCAAATGATTCTTCAAAGTCTATACCCTCCTCTTGACGATATCCTTTAGCAACCAATCGAGCCTTGTTTTTCAACACATCACCATGCTCGTCAAGTTTTACTTTGAAGATCCATTTGAGAGCTATAATCATAGCACAGTCTGGAGCAGGTACTAACTCCCATACATCAAGACGATCAAACTCATGAATTTCATCTTGCATAGCATTGAACCAGCTATCTTCATTCATGGCAGTTTTAACGTCTTTTGGTTCGATCTTAGATAGTACGGAGTTGAAGAAGCACCATAAGGCATCGGTTGCAAGTTGCTTCCGGGTTGATACAGGACGAGAGGGATTACCAATGATGTTGTCTAATGGATGATCGTGAGTCCATTTTCTGAGGTGTTCATGTGGCATTTGTTGAGGAACTGAGGTAGCTGAGTCGATGTCTCCTGAAGAAGATGGTTCTGCTGATGATTCAGGAGTAGCAAATATGTTTTCAAATGGAGCATCTTCAGGAGTTGCAAAGGGATTAACTTCATCATTGATGCCAGAAACATTTCCATGATGTACATTTGAAGAATGATGATTTGTTGATGAGACTAAAGGATCAGCAGTAGGTGCTTCTTGACTTACAGATATTGAAACTGATGGATTGACTTCATTCACTGGAATCTGAGCATCCTCTGTTGTAGGGATCAGCACTTCATTAGTAGTGGACTCATACAGTTCATCAAACATTGGATCAAACAACTTCTTTACATCATCTTCGGATGGAGGTACATATGGTGTTTCTTGAGAGGAGTTTGGAACAAGGGATGAGCCAATAGGACTGTTATGAAGCGCGGGTCCTGAGCTGGAGTGTCCAGGAGCCATTTGACCGGTCAGCTCATCAAACGTAACGTGAATTGTTTCCATGATATTTCGGGTTCTTTTGTTGTAGATTCGGTATCCCTTTTTGTTTGGTGCATATCCTACAAATACTCCAATGTCAGCTTTAGCTCTAAGTTTGCCCAAGTCTTGACCCTCATTAGTTGGATAGCACAACGCACCAAACACACGAAGGAAAGATAGATTGGGTTTCCTGTTGTGGACAAGTTCATATGGAGTTTTTCCATGAATGGTGTGAATCAGGGAACGATTTTGTGTGTAACATGCAGTGGCAATTGCTTCAGCCCAGAGAAACATTGGAACCTTTGAGTAAATCAGCATTGTTCTAGCAGCTTCAACAAGAGTACGATTTCTTCTTTCAACTACACCGTTCTGTTGAGGGGTTCGTGGAACACTTCTTTGATGGCTGATTCCAACGCTTTCATAGAATTCACTAAGTTGTTTGTTGACAAACTCAGTTCCATTGTCTGTTCTGATAATTCTGACAGTTTTGTTTAGTCTAACCTGCAGCTGTTTGATGAGTTTGATGATGATATCAGGAGTTTCATCCTTTGTCCTTAAGAACTTGACCCAGGTGAATCTAGAATAATCATCAACCACAACTAACACATATTTCTTCCCAAAGATATTCTGCACCCTCATTGGTCCACACAAATCCATATGAATCATATGAAGAACTTCTGTGACAGAGTTAGAAGGTTTGGGTTTATGGGCATACTTCTTGCTTTTTCCCAATTGGCAAGCTGAACAAAGATGATCCTTTTCATACTTTAGTCTAGGTAAACCTACAACTAAGTCCTTTCTGGAAAGATCGTTGATGGTGCCGAAGTTCAAGTGATTGAGACGACGATGCCATAACCATGACTTTGTTTTTGAAGCCTTTGATGACAAGCAGATTGGTGATGCTCTCATCATGTCATCGATAGAGATAGTGTAAAGGTTTGAGCCACGAGTTCCTTTCAACAGTTCCTTTCCATTAAGATCTCTAACAAAGCAGGTATGTTTTCTGAAGGCTACTTCTAGATCCGAATCACAGAATTGACCAACAGAGAACAGATTATGACCTAAACCTTCCACATAATACACTCTAGAGATGACACTATCACCAACAACATAATCTCCATAACCCATAATAGCACCGAAATGATCATTACCAAATCTAACAGTCCCGATGAATTTGCTCACGAAGTTCATGAGCCGTGACCGGTCTCCAGTCATATGCTTGGAACAGCCTGAGTCCAAGTACCACAGAACGATTTGAACGATCTGCAGTTGAACACAGACAAGAATGGATAACTGGATAATTGGGATCCCCATGCAAGAATGGGTTCCATTTGGTTAGTAGCAACAGTTGGACCACCCACATCAGAAATAGAAGCATTCATATCAGAAAGTGAGGTAATAGAATCATTGTGAATAGATGCAATACTAGTGTCTGAATTAACCCTATTTACAGTGTGACCACTTCTTAGGGGAATAGTTCTACCAGTAGGCATCCATTTTCTAGTGGGCATAATCTGATTAGTCTTATGACCAACAGGTATCCAATAAAAACCTATTCTGCTGAATGTTCTTCCTGTGGGTTTCCATTGTTTTCTAACTTTCTTTCGCTTTTGCCTTTTAGCCTTTTTAGCATGAATTTTAGCATTAGCAATATTAACTGGACAATTAACATCATTAGGCAGAACAGTAACACCACATTCATGATTAGAAACAGAATTCAAGCAAACATCAGTACAAGTTTTGCAAATAGTATCAGAATTCGAATTAATTACAGTACGCTTATAGCTAATACTAGAATCAACACGATTCGTTTTATTCGATTCAAACTTAAGGTTCCTAGATTGTTCTTCTACTTTCTTCCAGTGCACATTCTTAGCTTGAGAGGTCCTATCATTCCTTGTATTGTCTTGAGACTTTGACCTGCTCCGCTTAATGTTACTGATTACTCCTGTAGAGGGAATGGGAACATTAGTTGGCTTAGCTACTCTTTGCATCACCTGTTTAGATGTACTGGGATCTGAACTACATGCAGGTGCACTAAGGTTCATTTTCTTAAAACTAGAGGTACTGTGATTTGTGCTCCTAGAAGGCACACTTGAGTTCTCTTTCTTAGCATTGACAGATCTGGAATCTGAGCTGTTTACAGGCACACAACTGTTCACTTTCAAAACATTTGGAATCGAATGCGTATCATACTTAGCTTTAGGCATTGAGCATGGAATCAAAGGATTAACTCTCTCACCTAATGACTTAGGGCATATTGTGATCAAGCATTCTAAGATTTCTTGACATCGTTTGGCATATAAGCACGCATGTCCAATTGCATTATCATGAGGTTTCTCTAGCTTATCCTCTTCAACAATCTCACGCAGACATTCTAGGCAGTCCTTAAGGGATGAGAAGTATGTTTGAATGGCAAGTTTGTTGTTTCTTAGATGAGGGGGGACATATGTCACAGATAAAGCATGTTTATTACTAGAGCGAACCTTAGATACAACATTCTCCTCATTGATCATTGGCATTTTCCCTTTTACCTGACTCTTCAGATTCTCAATTTCCTTTTGCAATGAAGTTATTTGTTCGTTGTTTTTGTTACGAGTGACTTTAATTGATTCAAACAACTCATTGAAATGACGTTTAACCTTTTCATTTTCTTCAAGAAAGCTTTCGTTTTCCTTTTGTAAAGCATTTACTAGGTTTTGAAGATGAAACGTTTGAGAATTCTGAGAATCTAAAGGAGGAGGCATTTGGGAGCCTGTCATATTGTTCGTTTGGCCCTTTAACTGAGAGATTTGGGCTTTCAACTTTCTGATCGTGTTGGACTGAGCTTGAATCTGTTCATCACGTTTGTTAATTTGAAAAACTGCATCAAACTCTGGAGCATCTGAAGATGTCTTGATATTTGAAGTTTTGACATTTTCTTTGAGATGTTGATATTTTAGTTGTAAATTAAAATACTCAACTTCTAGTTTAGAAAAGTGTTTAACCAACGTGTCGTGATCATCCAGTTCAATTTTCTCGTTTAGTTTAGAATTAGTTTTTTCAAGCTCAATGACACGATCATGGGAGACTTTCAGGGCCACAGATAATTCATGAAATTTTGAAGCATTAATAGAGCAATTTGAAGCGGTGAAAAACACATCTTGAGCAACACATTCAGTAATAAGATTCTCATTTAATGTATGCAAGTTCTTTCTCTCAATCTCATTATATTTTAGTGCACGCTCATAATCACTAACTTTAGCAACCATTGCATCAAATTCCTTTTCCATACCCTTAATATCAGCTTCTACCCCCTTTTTAAGACTCTCAAAGTGATCTTTTAGAAGTTTAAAGAAAGGCATGACCTCAGTTAAATAACATTCTTTCATTTGTTCAAAACCTCTTTCACCTTCAGTAATACCAGTGGGAGTGATCCTTTTCTTGCAAGTTTTTTCAAAATCAACAAATAGTTGGTATATAACGTATTGGCTAATTAATGTCTTGCTTTTAGTGGCAATTGTTCTAGGTACAAGATGCATAGGTGTATTAGGAGGATACACAGTTGCTCTAGGCATTTTCCGAAGGGGAGGGTTTGTTTCTACAATATTTTCGGCTTTCTGCTTATCTAAATCCATTTTCCAGAAGACTTGTTCGGGAGTCAACAAGGTCTAAGGCTTAAACTTGTTTAATGCAATCCAGTTTTCCTTTTTGTAATCGTGAGGAGAGATAATTATTTTTTTCTCTTTGCATTTAGGGTCATCTAGTTTTTTGTTCATCCTTTCCCTAGTGACTTCATCTGATTTCTTATCTTCCTCAGTGCACTCAACGCAACTAGGTTTCTGCCTAGGCTTAAGAATTTCATCACCATCATAAATCACCTTATGAGCATTTCTAGCCTTTTTGATTACCTCTGGATTTGGTTCCTCAACAAGGGGAATGCTATGCTTATCGCTTAAGACTCGATGTTTGGTGACCATGTGAGCAGTTTGAATGGTGTTTCCTTGTATGTACAACTTGTTTTCAAGTTTGTTTTTCAAAGTTTTTAGATTAGAAAAATCTCTCAAGAATTTTGATTCCTTTGCATTGAATTCTTGCTTAAGCATTTTCACATTTTCTTGAAGTTCTTGTTTTTGTTTAGCTGTTTTAGAAAGTTTTTCTTGCAAGGAATTTAATTCTTGTTTCAATACTTCTTCTCTAAACTTACTTTTTCTAATTACTGTACTCACTTGGACATCCATTTCCTGCTCACGAGTGGTCAACTCAAATTTTGCACGTTGTTCATAAATAGCAACACGTTCCTTATAGGCATTTAGTTCAGAAATTATGGAATCATCAGGAACACATGCAGTGTATTCATCAAAGACATAGTCATTGTTGACTGCAGAAGATGCATCACTTGGTACAACTTCACTTTCACTTTGTTTCACGTATTGATCGTATGGGACAATATTGATATTACCCATATTTTCAATATTTGATTCAATAGTTTCAGTTGGTTGTACTTTGTCATGCATCTGTTGCACATCAGCATCATCGTATAGCTTTAATACCTCTGAGATGAGTTTGTCCTTGGATAGGCCAGCTTGTGGTGAAGAAGAGATCTTGGGAGAAACCATTGGAGAGATGCTAGCCATAAAGATTGTGTGTGCAGTAGGTCCATCATCTACATCAGAGTCGTAAGCATCACAGTCAGCGACTTGAAAGGCGTTATGATGATTGTGACCTATCTCCTGAATAGGCTGCTCATCCACATCTGCATCATAAGTCTTGGCGTTACCCTCAGCAAGAAACAGTAATTCCTCTTCATCCAACGCAACACCATTATCCTGAGCTTGTGCCAGCAGCATCTTATCTCTGAAGTAATCAGCATTCTGTGGACGCTTTGGAGATGTGCAGTTCCTTGCAATGTGTCCCTCACCACCACAGTTGTAGCATTTGATCTGCTTAGCTTGACCTTGGTTACCATTCCTTCCTCGATTCTGATTGCCCACATAGCCTCTACCAGCACCACCCCTTCCCTGATCATACTGTCTTTCCTGAACTGGTTGCACCACGATCCTTCCATCTTTAACAGTAGCTTGATTGTGTGGGTTAGATGCTGTTCTCAGATTGTTGTTGGTTTGTGGAAGAGAATTCATGTTTTGGCTAATCATAAGAGATAGTTGATTAATGAAGCTTCCTACGTGTGCATCAGCATCAGCTTGTTTGTACATAGGATCAGGAATGAGTTTGTGATTACCATTACCCAAGGGTATGACTTGTGAAGCTTTGGTTTTGATTCCGATGTTTGAATAGAAGGCAGTTGAATCATTAGACGAGCTTGTCTCTCCTGGGTTAGTTTTGAACTGATTGAGAATCAATTTTTCAAACATGGCATGTCTCTCATTCTGAAGGAGGAAGGCATAGAGTTGCTCATAGTTTGTGTTCTTCAATCCTTTAGTAAGCTTCACAGCGGTAACAAACTTGTGCCATTCAGGATTCATATTGTTTACAAATTTTGAATTCAACTGAATGTTAGGCATAGTCATTCTGATGTTCCTCATGTCATTAACTAACTTATGAAATCTCACATAGTACTCATAGACATTCTCATCTGGTTTCATCTTGAAGTGCTCAAATTCGTCATAGAGTTGTGATTCTCTGTCTTCCATGGTTAATTCTGAACCTGAGAGAAGCATCTTTACATTATCCCATACTGCTTTTGCATCAGTGTTATGATTGATCAGCTTGTAGATGTCTTTAGGAAGACCTTGAAGAACAATGTTTGAAGCCCTGATATCTGCATCGAATCTCTTTTTCTCCTTATCATCAAGCTCATCATACATCTTAGGTCTGTCCATTCCGTAAACAGGAGTACCATCTTCATTAGTATCAAGTATGTCTCTAGTCGTCTCAACACGATATGGTCCTTCATCAATGGATTTGAGAATGTTGACACCATTTTCCTTTCCAAGGCAATACAATCTGATTCGTTGAGCCCAAGAATCGTAGTCAGTTCTGTCAAGCATTGGTGGACGAGTATCTGAGCCAGCTGCTTGAACATCCTCGGCAACAGTGGAGATGACAGTGGGAACAGTGGGAATGTTGGTAGACATGTTAACAGATTATACGGGATTTTATAACTCTATGATTAAACCGGGAAATAGATTCTTTCACGGGATTTTACTAAATCAAGAGAAAACCGTAAACAATCACTCAAGTTGCTAGATGATAAAGTGCTAACTCGCTACCAACTAATGCACTAAGTCGCTAGAAATTAGTGCACTAAGTCGCTAACCCTTAACTCGCTACACGTCTAAGTCGCTAGAGTCCCAAGTCGCCAACAGAAAAGCAAGTCGCTAAGTAGTAACTCGCTACAGACTAAGTCGCTAGCCAAATTTGTGCAGTAATTCGCTACACAAGTCGCTAGATATGCAAGTCGCTAAAGAGCAACTCGCTACAGACTAAGTCGCTACCACAAGTCGCTAACCGTAGTGGAGATTCCACTATTTGTACTTTAACTCGCTAGCTCTAACTCGCTAGCTTTTATAACTGTAAGTCGCTACAAAACTATGAAGTAAGTCGCTACCAAGAAAACAAGTCCGAGAGCTAAGTCGCTAGCTTGAAAAACCAAATAACCTTCACTTTTCAATCCAAAACAACCCAACCAAGATGATTCAAGCTTACCAAATGAAAACCTAAACACTTTTGATGATTCTAAACATAAAAGTACCAACAAAATTCAAACTTTAACACAAGAAATCAACCAAATGATGCAAAAACCACTAAACTTTTTCAAACTCAAAAACCACCTAAAAACCACTATAAATCCAAAGATGTGCAAGATATGATCTAACCATGGCTCTTGATACCAATTGTAAGATATAACTTTTCACATACACATCAAACCATAACACAAGGTGGCGTATAAGATGGAATTCTAGAGAGAGAAAGTTAGAGGTTTAGGGAACTTAGTGAGAGAAAGTGAAAGATATTATTATGAGCTCCAACTCTCTACCTTGGGAGGTAGAGAGTATTTATAGTCTTACATAAATCGCCACACTTTGGGCTGTGGATCAGGCATACAGTGGGTAAAGACCCGTCCGTCCTCCACGGTGTTACATAACTAAATACTACTTAACTTAAAATAACTACGACTACGAGCTTTCTAACGATTACATATACTTGAGGTGACCGACTCTTTAATACTGGGAATTTCTAATTCCTAACAAATTTGCATATAAAGTAATTTCGGATCACACTATTAGCTGTAGGATTATTCAATATCAAATCAAAAAGAAATATTTGATCAATGTTATTGTTTGCCAATGTAAAAGAGCAAAGCCAAGGACCCTATTTGATCACGAAGGTGGCCTCATAAAGCATTATAGTAGGTTATGGGATTATAGGGAACAACTTATGGACACAAATCCTGGTTCATTAATTCACCTACATATAGAAGATAAAGATAATGGTAACACATACTTCCAAAGGTTTTGGATAGATCTTTCTAGAAAGGAACAGTCAAAGGTTAGCTCTTGACAGCTATGGGTAGAGATAGAAACAACCAAATGTTTCCTATAGGTTAGGTTGTGGTCAACATTGAAAACAGTGATATTTGGCAATGGTTTATTTCCACAAATTTCTATGAAATGCAGTAAACAATCCAAGATTCCTCTGACTTTATGTCTCTATGTCTTTGAAGATAAAATAACCTAAGTTAGTAAACGAAGATAAAATAACCTAAGTTTAGGAAGCTCAGGATGAGCCTAAGAAGAAAGGTTCTCCATTTAGTAAATGAACAGTCATTCAGTGAATCATCTTTAGGAAGCTCAGGATGAGCCTAAAAAGAAAGGTTCTCCATTTAGTAAGGCGGGACTCAGTGAATGATACCTGCGCCAAAGAATAAGATGATCGATTAAGAGGGAGTCCATATCAAGTAAAGGTCAAACTTTTACTGAAAGGCTAAAGACCAAGTGCAGTGTCATCACTACTATTCAAAAAGCACCATTTTCCCATTCCCAAAGTAGGCATTGTTACAGAGAAAAAATACGCAGGTATTTTGTCCAAACTAGCTTAGTTCATCTTTGTCTTTTTCAATAACAGTTGTCATCACAAACACCTTTCTCTCCTCCAAATACAACTAAGTCCCTGAGAAAATCTCAGTTGGTTAGCATAGTTATACTTAAGCTTAGCTTAAGTTTAGTGAGGAGAATTACCATACTTGCCATTCAATCCCAAGTGTTATTCCGCATACGCATGGATATAATTCTTTGTTAATTGCAAATAGAATTAACGTTGAAAAACTATGTCTTTTACTTTAAGTTTATAATTTAACAAAGTATTTCTCATAACGTTGCTAAGTTATGGAGCTTGGATAGATTAACTTTGTAGTTAATTATAACCAAGTTAACGGGAACAACAAGTGGTATCAGAGTCTTTGGTTTATAAAACTTTTTAATTACAGAGTCTCAAAGTTAAAAAAAAAAAACAAGATCCTACCATGGCTGATAGTGATGTGCCCCAACTAGTCGAAAAAAAGGGAGGAAGCTATTCAGCTATTGCTCTTCGACTGGAATTTGGAAAATTCAATTAGTAGAAAAAGCGCATGATTTGTTACTTAATCGGAAGGGAACCTTATTACATCAAGTGTTTTAATAATGGTCCATTTGTCCTTATTAATGTTGAAGGTTTACCCAATTCTGAAGCACAATGGACTCCTGATGAGAGAATGGTGGTCAATCGAGACCAATGCCTCAAAAGAATCATTATATATTGTCTCCCTGATGATATAATGGAATCAGTCATTAATTGTAAAAAATCCAAACAAACTTGGACTTACTTTGCTCATAGCTTTGAGGGTCCCTCAGATACTAAGGAAAACATGATAATGGACATGAAACTTGAGTATAACACTTTCAAAGCCAAAGATTCTGATAGTCTCTCAGAGACCTATACCCGTTATAAGACGTTGCTCAATGAGCTGTCCAATGATGGTGTCACCATGTCTAAGTAAGATTAATGTTGTCTTTGTCAAGAGTCTCCATGAGAAGTGGTTAAGTTTCTTTCAGGGTCTTAGAATGCTAATTACATTCAAAATCTTGAGCTCCCTAAAATCTATGGGAAGTTTGTCAATAAAGACAATTTAATCTTTAGGAGATACCCTGATTCAGAAAAGGCTCAAGAGACCAAAAAGGCCCTGACCATTGCACCCATATCAACTGCATTCTTTTCTAATGGTGTTGTGCAATATTTTCAAGAAAACTATGATTATGAGGCTGATGAAAGAACCAGTGAGGAATAACTAAATAATTTGCAAATTGAATTTCAAGAGAGGGCACTCCTTGAAAACTCAAAACATTTTATTTAAAGAAGCAAGTCAAATTTTTCTAGTTCTAAAGCAAGTGATAGCACTGAATGTTTTTAATGTAGTAAAAAAGTCATTTTGCAAAAGACTGTTTTTCAAAAACCACTTCAGAGCCCTCATACAAATTTTCAGGAAATAGTTCTTCCTCAGGAACTAGCAAATTTCAACCAAAAATGCTTTAGTCCTCTCAACATTTTCAAAACAAAACTGATCAAAAGGATCTCAAAGATTTTGAAGCCAAGTATAGAAAAGCTAAAGCTAAACTTGAACTCCTTGAGGCTGCACCATCAACTCTTCAGGCTACACAAACCTCTTAACTTTCTAGGGCTAAGAATAAAGGGCTTGTAGCTAAAACCTTTGATTGGGATGAAAAAGATGTCTCCTCTAATGATGAAGTAAGAGTCAGTGCACTGACGGCACTTGCAGAGGGTGAAAAGCTGACTGCTGGAAAAAGTCATGCAAGGAATGGAGAATGGGTCAACATCACCATGAGAAAGGTAAATATCTTACTATATATAGATGATGATTTTGACTGGCAATCTTATTTAAGTTACCTTAATGTGGATCTTAAGTATGTTGAAGAGCAAGGATTAAATCTATTTTCAAAATACAATAAACTCACTTTTGAATTGAACAAGTGTAGAGATGAACTTCTTTCTTTAAAACAAGCCAAACTTGAAGCTGTCACACTTCAAATTCAAAACACTGAACTTGTAAAACAAAATCATGCTCTTCAAGAAGAACTTAAGAAAGAAAACTCATTAGAGGTGGCAAATGGGTCGGGTCGGGTCGGTTTGGGTCATGGGTCAAATGGTTTATGGGTCAAATGGGTCATGGGTCAAACGGGTCATACTATAAGAATGGGTTGAATGGGTCATGGGTCAAACGGGTTGGGTCGGGTTGGGTCGGGTCGACTCGTTACATTTCCACCTGTAATCATGCTACTATAGTATGTTTCAGCCGTTTTTTATGTTTTCGTCATTTTTTTACGTTTTCGTCGGTTTTTTTACGTTTTCATCATTTTTTTACGTTTTCATCGGTTTTTGCGCGTTTTCGTCCGTTATTGCACGTTTTATTCGGTTTTTTTACGTTTTCGTCCGTTTTTTTACGTTTTCATCGGTTTTTTTACGTTTTCGTCCGTTTTTTTACGTTTTCATCGGTTTTTGCGCGTTTTCGTCCGTTTTTGCGCGTTTTCGTCCATATTTTTACGTTTTCGGCCGTTTTTTTACGTTTTCGTCCGTTTTTGCGCGTTTTCGTTCGTTTTTTTTACGTTTTCGTTCGTTTTTTTACGTTTTCATCCGTTTTTGCGCCTTTTCGTCCGTTTTTTTACGTTTTCGTCCGTTTTTTGACGTTTTCATCTGTTTTTTGCGCGTTTTCATCCCTTTTTTTACGTTTTCATCTGTTTTTGCGCGTTTTCGTCCGTTTTTTTACGTTTTCATCTGTTTTTGCGCGTTTTCGTCCGTTTTTTTTACGTTTTCATCCGTTTTGCGCGTTTTCGTCCGTTTTTTTACGTTTTCGTCCGTTATTGCGCGTTTTCATCCGTTTTTTAACGTTTTCATCCGTTTTTTTACGTTTTCATCCGTTTTTTTACGTTTTCATCTGTTTTTGCGCGTTTTCGTCCGTTTTTTTACGTTTTCATCCCTTTTTGCGCGTTTTCGTCCGTTTTTTTACGTTTTCGTCTGTTTTTTACATTTCCATCCGTTTTTGCGCGTTTTCATCCGTTTTTTTACGTTTTCGTCTGTTTTTTACGTTTTCATCCGTTTTTGACCATTTTCGTCCGTTTTTGTACGTTTTCATCCGTTTTTGCGCGTTTTCGTCCGTTTTTTACGTTTTCGTACGTTTTTGCGCGTTTTCGTCTGTTTTTGCGCGTTTTCATACGTTATTTTACCTTTTCATCCGTTTAAAAAAAGTTAAAAAAATGGACGAAAACGAAAAATATGGACGAAAACGCGCAAAAATTGACGAAAACGTAAAAAAACGGCCGAAAACGTAAAAATATGGACGAAAAGGCGCAAAAACGGATTAAAACGGACAAAAACGTAAAAAAACGAAGGAAAACGCGCCAAAACGGACGAAAACGTAAAAAAACAGACGAAAACGCGCAAAAACGGATGAAAACGTAAAAAAATGGACAAAAACGTAAAAAAACAGACGAAAACACGCTTAAACAGACGAGAACGTAAAAAAACAGACGAAAACGCGCAAAAACGGACGAAAACGTAAAAAAACGGCCGAAAACGTAAAAATATGGACGAAAACGCGCAAAAACGGTTTAAAACTTAAAAAATGGAGCAAAAACGTAAAAAACGGGACGAAAACGTAAAAAATGGGCCAAAAACGTAAAAATATGGACTAAAACGCGCAAAAACGGATTAAAACGGACAAAAACGGACAAAGACGTAAAAAACGGACGAAAACGCGCAAAAACGGACGAAAACGTAAAAAAACAGACGAAAACGCGCAAAA
Source organism: Chrysanthemum seticuspe (assembly GCA_019973895.1). Classification (NCBI taxonomy): domain Eukaryota; kingdom Viridiplantae; phylum Streptophyta; class Magnoliopsida; order Asterales; family Asteraceae; genus Chrysanthemum; species Chrysanthemum seticuspe. The sequence goes on from BPTQ01000009.1 coordinate 159,372,025, forward strand.
ACAGACGAAAACGTAAAAAAACAGACGAAAACGCGCAAAAAACGGACGAAAACGTAAAAAAACGGACGAAAACACGCAAAAACGGGTGAAAACGTAAAAAAACGGACGAAAACACGCAAAAACGGGTGAAAACGTAAAAAACGGACGAAAACGCGCAAAAACGGACGAAAACGTAAAAAAAACGGACGAAAACGCGCAAAAACGGACGAAAACGTAAAAAAACGGACGAAAACGCGCAAAAACGGATGAAAACGTAAAAAAACAGACGAAAACGTAAAAAAACGGATGAAAACGTAAAAAAACGAACGAAAACGTTAAAAAACGACGAAAACGTAAAAAAATGACGAAAACGCGCAAAAACGGATGAAAATGTTAAAACTGACGAAAAAAAATATAAAAACATAAAAACACAACATCTAATGATGGTTGAGTTATCATCCGACCCTTAAGTGACCCATTCGACCCATTTGTTGACCCATTCGACCCATTTGTTAATTCACATAAGTCCATATGTTGACCCATTTGACCTGTTCTTTGCAAATGAGGTAACCCAATCCAACCCATAAGTTGTTATTTTTTACCCATAGCAACCCATTTTTCTCTAAATGGGTTGTGATTGCCACCTCTAAAACTCATTATTGAAAGTTGGACAACTAAAAATCCTAGAGTATATGAGTTTGTCTACAATCTTATTCATAACAATAAAAAGAGAGTCCTAGGAGAAGATCAACTCATTGAGTCCACAACTAACAATCAAAGTGAAAAAGATTTCACTCTTGCTGGCATTTCCTTTAAACAAGAAATTAAAATCAAAGTCCAGTGACTGGGTTAAGAGAGTTAACCCAGACAGTAAGTTGCCTAACTTTAACACTAGAAAAATCTTTGAACCTGTAAGACAGGCTATCAAAGAAATGTTCAGACTCACTAATGAGCCTAGTCACACTGAGTCCATCAATGAATCTGAATCAGAAAACTACACACCCTTACCACCACTGAAAGTCCTTCAGGGAGCCTCACCCAGTTCAGACCTTACACCTTTGGTCTATTCCCAACACTCTCCAAAGTAGAGATCAAGTCTTTGAAGAACCACCCTAAAAACACCTTCCACTAACCCAAAAAAAGACTCAGTTCCTAATGGATCTACCAAACCTTCGATCCCTACTGATTAAAGGCCCAATGACAGTGATTCTAAAGTTGATCAGTTGGCTGAACTTGTTAGGAAGCTGAGTGTAACATATTGGATTTCACAAACACATCATATCATAAACACATGTAGGCGTACAAGGTGAGGTTTAAGAGAGAGAAAGAGTTAGAGGTTTGGGAACTTAGTGAGAGAAAATGAAAGTATTATTATGAGCTCCAACTCTCTACCTTGGGAGGTAGAGAGTATTTATAGTCTTACACAAATCGCCACCTACGGGCTGTGGATCAGGCATACAGTGGGTAAAGACCCGTCCGTCCTCCACGGTGTTACTTAACTAAATACTACTAAACATTAACTAATCTACGACTACGAGCTTTCTAACGATTACATATACTTGAGGTGACCGACTCTTTAATAACTGGATTTACTAAATCCTAACAATCTCCCCCCAAGGGAGGTCACCTCAAAAATACATTGAATACAAACAGATATTACAATAAGATTGTCCTTGGATTCTTGTTAATGTTCTTTGCTCTATAGCTCGTAGTCATTGATTCATCATTTTTGCATGTTGGGATAATCCAAGTGGAGGTCTTTAACTGATCCACGTGATAATGATTTTTGAGCCAGCTTTGAGATCATCGGCTAACATAAATCTATGACTCTTCCATTGTGGTGCTGGTATTATGTGATGTTGTGACATTTGGACCGACATGCTCACATTCTCAATCATGATATATTCTCATCAGAGTAGAGGAAGCTTTCGTTGATTCATGATATTGACACCCACATCAGAGGTAGAAACAATGGACTCATTAGAAATAGATGCAGTGCTAGTGTCCATATTTGACCTATTCAAAGTATGTTCACTTCTTAAGGGAATAGTTCTACCAGTAGGCATCCATTTTCTAGTGGGCATTGACTTAGCAAATTTAGGGCAAAACTCATTAACCTTACGCCCAGTAGGTATCCATTGATAACCTATATTACTAAATTTCCTTCCTGTGGGTTTTCACTATTTTTTAACTTTCTTTCGCCTTTTCCTTTTAGCCTTCTTAGCTTGATTTTTAGCATTAACAGTTTTAACAGGGCATTTGACAGCATTAGACAAAACATTCACACCACATTCATGATTAGTAACAGAAATCAAGCAGTCATCATTGCATGGTTTGCGAATAGTAGCAAAATTCGAATTAATTACAGTACGCTTATAGCTAATACTAGAATCAACACGATTCATTTTATTCAACTCAAACTTAATATTCCTAGGGTGATCTTCTACTTTCTTCCAATGCACATTCTTAGCTTGCGAGGTCCTATCTTGCTTGGTATTACCTGGAGGCTTTGACCCGCTTGCTTTAATGTCACTGATTACTCCTGTAGAGGGAATTATGGGAACATTAGTTGGTTGATCTACTTTTTGCATTCCTGAATTAGAAGTGCAGGGATCTGAACTACTTGAAGGCACATTAGGGTTTACTTTCTTAAAAATGGACATAGAATGGTTTGTATGCTTGGCACTAGGCATAGAACAAGGCATCACAGTTTTTCCTTTCGCACCTAAGGATTTAGGACATGTTGCTATTAAACATTCTAGCAGCTCCTGAGATCATTTGGCTTGAATGCAAGCAAACCTAATTTTTCTATCAAGAGGCTTATTTATGAAATCCTTTTCCACAATCTCACAGAGACATTCTAGACTATCCTTAAGGTGAGCACAATAGTTATGAAACACAGGTTCATTATTCCTATGATGAGGAGGAATGTATTTAACAGTCACAGTATATTTTCAGTCTGAGGATGACTTTGATGCAACATTCTCATTAAAAACAAGTGGCAGTTTCCCTTTTTCCTGACTCCTCAGATTCTCAATTTCTTTTTGTAAAGAAGTTATTTTTTCGTTGTTTTTTTCTCGAGTGACTTTCATTGAATCATATAACTCTTTAAAGTGTCGTTTAACTTTTTCGTTTTCTTCTAGAAAACTCTCGTTTTCCTTTTGTAAAGCATTAACTAAGTTTTGAAGATGAAAAGTTTGAGAATACTGAGAATCTAAAGGAGGAGGCATTTGGGAGCCAGTCACATTGTTCTTTTCACCCTTTAATTGAGAGATTTGGGCTTTCACCTTTCTGATCGTGTTACAATGAGCTTGAATCTGTTCGTCACGTTCGTTTATCTGAAAAACTGCATCAAACTCTGGAACATCTGAGGATGTCTTGATATTTAAGGTTTTGACATTTTTTTTGAGATGTTGATATTTTAGTTGTAAAACAAAATGTTCAACTTCTAGTTTAGCAAAATGTTTTACCAAATTATCGTGATCATCCTGATCAATTTTCTCATTTAGTTATGAGTTTTTGTTTTCAAGCTCAATGACACGATCATGGGAAACTTTCAATACAATAGATAATTCATGAAATCGAGAGGCAGTAATAGAGTGCTTAGTAACAGTATAAAACACATCTTGAGCCACACAACTCGAAATCAAAACACATCCTGTTCATAATCATTAACCTCAAATATCATTGCATCAAATTCCATTTCCATTTCTTTAATATCATAATTAATTCCCTTTTGAAGACTCTCAAATTGACCTTTTAATTGTTTAAAGAAGGGCATGACCTCAGTTAAATAACATTATTTAGTTTGCTCAAAACCCCTTTCCCCCTCAGTTATCCCAGTAGGTGTGATTCTCTTCTTACACGTTTTCTCAAAATCAACAAACAGCTGATAAACAACATATATGTTGATTAAGGTCTTGCTATTAGTGGCAATAGATCTAGGAACTAAATGCATTGGTGTATTAGGAGGATACACAATTGCTTTAGGGAATTTCCTACAAGGGGGATTATTTTCAACAAGATTTTCAGCTTTTTGCATATCCATATCCTTTTTCCAGAACACTTGTTCAAGGGTTAATAGAGTCTGAGGCTTAAACTTGTTTAAGGATATCCAATTTTCCTTAGTGTAATCATGGGGTTTGATCGTTATATTATTCTCTTTACACGCAGGATCGTTAAGCTTCATATCCATTTTCTCCCTAGATGCATCATCTAATTTTCTATCTTCCTCAATGCACTCAATGCAACTAGGTTTCTGTCTAGGTTTAAGAATCTCATTGCCATCATAGATTACATTTTGAGCAGCTTTTGCTTTCTTACCATACTAAGGGTTGGATTCCTTTATAATGGGGATACTATGCTTATCGCTAAAAACTCTATGCTTAGTGATCATTTGAGCAGTCTGAATGGTGTTCCCTTGTATGTACAACTTATTTTCAAGCTTGTTTTTCAAAGTTTTTAGATTGGAAAAATCATTCAAAAGTTTTGATTCCTTAGCATTGAATTCTTGCTTAAGCATTTTAACATTTTCTTGAAGTTCTTGTTTTTGCTTAACAGTTTTAGAAAGCTTTTCTTGTAAGGAGTTTAACTCTTGTTTTAATACTTCTTCTCTAAAATTACCTTTTCTAATAATTGTACGCATTTGGTTATCCAACTCCTACTCACGAGTAGTTAACTCAAACTTAGCACGTTGTTCATAAATGGCAACTTGTTCTTTATAAGCATTTAGTTCAGAAATAACAGAATCATCAGGGGCACATGCAGTGTATTCATAAAAAATATAGTCATCATTGACTGCAGAAGATGCATCACTTGGTACAGTCTCACTTTCACTTTGTTTCACATATTGATCATATGGGACAACATTGATATTACCCATATTTTCAATATCTGACTCAAAAGTTTCAGTTGATTGTACTTTGTCATGTATCTTTTGCTCATCAACATCATCAACTAGTTTTAATACCTCTGAGATGATTGATTCTTTGGATGGACCAGCTTGTTGTGGTGAGGGGACCTTTGGAGAGACCATTAGAGAAATGCTAGCCATGAAAATTGTCTGTGCAGTAGGTTCATCATCAACGTCAGAGTCGTATGCATCACAGTCGGCGACTTGAAAGGCATTCTGATGATTATGACCTATCTCCTGAATTGGTTGCTCATCCACATCTGCATCATGTGTCTTGGCATTGCCCTCAGCAAGAAACAACAGCTCCTCTTCATCCAACACAGCTCCATTGTCATGAGCTTGCACAAGTAACATCTTGTCTTTGAAGTACTCTGCATTTTGAGGGCGTTTTGGAGAAGTGCAGTTCCTTGCTATCTGTCCATCACCACCACAGTTGTAGCACTTAATTGGCTTAGCTTGACCCTGATTTGGATTCCTTCCACGATTCTGATTTGCTACATATCCTCTACCAACTCCACCTCTTCCCTGTTCATACTGCCTTTCTTGAACTGGTTGCACCATAACCTTCCCATCTCTGACAGTAGCATGATTATGTGGATTGGATGCTGTTATGAGGTTATTGTTGGTGTGTGGGAGAGAGTTCATGTTTTGACTAACCATGAGAGACAGTTGATTGATGAAGTTTTCCATGAATGTGTTTGGATCAGGAGGCTTATATGCTGGATCAGGAATGAGCTTGTAATTACCATTACCCATGGGTATGACTTGAGAAGCTTTGGTGGTAATTCTAACATTGGTGTAAAAATCTGTAGAGTCATTTGACGAACTTGTTTCTCCCTGGTTGGTTTTGAACTGTTCAAGAATCCTTTTTTCAAACATAGCATGTCTCTCATTCTGAAGAAGAAAGGCATACAGTTGCTCATAGTTTGTATTCTTCAATCCTTTGGTTAGCTTCACAGCGGTGAAAATTTTGTGCCATTCGGGATTCATGTTGTTCACAAACTTTGAGTTCAGCTGAATGTTTGGCATGGTCATTTTGATGTTCCTCATGTCATTCACAAGCTTATGGAATCTCACGTAGTACTCATAGACACTCTCATCTGGTTTCATCTTGAAGTGCTTAAACTCATCATACAGTTGTGATTCTCTGTCTTCCTTGGTTAATTCAGAACATGAGAGAAGCATCTTGACATTATCCCAAACTGCCTTGGCTTCGGTGTTGTGATTGATAAGCTTGTAGATATCCTTTGTAAGACCTTGAAGTATAATGTTTGAAGCCCTGATATCAGCATCGAATCTCTTTTTCTCCTTATCATTGAGCTCATCATACGTCTTTGGTCTGTCTAATCCATAGATAATTGTTCCATCTACAGCTGTATCAATTAAGTCTCTTGTAGTCTCAATCTGATAAGGTCCTTCATCAAAGGATTTGAGAATGTTGACCCCATTTTTCTTTCCAAGACAGTACAATCTGATTCGTTGAGCCCAAGAATCGTAGTCAGTTCTGTCAAGCATAGGTGGACGAGTATCTGAACCAGCTGCTTGAACATCCTCAACAACAGTGGAGATGATTGTAGGTACGTTGGTAGACATGTTAATCGATTACTCGGGATTTTATAACTCTATGATTAAACCGGGAAATAGATTCTTTCACGGGATTTTACTAAATCAAGAGAAAACCGTATTACAAACAAAAGTCAACCAAGTCGCTAAGAATTCTTGAACCAAGTCGCTAAGCACCAAGTCGCTAAGTAGAATTGCAATGATCCCTATCTAGTAAATTAGATGATGTTTGATAAACACATTAGTGAATTAGATGTTTGAACCAGGGTCATTGCAATGATGTTTGATGTGATTGTTTGCTTGGTGTTACCATTTCGTGTGTTTGTTGCGGGCTGATTGCTGATTTCCTTAATGAACATCTTTATGTTCTTGTTTGATTGGGAGGGATTTTAAGTTAAGGGGATTTGCAAGATATAAGGTAATTGGAACGCATTTGGTGAGAAGAAGATGTTAACTATCTAATCCCTAACTGGACAATCTTGAAGAAGGTCGAGTCTACAATAAAGACTTCTTCTTATTCAAGGCATTTTATTAAAAGGTCGGTTCTACATTTTTCTGCTACATGTTAGAAGACTAAAGACGAGTTGCATTTAACGATAAAGACTTCTTCTTATTCAAGGCATTTTATTAAAATATTGTCAGTTTAGGGGAGAGTGAAAAGCCAGATTTAATCCCCAATTAAACTTGCTCATTCTGTTTCTTCAGCAAGTTGATTCTCACAGATATATCTGAGCTAATTATGATCTTCTCAACAAGATTTCTAGTATACGGGCTTACAATATGTTGCTGATTATGAAGTATCAAAACCAGCAAGGGGGAAGGAGACTCACATCTAAACACAAAGCGAGTAAACTTGATGAACTTAATTCTTCTAAGTGATTGAAGATATCCCGGGAAGACAAATGTTATTACCGCAGAGAAACTCAAGGTTTGACTCATGGCGAGTAAAATTAATGAACTTAACTCTTCTAAGTGATTGAAGATATCCCGGGAAGACAAATGACATGACCGCAGAGAATCTCAAGGTTTTACTCATCAAGGCTTTTAGTGTTATTATTCCAACTACGTGGGGGAAGTGATGTAATAGAAAGTTTCTGAAGATAAAAAGAGGTACACAAGTGTGTGATGATTTCGATGTTATCGCAATCATCAGGGGAAAGGGAATTGTGTACATTGGGGGCGCTCAGCTGTTTCACTTGAGGGCTTAATCAGTGATTCAGAGATATAATCACTTATTCCGGAGTTGACATCCGTAGAGATTGTCATCCGCAGAGATAATCAGTGATTCGGCCTGCTTCTTCAATGTTATCGGTTATTCTCTCTTTGGGTATTTGGGTACTTAGGGTTCTTGAGCTTCATACACTTTCTTCAGGGGGAGAGAAAAGTATACATCGGGGTTATTCTTTGGATATCGGACTTAATCTGCTACTTCGATGGTATAAGTTTCTCTGTCTTTGGGTATATGTGTATTCGGGTTCGTGAGCTCTATTCTTAGAGACGGGCTGCATCTATTCAACTATTCGGGGGAAGTAGTCTCTTGATACCTTTTGGAATGGATTGCTTCAGACTTCAGTAGTTATGAAATTTGAGAAGATTATTTATGAGTGGGATGATACGTTGCTGTTCTTGTTGATGATATAACCCCGAACGAAGAATCTTGATTTTCGTTCTTAAAAGGAGCAGCGGGATTTATGATAATGGTGTGCTTCTCTGTGCACCTGGCTAAGGCAAGCTTGAAATAGAGCGTCGAATCTGCTCATCTAATGGATTTTTGGTCTGGGGGAAGCTGCCAAAGTCTCTCTTTCTCAAAGGCTCGGGTTCTCTCTTCTATTCTGGAGCCTCGGAAGCTTTGGTGGTGGAAGTTTAAGAGATGACGAATTTTATCTTCTACGACGTACTGCTCGATATCCTTATCTCGGTACTCGTATCATCATCTTCTTAAACTATAGCATCTTATCTATCTTTGTATATATTTTTCAAAAACAAAATACAAAAATATAAAACCAACAAAAACAAAATAGAAAAATATAAAACCAACAAAAACCCATAAAAATTAGAAAATTTGAAAAAGACCAAAAATATGTTTTTCTCAAGACTTGTCTTCTGGTATCGATAACATCTACGGTCTTAGAAATGTCATTCAATAATGGCACAGAACTTTAGATGAAGTTCGAGCAGGAGGTGTAAATATTTATTTCTTAACATGTCTCAAAATATGGCTTGCAGTTACTTCAGACTGTAACCCGTGCTTAAAACTATGGCTTGCTATTATTTCTAATAGTAACCCGTTCTTCAAGAAAGGAAAGTGCTGCGCTAAATCAAATTTTCAAAAATTTCGTGCACTTATCCTAAAACAAAATGAGGAAAGTATGTCGAAGAACTGCTGTTCCTACACAAATGTTTTTCCGTCTAAAATTCTTCAGAAAAATATTTGTTGTTTTCAAAAAGTGGTGGTAAATGAGTTGCTTGAAAGTCAATCAGATTCAGAGTTTTTCATAATAATTGAAAAGTCAATCAATGACTTCTGCGCTTTTAAACTTTTCAGAAAATAAGTCATTGATTGTGGGGGAGAATGTTTTCAAATTTACATCATCTAACGGGCTTTCTTAATTATCCTATATGCTTAATTAAAAATGATGTTAACCTACGTTGAAGGACAAGGTGCCCAGGATATGATTGTTAGGATTAGATGAGTAGAGTTTGATAAACACATTATTCTGCATTCAGCAACACCCGATTCTTCAACTGATACATTACCCGACTCATCACAACAATCTCTCAATTGCACCTGACACTCATTCACGTTTTCATCCTTTTATGTAGCTTCCTCAATGTACTTTTCCACATTATCCATAAGTTGGATAAATGTCTCAATGAATTCCTGAATTTCCATTCCAGTATGTTTTTTGAAGGAAATTCCAGTCAAGTGTTGGTCGTACTTTGCTGAATATTCCCCACTGATGAATGGATAAAATTGTTTGTAGATTACTTGAAGAGCTGCATTCGAGTCATCCATTAATACCTTCTTTTTGGTAATTTGAAGCTTAAGTTGTTCTAAGTTCAGCAACACAGTTCTTGTCAATGTGGATAAGTCCTGATGGAAGAGAGCACTGCATGTTCGATGCCTAGTTGTGGATAACAGTTGTGTGAGGTGCTGATGAAGTAGTTGGAAGGGCTCAATATTTCATTCCATTTGCCTGGCATTCTGTAGCATTAGCAGGTGCAATTCATTCTCATTGTACTCAGAACATGAAGATCTTACATCCTGATTGTTTAATTCAAACATCTTTCATCGTTCAGTGTAGCATTCATTATCATTATTGTCCACAACATCATACAATTTAAGCACTTCTGAAATCACTGGGTCAGTAGAGTAAGACATGATGTGGTAGAATGCACGGGATTTTACAAGTCTATGATTTAAACCGAGAAATAGAATCTTTCGCGGGATTTTACTAAAACCAAGACCAAACCGTTAAGCAATGACCAATGGAATGTGTTAATATGGCTGATGGATCGACACAATGACAGACAATTGTGTGTTAGGACATATGATTGTTTGTAGGATTAGCAGAGATGTTGTTTGGTTGAGATTTGGATTGGTTTATGCTCGTTTTTACTGAGAAATTTAGGTCTAAAAACATAAAAACCTCAATAACTTCTGTTCGGAGCGGATTTAGGCCTCCAAGATTGACCTGCATAAACTTTAGTTGGTTCGGTGTGCCATTCTCCTCGTTCTCACGGTCGTTTTGATGGGTAGAATGCTGAAAACAGAGTTACGGTTCAAAAGTTATGGCCGTTTGAAGTTTTATCGGGAAAAGTCAACAAAACGCTATGAAGACAAGTCGCTAAGTCACCAAGTCGCTAAGAATTATGAAATCAAGTCGCTAAGCACCAAGTCGCTAGACACAAGTCACTATAATGCCAAGTCGCTAATACACAGTCAAGTTGCTAAAGAACAACTCGCTAAAATCCAAGTCGCTAACACCAAGTCGCTGAGAATACAAAGTACAAGTCGCTAACAAAATTGAAAGCAAGTCGCTAACCTAACCAAGTCACTAGCCGTAGTGGAGAATCCAATAACATGTACTGTTTGTCGGCTTGTCTCAATAGACAAGTCGCTAGGCTCAAGTCGCTAACAATTAACACTACAACTCGCTAACAATTACTGAAGCAAGTCACTACGAAGAAAAACACTACGAGAGTCAAGTCGCTAGCAAGAAAAACTTCAAAAACACACTTTTCAATCCAAAACAAGCCCAACCACAGTGATTCAAGCTTTCCAAATCAAAACCCAAGCACTTACAATGATTCTAAACACAAAAGTACACCCAAAATTCAAACTTTAACACTAGAAATGATCCAAATGATGCAAAAACCACTAAGCTTTTTCAAACTAAAAAACCATATAAAACCACTAGAAATCCAAGGATAAGTAAGAGAGATGATCAAACCATGGCTCTTGATACCATTTGTAACATATTGGATTTCACAAACACATCATATCATAAACACATGTAGGCGTACAAGGTGAGGTTTTAGAGAGAGAAAGAGTTAGAGGTTTGGGAACTTAGTGAGAGAAAATGAAAGAATTATTATGAGCTCCAACTCTCTACCTTGGGAGGTAGAGAGTATTTATAGTCTTACACAAATCGCCACCTACGGGCTGTGGATCAGGCATACAGTGGGTAAAGACCCGTCCGTCCTCCACGGTGTTACTTAACTAAATACTACTAAACATTAACTAATCTACGACTACAAGCTTTATAACGATTACATATACTTGAGGTGACCGACTCTTTAATAACTGGATTTACTAAATCCTAACACTGAGTGAGAAAATAGAATCCTCTGAAAAAGCTCCTTAATATAATATTAAGGAGTCTAAACCAGCTTCCTCAAGCAATACCAAATCTAAAAGAACACCAAAACCCTCAATGAAATGTGAACTATACAATTATACAAATCTCACTACTAATGATTGCTATAAGATTCTATTTTCAATGATTTGCAAAAAGGAAGATCACATAACCTCAAATCATAAATCTCATATTGCATCCCTAAGTGCACAAGAAAACTACAATACTCAACCCTTTTAGTATGCTTCATCTTCCAAGCAAGCACTTAGACAAAAGGCTAAGCCTTTTCCACCTTGCACAAACTGTGGATTCAATGACTATCACACTGATAACTGTTTATTATATCCTTGTTGTGATATTTGTGGTGACCCAACACATGACACCTTAGGACATGACATGATTATCCATGCCAGAAGAGGATCTGCCACTAAATCCTCTCAGTTAAATGAGTCTTCAAACACCAAATACAAAGCATGTGGAAGCACTTTCCACTAAACCACTGTCCATGAATCTATTTAAAGATTTAAAAAGAGCTACAAAGCCAAACCCACTAGAAAGTGGGTTCACAAGAAAAACTAACTGAGTTTACTATTTGTAAAGAGACATGCCAGGGAGCCTGTTAGGAATCTAGATAGTGGATGCTCAAGAAGCATGAATGGCGTGAAAGAGTATCTGCACAAATATGTGGAAGATCTAGGACCAAAGGTAGTATTTGCTGATAATTCATCATTTGCCACTGAAGGTTATGGTTCTGTAAGCTGTAGTGGAATAGTTTTTACTAGAATTGCTTATGTAAATGGTCTTAAGTAGAATCTAATAAGTGTCAGTCAAGAAAATGTGCTTTTATTTTAATATTCATTCCCGTTACATTTGTTTAAAATAGTTTACAACAAATACAAGCTCTACAATAGTCATAACAAGCACGAAAATTATACACTAGAACCTCACATATAGTTTTTGGATTCTCTCATATCTCGGGTGTATAATGAATATAACATGTATGGAAATGGAAAATAGCACACTCTACTTGTCATAGCACATAGATTACCATAAGCTTGAGACTAGATCAAACCTCCACCACTTTGGCGTAAGAACCTAAGATAAACTATCAATGAGGGCTTTTAAAGGGTTGTAATGTTAGGTATAAGGGTATGGAAAAACACAGGTTTTTTTGGATATGGGGGAATTTTACTGGTGGCAAGTCAAAAATCTAAGCTAATTACATGTAAACTAGGCATTGCTATGCCAAGACTCGATTCATTAAACAAACTTTTTTTGTATTTTTCTTGACGCTTTCTTTGCTTAAACAAAAATAAATGATAAAAGATAAAATGTAGAAGTGGGATGGTAGCCCGCATGTTTTTCTCCTTTTATTTATTTTTTCTTTTTACCATTTTCTCATATATTTTTTTCATACACTCTTACTCTACCATCTGCAAACCATAACATCATAACAAAGGGATTTATAGTAGCATCCCTACACTTGAGTTTTTATTAGACTAAACTAATTACCCGAATGGCGAGGATTAAAACACTTGAAGTAATTAATTATGTAGATAAGGGAAATTAAATTTAACATTCCTTCCCGTTACTCCATAAAATACTATGTTGGAAAATTTAGTGCACTTGTAGGATTAGTTCACACCTGGTTCTGGGTTAGGAGGTACAAAGTGTACACCCATGAGGTCCCTGAACACCCTGACTCAATAGTGGTTAGTACTGCTAGTGTTGGTTACTACTGCTAGTGTAGTGATTGATGGTTCCTCCTGCTAGTGTATTGGTTCCTACTGCTATAACTGATGGTTCCTACTGCTAGTGTATTGGTTCCTGCTGCTAGTGTACTGGTTACTACTGATAGTGTTGCAGTGATTATCATGTAATAGCTTTGACCCATTCAAGTAGTTGTTATGACTACTTTATGACCACATTTAATTGGTCATGTAACCACTATTCCTATGATAATGGAGGCTTATTATGGGTGATTAATTGGCCATTAATCACTCATAAAGTCCATTGACTAGGGTTGAGTGTTCTCTACTATATATAGAGATCGACATCATCATCATGAACATATAGAGAAAAATCAGGAGAAACAAACAGAAAGCTAAAACACTTATATGCGCAAGGGTTATTGATTTGTGTAACATATTGGATTTCACAAGCACATAAACAAACTCAATATGGGCGTATAATTTAGATGGTTTAGAGAGAGAAAGTAGGATATTCTAGAAAGAGAAACTCTTAGAAGGTTAGATTCCACAAAGAACATCCAACCCTCTACCTTGCAAGGTAGAGGGTATTTATAGGTTACAAACTAAACGACCTCCTGACGGCCTGTGGATTAGGTATACAGTGGGTAAAGACCCGTCCTTCCTCCACGATGTTGCACTAGACTAAAACTAAGCTAATAACTTACTAACAACTAACATAATAAACGATATGTCTACGAGCTAACTTAAGCTAGATTATACTTGGGGTGACCGATGCTTCACAATAGAATTTCCAATTCCTAACAATCTCCCCCTAAGGGAGGTCACCCCATGAATTACATTGTGAATCCTAGCATTCTAATAAATCTTCAGTCTTGAGCTCGTAGACTTCTCTTCATTAAAGTATTCAAATTATGTGCTTCTGTGGTGATTTCATCATTGTTCAACTACAATGTATGTTTCGTGGAGGTTATTGAGCTAATCCACCTTGATGACCTTTGAGCATTACTAGAGATCATCAGCCACAGTAAATCTCAGCATTACCCATTTTTGTATTGCCAACATATGATGTTGTGACATTAGGACCGACATGCTCACATTCTGGATCATTATTACTTCTTATCAGAGTAGCTGAAGCTTTTCGTTGATTCATGATGTTGGCAGCAGCGTAGCAGAAGCATGGAGTGATAATATCAGAGTCATTGATGCACTAAACATGATTTCTTTGGAAATGAATGTGTTGTGTGAGCATGCGGCTAAGGATTGACCGCTTCATTCTGATCAGCTGCAAACGTCGGGTGTTCCTGCAAAAAACAGTTAGCAATAAAGCGCACAAGAGTGTCTTTGATCACTTTTGTAGAATTGAGGTACACGACCTATGGTTCCCCGTTGATCAGTAAAAGTACTGCCTGTGATCAGGTATAATTCCGAAGAATTTCCTTGACAGGGTTTCGTAGTTGCTCTAGCTGTTCTCAAACCGGAACGTCTCAAAGAAGACAACACGGAGTGAGTGAACCAGCGAATTGAGATTCACTTATTGATGAAAAGAGATTTGAGAAACAATCGTGTATCGCTCAATAGAAATTGTTTTTGCAATACAACGAAGGTTTTAATGAAAATCAATTATCAATCATAAACACCTTTTATTTTTGAAAAATTAGTACACCGTCGATGTGCTAATGAAAAGAGTTTTTAAGCACAACGGCTGGTTTTTCAAAGGTATCCGTCAATCCATAACCTGAACCAGGATTGATTCAAAAGATAGAATCGCCCCATTGTTTCTGTTCAGTTGTCACATGGTTGATCTATTGAATAGATCTCACATGCCACCCACCAGGAGCTTGTTTGATGTTGGCTCCAGAAGGCTTTCCATCTTCATTGTGAGTATGTTGGCATACTACTCAGATGTTCTGGCAATACCACAAGGATAATGCGTAGGACTCATAAGATATAATATCTCTTTCCACATTGTGTGAAACAGAGAGTCTTCATTCAAAGTGTCCTAAAGAGATTTATAGATGATCTCGAGGCTCTAGACTCAATTGTGCATATTTGGTTCCTATGCCAGAGACTAGGGAGAGGGTCTCCTTCTTCAATATCAACAATCTCTAAGAGAAAGTCGATAGATTATGTCAGTTCCCCGTGAGAATGAAACAAGTCCTTTTAAGAGAAACTTGAGTGGCTTGGGAAGTTGTAGTGCAGTGCGTCACTGGGTCCATGACGTCTTGTCTTCAATACCGATGTTACCTTGGTAACCACCAGTAGCATATGAATTGAACCCGGTTTCTGCCCTAAGGTTGAATAAATGGAGGGCTATTTCTTTTCACCCCTTTTTCACATTCAATTCTTTTTCATTCTTCAACCCCTTCAGTGCTTACCGAAACTTCATAACTAGAACCTTGTTGGGTTTATTCCAGTACTAGCTCAGTTTTAGTCCGCACTCTTCCCATATATCATTTTTCTCCTTTTTTCAATATACCTAAGGACTCTACACTATCAAGTGGTTTTGTCCCTGGGTAGATCCCTCCGGTTTTGGTGGATCATTGGACCTCAATCTAACCTTATCATCCTTATATCACCATGCATAAAGTAAAGTTGGTCGGTCTTTTGAAATAGTTCTTCCGCCTTGAAACCAATTGAAAACCATTTAAAAATCAATCAAGATACTTGTGATATAAAATCAAAGTATTTTGTATCTTAATTGTTTTGATCTTTTAGAAATGCTCCCCCTCAACATATGCATAAAATTCAAAAATTGTTTAGCACATGGAGGCAAGAGATCTTTGAAATCGTTAGATTAAGAATGAAAGGTTCAATCTTTTAATTAACATTTCCTAAAATGATCATCATCACTTCCCAATCAATTTGAGTAGATAAAAACGTTTTGAGGAAGGATGAGGTTTTCAAAAGTTTGCTCCCCCTCAATATGTGCCTCAAAGTTTGAAAGAGTTTGCACATATTAGAGGGAACCTGCACTTAGAGACAATTCAATCACGTTTCAATAATTTAAGGTTTAAAGTAGATGCTCCCCCTCAACATGTGCATGGAAAATTTGAAATCGTTTGTCACATGCGGGGAGGAAAACTTGTTAAACACTTATGAACCCATTTATCGAATTATCAGTTTAAATCACAAATTCTCCCCCGATCACAATTTTCAAAACATTTGAGATTTGAGATCTCTTGTTGATTTAAATTGATTTTGAAAGCTTTTAAGGAGAATTGTGACTTAATTATGAAAAAAGTTTTAACTGATAAGGATCGGATTTTGAGACTTTAAACTCCATAGATTAAAAATGCATGATTTTCTTTTGAAAACAATTGTATGACAAATAACCTTTTGATTTAATTGAAATCATTCTCCCCCTCAATCAATGACATAAGTTGTTGATTAAGAGATAGATATTTTAACAAAAGTTAAGTCCAGATGATTTACAAAAATAGAGTACGAGTTATTTTTCAAATCAATTAGTTTTCATTAGATTGAAAGCAATTGTTTATAGAATCAGAGCATGAGATTTGAAAAAGCAAGATAAAGCATGACTATGTTCTTTCTTTGAAAAGCGGGTTACTGCTTGAAATGACAATAAACCATTATTTGAAGCCCGAGTTACAGTCTGAAATAATAGTAAGCCATTTTTGAAGCGCGGGTTACGGTCTGAAATAACTGTAAGCCATAGTTTTAAAGAGCGGGTTACAGTCTGAATTAACTGTAAGCCATAGTTTGAGACATGTTTAGAAAGAAATATTTACACCTCCTGCTCGAACTTCATCTAAAGTTCCGTGCCATTATTGAATGACATTTCTAAGACCGTAGATGTTATCGATATCAGAAGACATGTCTTGAGAAAACATATTTTTGGTATTTTTCAATTTTCTGATTTTTATGGGCTTTTTTTGATTTTATATTTTTCTATTTTGTTTTTGTTGGTTTTATATTTTTGTATTTTGCTTTTTGAAAAATTATTTACAAAGATAGAATAGATGATATAGTTTAAGAGGATGATGATACGAGTACCGAGATAAGGATATCGAGCAGCACGTCGTAGAAGATAGAATTCGTCATCTCTTAAACTTCCACCACCAAAGCTTCCGAGGCTCCAGAATAGAAGATCGAACATGAGCCTTTGAGAAAGAGAGACTTTGGCAGCTTCCCCCCAAACCGAAGATCCATTAGATGAGCAGATTCGAAGCTCTATTTCAAGCTTGCCTTAGCCAGGTGCACAGAGAAACACACCATTATCATAAATCCCGCTGCTCCTTTTAAGAATAATCATCGTGATTCTTCGTTCGAGGTTATATCATCAACAAGAACAGCAATGTATCATCCCACTCATAAATAATCTTCTCAAATTTCATAACCACTGAAGTCTGACGCAATCCATTCCAACAGGTGTCAAGAGACCACTTCCCCCGAGTAGTTGAATTGATGCAGTCAGTCTCTTTGTATAATGCTCAAGAACTCTCCCGAATACACATCATGAGGGTAATGAAGAACACCTCCCCAATGTTCACATCTTTCGTCCCTCATGAATGTGTATGAAGCTCAAGAATCCGAAGTACACCAATATCCAAGGAGAGAATAACCGATAACATTGAAGAAGCAGGCCGAATCACTGATTATCTCTACAGAGGACTATCTCTGCGGATTTCAACTCCGGAATAAGTGATTATATAACTGAATCACTGATTAAGCACTCAAGTGAAACAGCTGAGCGTCCCCAATGTACACAATCCTCTCTCCCCTGATGATTGCGATAACATCGAAATCATCACACACTTGTGTACCTCTTTTTATCATCAGAAACTAATTCTTACATCTCTTCCCCCACGTAGTTGGAATAAGAACACTAAACGCCTTGATGAGTAAACCTTGAGTTTCTCTGCGGTCATGACAAATGTTTTACCGGGATATCTTCAATTACTTAGAACAATTAAGTTCATCAAGTTTACTCGCCATGAGTCAAACCTTGAGTTTCTCTGTAGTAATAACATTTGTCTTCCCGGGATATCTTTAATTACTTAGAAGTATTAAGCTCATCAATGTTTACTCGCGTTTAGATGCGTGTCTCCTTCCCCCTTGCTGGTTTTGACACTTCAGAATTAGCAATATATTATCAGTCCAAATACTTGAAATTCGTTGAGAAGAACATCATTAGCTCAGATATATCTTGTGAGAATCAACTTGCTGAATAAATGATGTGAGCAAATCTAATTGGGGATTAACTTTGGCTTTTAACTCTCCCCCAATTAGTGCTCTCCCCTAAACCGACAATTTTTATGATGAATGCTTGAATTAAGAAGAAGTCTTTAGGTAATCAAATGCAACTCGTCTTTAGTCTTCTAACATATAGCAAAAAATGTAGAATCCACTATAGACTCGACCTTCTTCAAGATTTTCCAGTTGAGGAATAGATAGTTAACAACTTCAACACACACCAAAAAGCATCCCAATTAACTTACATCTTGCAAATCCCCTTAACTAAAATCCCTCCCAATCAAACAAGAACAGAAAGATGTTCATCAAGGAAATCAGCAATCAGGCCGCAACGAACACACAAGATGGTAACACCAAACTACCAATCACATCAAACAAGAACAAAGAGATTGTTCGGAATCATCATGTTGATGTATACGTGAAGCATTAACCGAAAGCACTTTGTCGATAAACTCATCAGTCCGTGAGAAGATGTCAACCAACGGCTCTTAGAAGAAAACTCCATGTGAAAATGACCCGATAAGAAGACGATCGGTTCTTACATGAGTTTGGAGCCGTTTGACCATTTATTCTCAGAAATCAATCAACCATGCAGTAATTTCACACTTCTTCTCCCCCTCAAGAAATGCATACGGAGTTGCCATTCTTGATTAAATAAGTGAAAATCATCCGAATGTTCTATTCACACTTCTCTCCTGCAAAATCAGCACATGATGTCGCCATCTTCATTATAATCGAGCAAGTGGAATGAGAAAACAATCAGTGGTAGCCCGGTTCACTTGATGACTGAAGCGCATGGAAAAAGTATGAAGCATGTTGATGAGAATGGTCATAATAAGAAGATTTCTCTTCTTCAGAAGATAAAGCGCACTGAAGCGTACACTTTTCTTTTATTTAGATTACGAGGCATGAACTGTTGTGTTCATACGTCATAAGAAGATTTCTCTTCTTCGGAAGATAATGTGCACTGAAACGTACACATTTCTTTTCTTTGGAGTACGAGGCACTGAAATGTATCATGGGTCATTGACAGGTGTGATTCGCTGAAGTTTGAATCAGAAGGTGAAGAGTTTTGATCATAATTTGTTGCATCAATCTAGGTAAGACATTCAGAAGTACAACCAGATTCATTGTTCTGTGAGGTATCATAAAGTTCAAGCACTTTGGAGATAAAAGGGTCAGTGATGTAAGACATTGTGGGTGGACGAGTATCTGCTGCATGAACGTCCTCAGCTACAGTAGAGATGATTGTAGGCATGTTGGTAGACATGTTTACAGATAACACGGGATTTTATAACTCTATGGTTAAACCGGGAAATAGATTCTTTCACGGGGATTTTACTAAATCAAGAGAAAAACCGTATTACACACAAAAGTTAACCAAGTCTCTAAGAATCCTTGACCCAGGTCGCTAAGCACCAAGTTGCTAAGTAATAAGATGACAAGTCGCTAAGTTCCAAATCGCTACGAAATTTGACAGTAAATCGCTATGCACCAAGTCGCTAAGAAATCAAGTCGCTAGATAGCAACTCGCTAATGTCCAAATCACTAACACCAAGTCGCTAAGAAACTTAAAGAACAAGTCGCTACCTTACCAAGTCACTACCCGTAGTGGTGAATCCACTAAGTGTACTGTTTGTCGGCTTGTCTCAAAAGGCAACTCGCTATGACCAAGTCGCTACCAAAACTCACTACAACTCGCTACCTGTTACTGAAGCAAGTCGCTACCAAGAAATTCACTCCGAGAGCCAAGTCGCTACCAAGAAAAACTTTAAAAACACACTTTGCAATCCAAAACAAGCTTAACCACAGTGATTCAAGCTTACCAAATCAAGATCCAAGCACATACAATGATTCTAAACACAATTCCCACCATTTACATACAACAATTCTGGAACATATTTTCAGATATCATAATTAAACGACCATTATACTAAACGACCTCCTGACGGCCTGTGGATCAGGTATACAGAGGGTAAAGACACATCCTTCCTCCACGGTGTTGCACTAGACTAAAACTAAGCTAATAACTTACTAACAACTAACATAATAAACGATATGTCTACGAGCTAACTTAAGCTAGATTATACTTGGGGTGACCGATGCTTCACAATAGAATTTCCAATTCCTAACAATTTGTGCCTAATTCGATAACAAACATTTGGTCTTATCCCAAGTAGATATTTGTATAACCCAGGCATAGGGTCGAATAGTTTACTTTGGAAAGTGATCACACGATTCCAAGTGATATCCGGTAACCTGATTTGGTCTTGCCACTAACAATCAAAGTAAACTATTTTTGTGATAATCAATGGTTGCTGCTGGAATGAAACATATGGCTTCAAACTTTGCCAAGCTTGACAAGTTTGAAGGGGTGGACTTTAGAAGATGGCAAAAGAAGATACACTTTCTTCTTTCAAGCATGTGTGTGGTCTATGTTTTGACTACACCTATTCCTGATGATGGGGATGATGCTACTATGGAACAAATAATGAGGAGGAGCAAATGGGAGAATGATGACTACATTTGCAGAGGCTTAATTCTCAATGGTATGTCTGATTCACTCTTTGACATTTGTCAGAATTTTGAATCTTCCAAAGAACTATCGGATTCCTTGGATACCAAATATATGGCTGATGATGCATCAAGTAAGAAGTTCCTTGTAAGTGATTTCACAAATTAAAAAATGACTGATTCAAGACATGTTATGGAACAATACAATGAACTTCTTGGTATACTTGGAAGGTTTACACAACACAATATGCACATAGATGAGGCTCTTTTAGTCTCTTGTGTCATTGATAAACTTCCCCCTTCTTGGAAAGATTTCAAGCATACCTTGAAACATAAGAAGGAGGAGTTAACTCTTGTTGAGTTGGGCAATCATCTGCGCATTAAGAAATCTCTCAAGGTGCAGGATAATGATAAGCCAAAGAGTAGCAATGCTACTGGTGCATCTGCTGTCAATATGGTCTAGCATAACAACTCCACCAGGTACAATGACAACAAAGACAAACTTAAACATCATGATAACACAAGGGCAGATCCTAACAAGAAGGCAACACCTACTTGTTGGAAATGTGGCAAAACTGGTCACATTAAAATGGATTGAAAAGGTGTTAAGGTTGGTGGTAAAGCCAATGGATCAGGCACTAATGGTTCAGGGAGTGGTGGTGTCACACCCCCAAAATATCGCAGCGGAACGATAGTGTCATTGGGCTATGACGTCATAGCACAAAGTATGGATACAGAAAACGACCTCTATAATGAGACGTTTTGAAAAGTTTACCATTCGATTAAATAAGTCAAAGTTTACAAAACAAGAAATTCCAAAGTTTGGTAATACATAAAGGTTTACACAACATGTCGAATGGTAATTGATAAAAGTACAAGACTCCAATGTATGCCATGTGACCCAAAAGCTCCATGAAATGCTATCGCCTTACGACCTGAGATAAACATGCTAAAAAGTGTCAACACAAAGGTTGGTGAGTTCATAAGATTGTTGAAAATGATTTGGAAAAGTCTATAAGGAATGTTGATGCAGCAAAGGCATTGCAAATCCATTCAGTTCCGAGTTCCGCCCATACAAAACCCGCAACCTATGTGTTCACAACCCATTGCCTAATATAGAATTGTCAGCCTTGTTTGTAAGTAGGACATATGTGCATACGATATATACATGTACTTAATGCAAACAATCACAGCCAACTGAACCTCTTGACAAGTCTAAATTGTTTGTTATGTTTCATTGAATAACAGATTATATTCACCCCAGGTCACGTCATCAAGGACCCAAGGGTGGGGGCGTCAGCCCGATAGTACTATCAATACCTCTCCGCCGGCTCCCGCAGGAGTTAACCAGTTGCTAAAGTATGTATGTTGATGCATAATTGAAAACAAGTTTAGCACATTAAGGCACATATCGCAATAAACCACACATAATGTCCAAAGAGTATAAGAAGTATAGTGTAACACAATTGTATAAACGGTTTAAGTATTCGCAAGAGTAAAAACAAGTATTTAAGCATGTATCTCCCCCAAAGAGTTTGTAAGAATTTAAACGAGTAAAAGCGGGGTATGAACTCACCTGGTATGATTGATATGCTAACAATATGAAGTGCACTAAAATGAGGCTCGGAAACTATCCGCGACCTAAAATGAATGTCACGACTTGAGTTATGATATGTTGTCGTGAATGCGTGATACAATGTCGTGCATACAAATCCATATGATATCCATACCACTTGTACGTTTTGGAAATAATGTTTATCGTCGAAATATATGTTTATGACATCCCGTCGTATTAAAAATACTCTACAAGTAGTTACGTTGAAACAACCTCCTATGATAGTCGCAAAATGGTGCACACCGAGTGTTAGGAAACGAACTCAACAGTTTTGGAAAGGTTGTATTATTAACTCAAAGTTTTAGTATTTAAGTTTCTATCCTAGAGGTCTCGATCACAAAGAAAAATATTGGCTAAGCATGGTACTTGAGTCCAAAAATATAGTTTAAGGGTGGTTTCCGGCAAAGTTTAAGTAACCGTATCTTATTCATTACAACTCCGCTTGACGAATGGTTGGACATTTTGGAAAATATGCTAGGCGAACTTACTTTTACTAGAAGACATCACGTTATAAAAAGTATTACATCCTTGTTAAAAACGACCTCCAATATGGTGACTAGTTTGACGTAATACTTGCCTATTAGAATTAATATAGTTTTTCTTATATAATAAAGTTACGGCAACTTTGTGAAAACGTGTATAATTTAATCGTTACAAATCCGTTTTCTACGTTTTATATGTCCTTAGCTTCGTATCAAAGTATACTAATATATTTTTGGCAAGTCGACATAATTTATAACACCTAAGTTTCATTTTTGACTCGTAAAGGGTGACATTTTCATGCTGAAATTTCCAGAAAATTATAGTTTTCGTCGCCAACTTGAAAAATTCATAACTTCTTCGTTATAGCTCCGTTTTAATCCGTTCAAGCGGCCACGTTTTCGTTTTAAAGTGTATTTTCTAAATATCTAGCCCAAAATATTATACCCACTGTCGGATTTTTCCAGATTTTCAAAATATGGACAGACCCTTTTTCAAACTTGTCGAAATGAGTTTTTCTCGCGCCAAACCTATTCTAACCCATTCAAAACAACTCCGAAGCTATTCTAATCCTACCCTACACCTTCTTAGGGTGTCATGGGTTCCTAGGCATCACCAAAAGTAATATATAACAAGGAATAATTATAGGATGACTTATATATTCATAACTCTTAAAAATCAATGAAAAAGTGGTACAACATCATATGACTTGCATGTTTTTGCTCAAATATGATGAAATGAATATGAAAGATGAAAAATGGACATGAGATGCTTACTAGAATACTTGATGAGGTTTATGAGAACAAAGGATTTTCCTAATCACCCTAGATTTTTATTTCAAAACCTATACAAAGAGTGATACTAGTGTGTTAAAACCTTGTCTTGAAAATTTTATGATGATCTTCCTTCTTGGTCTTGTGGCTGCCGGTTCAATGGGGAGAAGAAGAAGAGGATAGTTTTTTTTTTTCACCTTTGATATTTGTTAACTATGTGTGAAGTTATGAGTATAATACTTTATAATTGCAAGATATTTAGCATCCTTTTGGTGTGAGTCATCCCCTTGTCGACAAGGGGATATTTGTTAACTAGTGATCAATTTTTTTTTTTTATAAGTATTTAAGTAGAGTAAAATGTGTAGTGGTTTAAGAATAGTTAGTAACTGATCGATGCCAAACCGTCAAGTTTTATCACACAAGCTAGCCACTTGTGAATGGCTAACCGTAATAAACTTCAAACAGCTCAGACACCAATGCAATGAAGATCTAGAGGAGTTTAGTGTTTCCCCGGGTCGTTAAATCCCAACGAGGTGTGAAAACTGTAATACAACGAATCTGTGATCGGGTGAATATTGAACAGGAAAGGGGTTATGATTGATTACACAAAGGAAATTAAATCTAATAAAGACTTTGAAGTAATTTTAATTCTATATTTAAAAAAAAAACGATTAACGATTAAAACCTAAAGCGCGTATGTTTAAATTAAAAACTACGTAACGTACAAAAGAAAATGTGAAATTGAAACAGTATTAATCCTAAAAATATAAAAATAAAATTTTTACAAACCTAATGATAAGAGAAAATTTTGAGAAAAAGAAAATTATTTTTATGACTATTTATTTAATTATTATTAATTAAAAACTATTTTTAACTATTTAATAATACCCTAAAATATAAGAAAATATGAAATAAAGCTAGAAAAGTGAAATTATGACTTAGAAAAATCTAAAATATTATAAAAGTTATTTTAAAACTGAAAATATATTTTTTAGACTTTTTAAATAATTATTATTAATTAAAAACTAATTTAAACTAATTAAAATTAAGAAAAATAACAAATGAACAGTAAAAATTATGAGACTTTACAGAAAAATCTAAAATATTATTCTAAGCCTGGGAAAAATATAAAAAGTTAGATAAGCCCACTAATAAGCTGAATTGGGCAAATAAGCAGTTTGAATAAGCACTTGAAATAAGCTAAAACTAACTATAAGCTACCATAAGCTACTAAAGCCTAAATCTAACCTAAAACGAGCTAATGCAACTGATTGGGAAGTAAAAAGCACAAGCTACAGAAAAAAAACTCGCGACCAGATTTTAATAACTATATGCCAAACGGCCTCTAAGGCCCTACTTTAAGCACTATATTAAGCTATCTAGAAAAATCACAAAAATAAACTAAAAATACCTAGCTGTAGATCACCAACCAAAGATCTTGTATCCCAAATTTCAGCTCAAATGGACTTATAACGAATCTGTGAAAATTCCACAAAGTTTGGCAAAAAACTGACTTGAAAAAAAACATATTTCATAAAAAACTTTACTTGAAAAAAAGATTAAAATGAAGCTGTAACAGTTGGTAGTAGACCCCAAATGTGAGTGAGAGTCTGTTTGGATGAGTGGCTACCAAGGATAAAAAAGACTATAATAGGCTTCTAATAAGCTAAACTAACATGCAAAACTTAGACCACTAAACCTAAAAGCTACTAGGTATCATAAATAAGCAAAAATGGGAAGCTAAAAGCGCTAAATCTAACCCCTAAGCAGCTACTACTATGCTGATTTGCTGTAGCAGTTTCAACCAAACAGTCCCTACGGGGGACTTTTGAATCAAATTTGAATAAGCTAAAGTGGGAGTGAGCTTATAAGCTCATGGATCCTTGAAGGCAAGCTGGGGGCCAAGCTTTTGCCCCCACAAAATCCTAACTAGAAGCTGAATTGAGGGCTGCAAAAGGTGGCTGAGGAGCTGCTGAAACAGTAACAGCGCAGGCTATTATAGGGTTGTTAAGCTTGAAAATAAGCTATTTATTTTAGCACTAACCATCCTAAAAGCCTAACTCAGTGAAAGTTCATGTAACAAGGTTCCTAAAAATTATTCAGCTAAAGTTAAGCTAATATGGGGACTTATGTGGAACTGTTTTATAAAAATGAGGCAGTGGACTTTTTATCAATTGTAAAAAACTTGAAAATGCAGTGGAAACTTGAAGCTAACTGTTGGGATAACATTAAAACAAGTTTTAAATCTCAATAACATCAACTTTAACTTGAAAACCAAATCCAAACTACAAAAACAATGATAATCCAAACACCCTTTTAAACATTCAAAATATACTTAATAAAAAAAACTATGATGAAACTAAATATAATTAATCAAACAAACCTGCAAACTATCATTCTCACAACTACGATTCAGAAATCAGTCTAAAACCATTTGACTTTCAATTGTTGACCCGTTTTGACTTTTTTGGACTTTTACTAAAAAAAAACTCAGATTAGATAAGGACAAGATACAGACAAACCCACATTAAGCTAATATGAGCTTATGTGAGCTTATTACAGCAGAAAATGGAGACTAACACCCAAATTAGAACAAAGCTGAAAATGATTACTTGAAACAAGAATTTGCATTAACTAAACCAAGAGTACAATGATTTAAAAACTGAAATTACAAAAGGATTATAACACTAATTAAGCTTTTAAGAAAACAATGACAGAATATTAAAGGATGGACTAGAACAAGAACTCTAGACTGGAAAATAAAATAAAAACTAAAAACTAACTTACTTACTGCCTTATACATTGGCATACATAAGCTATTTATACTAAAGCTACAAATGGGTCTTCAATCTTCTCTTGTGATGTGCTTCTCTTTCTTGACTGAGAGTGATGGGGAGGTGAGAGTGGACAGGCGTGGGTGCAGGGGGGTATGGGGAAGTGATGGGAGAGATGGGTTGGTGGGTTGAGTGGGGAAGAAGGTTTGTCAGGTTTTGGTTTTCTGGGAAAGAAAAGGAGGGATGGATTGGGTTATTTTTTATATGGTTTGGTTATAAAAAGGAAAAAGGTAATTGTGGTATTTAGTATTAATAATAAGGACCAAAATTGCAATTCCACAAAGACCAAGGGACTGAAACTGTAATCATCCAATATTCATCATAGGGACCAATTATGACAAGTTTAATTTTCCCAATGACCAAAAATAATAATTTTCAAATTAAAAATGTCCCGGGGTAATTTCTGTCAATCTTTGAAACTTCAGGGACTAAAGTTGCCATTTTGCAAAATTGAATTTTATAAGGCTAATTTCGACAACTTGAAAATCCTTGAGGGTCTTTTATGAAAAATTAACTTGTTTTGAGTTACCAGGGACTAGATTTGACAATTTATGCATAAAATACAGTCTAAATATTTTTTCTGTCTTTTTGAGACTTTTCAAAGTGTTTTTGACTGTTTTTGCAGTGTAGAAGGAACAAAAATGATGAGTATTTAGACACTCATCAATCCCCCACACTAAACTATTGCTAGTTCCTAGCAATCTTTTGAGAAAACTTAATGGATTTGAATCTCTTTACCAAAAGCCATTACTTCTGGAGTAGCCAATTGTTTCAGTTCAAGTAAGAACCTTGGTATAATGATAACCAAATGATTTTGAGCAAATCACCAGCTTTCAACGGTTTTGATTTGTCTTTACCAGAAGCTGTTTGCTTCTGGACTAGCCAACTCTTAGATAAAATATCTTTGGTGAGCTGATTACCAATTATGGTTTTCCAACTGCCTTTACCACAAGCCATAAACTTGCGGGCTAGCCAACTCTTCACTAATTAAAGATATGGTGAGCTGAACACCATACAATTTTGGGCAAATTGCAAGCCGTCAACGGATTTGAGATATCTTTACCAAGAGCCGTTTGCTCCTGGATTAGCCAATCCTTTTGTGTGTTAGACATGGCGGACTGATAACCATATGCTGAGTAAGTGAAAAACACTTACTCCAAAAAAAAAATTTTGGCCAAAAATGGGGGAATTGGGCGGTATAATTACATGATAAAATTCGTGAGAATTCCCCCCCACACTAGAAATGAATATTGCCCTCAATATTCAAAGTACCGGCGGTTATGCCGAAACATAGAACGGAAAAGGGAAATACTACGGCCATTTTTTGAATTTTTTTTTTTTTTTTTTGAAAGCTTATATACAACAGCGGGGGGCAACTCCCCCACACTAGGGTGGTACACACGGGTGAAAACCCATGTTTAACTACTGTTTTTGATTACCGAGTCGCTAGCTTGACTCGACCCCGAATTAATTTGTTCATGGGGAAGCAAAGTGGAAGAAACAATCTCCATCGGACTTTCATTCAAGATGTTTGGACAAACATTTGAAGCACGCGAAAGTTCCACACCGATGAGATATAGAGAGACAGACCCGGCTCACAAATGGTACATGGAAATGCCAGGGTCAAAGATGGTATCTTCACTCCCGAATGAGTGAAGAAGAGAAGAAGTCACCAGGTAGGTGAAGAAAAGAAGGAAAATCATGATGACGATCATGATAAGATCTTCTTCCTCAGGATCAAGTGCAGTTGCACTCGTTTGGATTTTATCGGTTTAGCTCTTTGGTTTGGAAAGCATCTCGGGAGGGAGGGTTGGAAAATTTGTCATAGAAATACAAACTCTCATGATTGAGAACTTTTCCCCCCGATCATGATTTTTGCCATCCAAGCGATCATACTCCGGCGGAGTCATGATATGAGTGAGTTCACCGGCGAACTCCTCATGAAGAGAATCATTCACATGATGTGAATTTGTGAACTCTTGTTCCATTGTGGACTCATCACTATCCTTGTCAAAGATTGGATTGTCAGAAATCAAGGTGAATTCAGATTCGAATTCAAATAGAGGATTGGTGAGAGTTATTTTGAATGCTTCAGGAACAAAGTGATTAATATTCTCTATTGGACTGTTGGGATAAGAAGTGAGTGAACGATCATTATCAAGGAGACTTTCAGTCTCTCCCAGATCGGCTTCGAAATCAAAGAGACCATCATCACTTCCCGACGAAAGTGGATTGATGTGAGTGAGTTTATCGGTGAACTCCTCAAGAAGAGGGTCAGACTGTGGGAGTGATGCCTCAACATACTCGATGTCTCCATATGATGCACAATCTTCGCTACAATTGGAGAAAGTCTCAAAATGATCTTTTGAACACTCAAAAGGGGAAGAAGAATCATACATATGATCAGAAGTTCCCTGTGAGTCTCTCGGGATTGGGACAAGGTTCTCAACACTAGACTTTATGAATTCGTCCAATTCCTTTTCAGGAACAGTGTCAAGATGCTCGTCCCCCATGTTTAGAGAGTGAGTGGGAGCTTCGGGTGTGATAGCAGTTGTTTGAGAATGAATCTCAACTGCTGGGATATCAACTGATGAACTTGATGAATCTTTATAGAATTGAAGGATATCAAGTGTATCCTCATCATCACTGTCATCAGGAATAAAACGAAATTGAGAGCTAAATCTGGCTGCTTTTTCTTTTGCAATTGATTCCCTAATAGATTTTTCAAACGCAATTTGGGAATTTATTTTAGCAGCCTGCTCTTCAGCAAGCAATTCTTCCATGGATTTCTCATGTGAATTTTGAATGACGGGACATTGTGGGAGTGGAGATTTGTCAAAACCGGAAGGTTGACATTGATAATCATCATGAGGACCCCCACAATATACACAAGAAAAACTGGGAGCATTTCGAAATGCTGTTTTACTCAACTCCTCAGTTCTTTTCACTAACTCCAGAAGCTCTAGATAAGTGTCTTGTTGGGTTTGCTGAGGAGTTTGAGTCATTTGGCACTGTGGAGGTTGGTCGTGATATGGATAGTCGTAATTGTTACAAGGAAATGGATTCCCTGTTTGACAATCAGAGCTGAAATGGGGACCTCCACAGTTCTCACAACAAAATGATTGTTGTGACTGATCATGTGAATAATATGGAATTTGGTCATTTCCAAAGTCTTGAGTGTTACCAGAAAACTGTTCATAGACAAACGCGTTTCCGGATTGACACTCAAATACTTGGTGAGGACCTCCACAAAACTCACACAGATATGTCAATATCTCATGATGTGGTGGCTGGTAGAATGAATTAGTCGTGTCATGGTAAGAATAGGGATCTTAGTTATAGACAGACCCATTTCCTGACTCTACCATGCTAAAACTGAGACAATTATCATCATTATGAGGGCCATCACACCATTGACAACCAAGAAGGTGAGAATAAGACATAGAAAGAATCAAAGGGTTCCAGAGGGTAAGAAATGAAGAATCAAAAGGGTAAGAGGGTAAAGAGGAATATTTTTGGTATTTTTGAAAAACATGTTGTAAATATAAGAAAGAAAATCTTTTTGGGTTTTTTGTGTTCGTTGAAAACTGATTTTAAAATGTTTTCGGGAACCGTTTTGTTTTTATATGATAATAATAAGAAAATATGAACAAGGATGGTAAATATACAATGGATGTATATTCAACAACACTGATGCTTCAAATTCGTAGAACGCAGCACACCTCCCCGGCAGCGGCGCCAAAATTTTGCACCCTGAAACCAAAGCAATTAAGTCCAGAGGAGTTTAGTGTTATCCCCGGGTCGTTAAGTCCCAACGAGGTGTGAACACTGTAATACAACGAATCTGTGATCGGGTGAATATTGAACAGGAAAGGGGTTATGATTGATTACACTAAGGAAATTAAATCTAATAAAGACTTTGAAGTCATTTTAATTCTATATTTAAAAAAAAACGATTAACGATTAAAACCTAAAGCGCGTATGTTTAAATTAAAAACTACGTAACGTACAAAAGAAAATGTGAAATTGAAACAGTATTAATCCTAAAAATATAAAAATAAAATTTTTACAAACCTAATGATAAGAGAAAATTTTGAGAAAAAGAAAATTATTTTTATGACTATTTATTTAATTATTATTAATTAAAAACTATTTTTAACTATTTAATAATACCCTAAAATATAAGAAAATATGAAATAAATCTAGAAAAGTGAAATTATGACTTAGAAAAATCTAAAATATTATAAAAGTTATTTTAAAACTGAAAATATATTTTTTAGACTTTTTAAATAATTATTATTAATTAAAAACTAATTTAAACTAATTAAAATTAAGAAAAATAACAAATGAACAGTAAAAATTATGAGACTTTACAGGAAAATCTAAAATATTATTCTAAGCCTGGGAAAAATATAAAAAGTTAGATAAGCCCACTAATAAGCTGAATTGGGCAAATAAGCAGTTTGAATAAGCACTTGAAATAAGCTAAAACTAACTATAAGCTACCATAAGCTACTAAAGCCTAAATCTAACCTAAAACGAGCTAATGCAACTGATTGGGAAGTAAAAAGCACAAGCTACAGAAAAAAAACTCGCGACCAGATTTTAATAACTATATGCCAAACGGCCTCTAAGGCCCTACTTTAAGCACTATATTAAGCTATCTAGAAAAATCACAAAAATAAACTAAAAATACCTAGCTGTAGATCACTGACTTGAAAAAAAACATATTTCATAAAAAACTTTACTTGAAAAAAAGATTAAAATGAAGCTGTAACAGTTGGTAGCAGACCCCAAATGTGAGTGAGAGTCTGTTTGGATGAGTGGCTACCAAGGATAAAAAAGACTATAATAGGCTTCTAATAAGCTAAACTAACATGCAAAACTTAGACCACTAAACCTAAAAGCTACTAGGTATCATAAATAAGCAAAAATGGGAAGCTAAAAGCGCTAAATCTAACCCCTAAGCAGCTACTACTATGCTGATTTGCTGTAGCAGTTTCAACCAAACAGTCCCTACGGGGGA
Source organism: Chrysanthemum seticuspe (assembly GCA_019973895.1). Taxonomy (NCBI): domain Eukaryota; kingdom Viridiplantae; phylum Streptophyta; class Magnoliopsida; order Asterales; family Asteraceae; genus Chrysanthemum; species Chrysanthemum seticuspe. The sequence goes on from BPTQ01000009.1 coordinate 159,403,506, forward strand.
CTTTTGAATCAAATTTGAATAAGCTAAAGTGGGAGTGAGCTTATAAGCTCATGGATCCTTGAAGGCAAGCTGGGGGCCAAGCTTTTGCCCCCACAAAATCCTAACTAGAAGCTGAATTGAGGGCTGCAAAAGGTGGCTGAGGAGCTGCTGAAATAGTAACAGCGCAGGCTATTATAGGGTTGTTAAGCTTGAAAATAAGCTATTTATTTTAGCACTAACCATCCTAAAAGCCTAACTCAGTGAAAGTTCATGTAACAAGGTTCCTAAAAACTATTCAGCTAAAGTTAAGCTAATATGGGGACTTATGTGGAACTGTTTTAGAAAAATGAGGCAGTGGACTTTTTATCAATTGTAGAAAACTTGAAAATGCAGTGGAAACTTGAAGCTAACTGTTGGGATAACATTAAAACAAGTTTTAAATCTCAATAACATCAACTTTAACTTGAAAACCAAATCCAAACTACAAAAACAATGATAATCCAAACACCCTTTTAAACATTCAAAATATACTTAATAAAAAAAGCTATGATGAAACTTGAATGAAACTAAATATAATTAATCAAACAAACCTGCAAACTATCATTCTCACAACTACGATTCAGAAATCAGTCTAAAACCATTTGACTTTCAATTGTTGACCCGTTTTGACTTTTTTGGACTTTTACTAAAAAAAAAACTGAGATTAGATAAGGACAAGATACAGACAAACCCACATTAAGCTAATATGAGCTTATGTGAGCTTATTACAGCAGAAAATGGAGACTAACACCCAAATTAGAACAAAGCTGAAAATGATTACTTGAAACAAGAATTTGCATTAACTAAACCAAGAGTACAATGATTTAAAAACTGAAATTACAAAAGGATTATAACACTAATTAAGCTTTTAAGAAAACAATGACAGAATATTAAAGGATGGACTAGAACAAGAACTCTAGACTGGAAAATAAAATAAAAACTAAAAACTAACTTACTTACTGCCTTATACATTGGCATACATAAGCTATTTATACTAAAGCTACAAATGGGTCTTCAATATTCTCTTGTGATGTGCTTCTCTTTCTTGACTGAGAGTGATGGGGAGGTGAGAGTGGACAGGCGTGGGTGCAGGGGGGTATGGGGAAGTGATGGGAGAGATGGGTTGGTGGGTTGAGTGGGGAAGAAGGTTTGTCAGGTTTTGGTTTTCTGGGAAAGAAAAAGGAGGGATGGATTGGGTTATTTTTTATATGGTTTGGTTATAAAAAGGAAAAAGGTAATTGTGGTATTTAGTATTAATAATACGGACCAAAATTGCAATTCCACAAAGACCAAGGGACTGAAACTGTAATCATCCAATATTCATCATAGGGACCAATTATGACAAGTTTAATTTTCCCAAGGACCAAAAATAATAATTTTCAAATTAAAAATGTCCCGGGGTAATTTCTGTCAATCTTTGAAATTTCAGGGACTAAAGTTGCCATTTTGCAAAATTGAATTTTTTAAGGCTAATTTCGACAACTTGAAAATCCTTGAGGGTCTTTTATGAAAAATTAACTTGTTTTGAGTTATTAGGGACTAGATTTGACAATTTATGCATAAAATACAGTCTAAATATTTTTTCTGTCTTTTTGAGACTTTTCAAAGTGTTTTTGACTGTTTTTGCAGTGTAGAAGGAACAAAAATGATGAGTATGTAGACACTCATCAGTAACTTGTAATTTTATTAAGGAACAAAAAATAAATTTTAACTGGTCAGAATAAAATATATTGAAGTCATAAAAATTATAAAAATACATTTCTTGAAAGATTTGAGTGAATAAATATTTATCGGTTTGAATTTAAGAAAACCGTCGTAATTATAAAAATATAACAATTTATATACAAAATAAATTTAAAACACTGGGTAAACTAATAATAAAATTTTTATAAACTTAATATGAGTATAAAAATATATTGTGATAAATTTTTGGAAGTAACGGATCAATTGTTCAAAATAATGTTTATGCGATAGCGTTTATTTAATAAGAAAATAAACGTTTAATGAAAAATGCAAAACCCATGGATAAATTGATATGAAATGATGAATATGGAGTTTGAGAAATGACCGAAAATTTGAGAATTGTGACATTCTTCCCATGTCAGAGGAATCACGTCCTCGTGATTCAATCGATGATACATAAAGGTCTACCCTTAGGTTTCGCGAAATTAGGGTGTATGGTTAAAGTGCTTATGCCAAAACTTACGCGTCTAGGTTTCTTATCTAATGAGGCTCACTGAATATGAATAATACGGTGGATCACTTAATGGTCTAGGGAAAACATACCAGTTACGCATTGCGGGCTGCCTCGGTTCCTACATAAAATGCTCGAGCTCGGGGTGGACTGATATTGAGTACAGGGTTTGGGTTGTTTCCGTCAATTGCTAAAGCTAGGTGTTGGTTACCCTGTGGTTGCCTCTGCGTTCCATTCAACTTAGGACAATTATTCCGGAAGTGATTCAGGTTGTTACATTCAAAGCAAGTCCTTTGGTTATTCCTCATGTTGCCCACGTTAGCCGGTGTTACCTGTGTTTTACACTGCTCCTTAAAATGGCCGTATCGATTGCAATTTGTACACAAGCGGCAGGGCTTGGTCTTCGGATGATGATAAGCACATTTGGCACATTTGGGATGTGTACCCGCATACTCTCTTTGTTCAGTACCAGTTGCCACAAAAACTCTTGCCCTTTTGTTGTCTGCTACCACGTCCATCTGCCTATTCGACCCACTCGCTTCCTTCCTCTTGTCACTGCTCTTCAAAGTACAATTTCTAACCATCTCGTCTGTCAGGGTTCCTGCCCTCAGTATTGCACTTTGTATTGTAGACGGCTCAGTTGTTTTCACAGTTCCACGGATTTCAGGCACAAGACCATATATGTACCTCGCGATTCTCTTGGATTCAGGGGTAACCATATGAGGAACTAGTCTGGCTAATTCATGGAATCGATCTGTGTAGGCTGCGTGACCAGCTCCTATCATAGAGTGATGATAAAGTTCATGTTCCAATTTCTGCATTTCATTGTCCGGGCAGTACTCTTCTTGCAATAACGCCTTAAATTCGTCCCATGTCATACCTATAGCTGCTTCTCTGCCCCTAGCCTGTAGCTGTGTGTTCCACCATGTCAATGCCTTCCCTGATAGCAAGCAAGCTGCATACTTCACCCTCTGATGTGTGGCACAATTGCTGATGTCGATCACTAACTCTGTCTTCTCTACCCATCGAGTATACGCCAAAGCACCTCCTATACCATCAAACTCCACGGGTTTGCATACTGAAAATTCCTTATACGTGCATCCAATTCTGTTGTTGTTGGTGGTGGTGGTGTTGTTATTGTTGCCACTGCCAACTACATTGTTGGTGTCGACATTCCCGTTCCCGTGGTTTCCCGAGTTATTCATATGGTTTCCAACTTGTGTGACAATAGTGGGAAGCAAGATTTGAAGTTGTTGAGCGATGATGGCAGCAAAATCAGGGTTTTCGCCAGAGTTGTTGTCATTGTTACCCATGTCGCTACCGCCTTCTCTACCTCCACGCTCACCTGTCCTTCCACCCCTTTGTGCCGCACCACCTCGGCCAGTGCTGCGTGTTACCCTCTTTGGTGCCATGATCTCTACAAGGGAAAGAACCGTTGAATTCCCAACGTCTATACTTAACGTCCTCAAACATAATACCACGCCACAAATTGGTTCCTAAGGTGTGCCCACACCGATCTACGTATGCGTGGTCGCATATGTCCACGTGGGTTGTGACGCATTTATAATTATGTTGGCCACCATAATTATAATTTCCTCATTTCACACGCGTACATACCACCAAGCATACATGTCTCGGCGATTGATGTTACTGAAATAGGTAGCCATTCTATCATCCGATTCTAAACGGTGGAGGAGGAATTTAGGGTAGGTATCTATGGGGAGTTGCACTTGGTGTGTAGGGAATTCCTTTAGGTGCTAAAGTCACTATGAGGTTTGGTCGCCAGCAGTTCCCAAAGTATCCTCAAGAGAACTCCCATCCTCGGGCAAAATCATTAAATCTATACAGCTTTATAGTAACACTTATTTAGCTCGATCTCGTGTCTCATCAAACAAGAACTGTCACGAGATCAAGTTAGATAAGTGCTCATTACTGAACTCCATATTTTTAATGACTTGACTAGATTTTGGGACTCCCCTATCGGTACAAGGAAACGACGTTATCCAATGAGGTGGTTCTAGGAGAAATATTTAAGAAAACATATGCGCACCAAAAGTATGTAAGGCGATAGGAAAAGAAAGGATCGACGTGAAAGCGGTTATAGTCTAGGAACTAAAATGCAACCTAGTTCTCTATAACCAAGTCTCTGATACCAATCTGTCAAACCCCCAAAATATCGCAGCGGAACGATAGTGTCATTGGGGTATGACGTCATAGCACAAAGTATGGATACAGAAAACGACCTCTATAATGAGACGTTTTGAAAAGTTTACCATTCGATTAAATAAGTTAAAGTTTACAAAACAAGAAATTCCAAAGTTTGGTAATACATAAAGGTTTACACAACATGTCGAATGGTAATTGATAAAAGTACAAGACTCCAATGTATGCCATGTGACCCAAAAGCTCCATGAAATGCTATCGCCTTACGACCTGAGATAAACATGCTAAAAAGTGTCAACACAAAGGTTGGTGAGTTCATAAGTTTGTTGAAAATGATTTGGAAAAGTCTATAAGGAATGTTGATGCAGCAAAGGCATTGCAAATCCATTCAGTTCCGAGTTCCGCCCATACAAAACCCGCAACCTATGTGTTCACAACCCATTGCCTAATATAGAATTTTCAGCCTTGTTTGTAAGTAGGACATATGTGCATACGATATATACATGTACTTAATGCAAAGAATCACAGCCAACTGAACCTCTTGACAAGTCTAAATTGTTTGTTATGTTTCATTGAATAACAGATTATATTCACCCCAGGTCACGTCATCAAGGACCCAAGGGTGGGGGCGTCAGCCCGATAGTACTATCAATACCTCTTCGCCGGCTCCCGCAGGAGTTAACCAGTTGCTAAAGTATGTATGTTGATGCATAATTGAAAACAAGTTTAGCACATTAAGGCACATATCGCAATAAACCACACATAATGTCCAAAGAGTATAAGAAGTATAGTGTAACACAATTGTATAAACGGTTTGAGCATTCGCAAGAGTAAAAACAAGTATTTAAGCATGTATCTCCCCCAAAGAGTTTGTAAGAATTTAAACGAGTAAAAGCGGGGTATGAACTCACCTGGTATGATTGATATGCTAACAAAATGAAGTGCACTAAAATGAGGCTCGGAAACTATCCGCGACCTAAAATGAATGTCATGACTTGAGTTATGATATGTTGTCGTGAATGCGTGATACAATGTCGTGCATGCAAATCCATATGATATCCATACCACTTGTACGTTTTGGAAATAATGTTTATCGTCAAAATATATGTTTATGACATCCCGTCGTATTAAAAATACTCTACAAGTAGTTACGTTGAAACAACCTCCTATGATAGTCGCAAAATGGTGCACACCGAGTGTTAGGAAACGAACTCAACAGTTTTGGAAAGCTTGTATTATTAACTCAAAGTTTTAGTATTTAAGTTTTCATCCTAGAGGTCTCGATCACAAAGAAAAATATTGGTTAAGCATGGTACTTGAGTCCAAAAATATAGTTTAAGGGTGGTTTCCGGCAAAGTTTAAGTAACCGTATCTTATTCATTACAACTCCGCTTGACGAATGGTTGGACATTTTGGAAAATATGCTAGGCGAACTTACTTTTACTAGAAGACATCACATTATAAAAAGTATTACATCCTTGTTAAAAACGACCTCCAACATGGTGACTAGTTTGACGTAATACTTGCCTATTAGAATTAATATAGTTTTTTTTATATAATAAAGTTACGGCAACTTTGTGAAAACGTGTATAATTTAATCGTTACAAATCCGTTTTCTACGTTTTATATGTCCTTAGCTTCGTATCAAAGTATACTAATATATTTTTGGCAAGTCGACATAATTTATAACACCTAAGTTTCATTTTTGACTCGTAAAGGGTGACATTTTCATGCTGAAATTTCCAGAAAATTATAGTTTTCGTCGCCAACTTGAAAAATTCATAACTTCTTCGTTATAGCTCCGTTTTAATCCGTTCAAGCGGCCACGTTTTCGTTTTAAAGTATATTTTATAAATATCTAGCCCAAAATATTATATCCACTGTCGGATTTTTCCAGATTTTCAAAATATGGACAGACCCTTTTTCGAACTTGTCGAAATGAGTTTTTCTCGCGCCAAACCTATTCTAACCCATTCAAAACAACTCCGAAGCTATTCTGATCCTACCATACACCTTCTTAGGGTGTCATGGGTTCCTAGGCATCACCAAAAGTAATATATAACAAGGAATAATTATAGGATGACTTATATATTCATAACTCTTAAAAATCAATGAAAAAGTGGTACAACATCATATGACTTGCATGTTTTTGCTCAAATATGATGAAATGAATATGAAATGAATATGAGAGATGAAAAATGGACATGAGATGCTTACTAGAATACTTGATGAGGTTTATGAGAACAAAGGATTTTCCTAATCACCCTAGATTTTTATTTCAAAACCTATACAAAGAGTGATACTAGTGTGTTAAAACCTTGTCTTGAAAATTTTATGATGATCTTCCTTCTTGGTCTTGTGGCTGCCGGTTCAATGGGGAGAAGAAGAAGAGGATAGTTTTTTTTTTCACCTTTGATATTTGTTAACTATGTGTGAAGTTATGAGTATAATACTTTATAATTGCAAGATATTTAGCATCCTTTTGTTGTGAGTCATCCCCTTGTCGACAAGGGGATATTTGTTAACTAGTGATCAAATTTTTTTTTTTTTTTTTTTTTTTTTTTTTTTTTTTTTTTTTTTTTAAGTATTTAAGTAGAGTAAAATGTGTAGTGGTTTAAGAATAGTTAGTAACTTGTAATTTATTTAAGCATTTTGGGTAGCGTTAGCTAAAAATAAATTTTAACGGGTCAGAATAAAATATATTGAAGTCATAAAAATTATAAAAATACATTTCTTGAAAGATTTGAGTGAATAAATATTTATCGGTTTGAATTTAAGAAAACCGTCGTAATTATATAAATATAACAATTTATATACAAAATAAATTTAAAACACTGGGTAAACTAATAATAAAATTTTTATAAACTTAATATGAGTATAAAAATATATTGTGATAAATTTTTGGAAGTAATGGATCAATTGTTCAAAATAATGTTTACGCGATAGCGTTTATTTAATAAGAAAATAAACGTTTAATGAAAAATGCAAAACCCATGCATAAATTGATATGAAATGATGAATATGGAGTTTGAGAAATGACCGAAAATTTGAGAATTGTGACAGGTGGTTCTACCAACTCACTGAAAGGATGATGATGTTACGTGGTGGGTTGACTCTGGTGCAACTATTCATGTGTGCAAAGATAGAAGCTGGTTCAAGACTTATGAGTCACTGAATGATGGTTCTATTCTTCACATGGGAAATGAGTCAACAACCTTGGTGCATGGTCGTGGTTGTGTAGATCTTAAGTTTAGTTCTGGAAAGATTGTAACTTTGTTCAATGTTATTCATGTTCCTGATATAAGGAAGAACTTGGCTTCAAGTAGTGTTTTGAATAATCATGGATATAAACAAGTTATTGAATCTAATAAATTTGTTCTATCTAAGCATGGTGTGCTTATTGGTTTTGGTTATTTGTCTAATCAAATGTTTAGGTTGAACATTGTTAATGTTTGTGATAATTCAGCTTTTGTGACCACCTATGACCTCATTGACTCTACCCTATGGCATGCTAGGCTTGGCCATGTACACTATAAAAGGATGCAAGATATGTTTAAGGATGGTTTAATCCCAACATTTGACATGGACACTGAAAAGTGTAAGACTTGCATGTTGACCAAAATAACTAAGAAACCTTTTCAGAGTGTTAAACGTGAAACTAAGCTCTTGGAGTGACCTGTGTGACTTGCATGCCACTCCCTCTTTGGGGAACAATAAATACATTGTGACATTTATTGATGATGCTTCTAGGTTTTATTATGTCTATCTGTTACATACTAAGGATGAAGCATTAGATAGATTCAAAGTGCTTAAAACTGAAGTTGAATTACAACTTGGGTCCCTGATCAAAAGATTAATGACTAATAGGGGAAATGAGTACATGGATACTCTTTATTTTCAGTCTGTTGGTATTATCCATGAAATGACTGCTCCCTATCCTCCTCAGCAAAATGGTAATTCTGAAAGGAAAAATAGGATACTGAAGGAGATGGTTAATTCTATGTTGTCCTATTCAGGACTGAGTCAAGGGTTCTGGGGTGAAGCTATGTTAACAGCTTGCTATTTATTAAACTATCCGATTACCCGCGCCTAACGGCAGTGGTGTATGGTTTTCGAATAATTATGGTCGCAGCAATTTATCTATGGTTTAGAGGTAACCATGGACGGAACCACGGGGTTCCCGCGGGTTTTTGAGAATCCCATGGATTTTTTTGATTTAGCGTTAAGTATTAAAAAAAACATCGATCTTTTCTAAATATATATCTTAAATGCATATGGTCCACCGAAATGTGTTTATAATATTACAGTTCAAAAATTTTAAGCATCCAGTTATATTTTATCCTGATTCCGTCTCTGAAAATAACACTCACTTATGTCTCGCTATTGTCATTACAAATATAGCTTACATTTTCTTATATAAGTTTAATTAAATTTCTTTATCATTTTATTATAGCCGATTTCCGTTGTTGATATATAAGTTTAGATAAAATTCATTACATATACTTTTGTCATCGTATGTATGTTTTTATTTAGAAGTTCAAGTTGTTTTGGTGTGTATACCATTTTATTATATTTTTTAGACCAACAATGTAACAAAAGTAATTAGACCTTTCATTTCACCGTTTCCTATATTGTCATGTAAAATTTAATCGATTCCCAATAGTTTTATTTAGGTATGGCTTGGATGTTTTATAAAGAAATGTCTTAATTAACTTATTTGCTTGGAATTAAGTTTGTAGTTTTGTACATAAAGGGATTGGCACACTCATAAATTTAGTTGAAAATATACAAATAGTTAAAGCAGTTTATATTTACAGTATAACTGTTTATTACACATTTTGGAGTGTCCCAATCAAATATGAAAGTGCAAATCACCTCTCTTTGTACATACTTTCCTTTATTATTTAGATATTTTACCCTTAAAAATAAAAAATAATAAAATTGAGCTGATTCAAAATTGTAATTTGTACATACTTTCCTTTATTATTTAGATATTTTACCCTTAAAAATAAAAAATAAAAAAATAAAACATAGCTGATTCAAAATTGTAATTTGAAAAAGATGTCTTGTTCCTTTCAATTTTTTTATGTCAGCTTTTTACTACTTTCATACACAAAAATTTTAATTAATATTGCACTTATTACTAACTTTAGCACCAAAAGTTCACTTTATGGAAATTTTCAACATTTTGAACTTTTCAAAATTTATAATGTTAAAACTAATTTTAAAATCCCAAGGTTTCTAAATTTTCACGATATGAAAATTGCAAATTTTTACTAAACGTATTAAAATTCAGAATTCTAAATATTTTGTAGTTTAACAAAAAATGAAAATGACTAAATTAACTTAAAAAGTCTAGTCAATGACAATAATTTGTAACTTGTAAGTGTATTCAAGAATCTAATTGAACAACATCCAACTTACACAACTTGTTACATTTTTTATCTTGTGCAAAGTCTAGTCAATGACAATATTTGTGTCTTTTTGTAGTATTCAATGGCTGAATGATATATTTGCATCCTTCAGAAACAGTATTGTATCCTTGAGTTATTAAACATCCTCATGTCCTCTTCATTAACTAATTTACACAACTTTTACACTTGCCTACAATTTTTTTCATGAGCAAAATTACACAAAACAACGAATCTACCGCCAACATATTTTTCAGTCTATCACTAAAACAATTTGTACAAAATTAATCATCACATTTGAAATTTACAAAGTACATACAAAAACTTTATAAGAAAAACTCAAGTTCATAATAAAACTCAGAAAAACCAATATTTAAACATTAAAAAAGCAACTTTATGAAGTAAAAAACTTGAAAAACTAAAAAAACTCAGTTTTAGAATTAATATCAAAATCAGATTTATAAGAACCCGCAAATAGATTCAGATATCTAAAAAAAATTAAAACTCTGATTAGCCAGTAAACATATTCGAAAATATCAAAAACAACAGATTCAAAAACAATAATTTAAAAAAAAAAAAAAAAAAAAAAAAAAAAAGTTCTCTGATTATAAACAAAAAAGCTAATGTATAAACAAAAACATCTTGGTTATAAAAAGTCATGTTAAATAAAAGAAAACTAAAAAAAAAAAAAAGATTTATAAAATAACCTTTAAAATACCAGATATGTGAAAAAGATACTCTAAATAATCAAAAAGTTTAATAATAAATCATATTTATATAAGAAAACAAACAAGAAACCGAGATTTTATAGAAGAAAAAAAAATAATCGGATTTAAAAATAGAAAAGCTCAAACAGATTCGTTTTAAAAAAAAAGTATGATTTGTATTTTTTTTTCTTTTTAAAAAAACCCTTAAAAGTGCAGATCTATAAAAGAAAAATACTAAAATGTAATAAACACTCAACGAAAGAAAATCAGATTTATTAAAAAAAAAGGCCAGATCTATTAAAAAAACTTCACGAAAAAACCTGAAAAACTACGGTGGTGGCTTTCAGCGGTGGTTAGTGAAGTGTAGGTGGGTCGACTATAGTTGGGGCTGTGGTGTTTATGTTTATTTTTGTGTTTTTGATAGATGTTTTGGTGTGGGTTTGGTTAGGATGATGGGGTTTTTGTTGTTATTTTTGGAGAGAAGTAGATAATATTAGGAGGGTGGGTGGTTGTGTGCGTGTGTGTGTGTTGCTGTGGAGAGAGAGGTAGAAGGGTATTTGATATATTTGTGTTGGTTCAGGATTTTTTAAGGTTTGGATATTGGATAGGTGTGTGTAAATTTAGGCTTGTATTATGGTATGGGTGGCTGAATCTTAAAAGGTAGGTTTGGATTTTGGTTAGGGATATTGGTGTTTTATAAGAGAGTATAGATAGGGTTCTTAATAAAAGGAACAAGGTGACCCCATATGAAATCTGACTAAAAGTAAACCCAACCTGAACTATCTCAGGGTTTGAGGTTGTAGGGCTGTTGTAAGACTCCCTGATCCAAAGCTAAAAACTTTGGGTGAAAGAGTCATTGGTTGCATCTTTGTTGGATATGATGAGCCTTCCAAGGCTTTTAGGTTCTATGTTATTGAACCTAATGAATCTGTTTCAATTAACTCCATAATTGAATCAAGGGATGCAAACTTTGATGGGTATAGATTCACATCAGTCCCTAGACCAAGTTAGAAGATTCCTAATGGAACTCATGACATTGGTGTATCAGAGGTCCCTGATGAAGAATCATCAGTGGTCTCTGATGAGGTTGTGGTTCAACAATCTGAACCTATGCTTAGAAAGAGCAAAAGGGTCAGGACTCCAAAGTCATTTGGACCTGAGTTTCAATTATATTTAGTTAAATGAACAAGGGATGAGGTCTCGGACCAATACTCCTATTGCTTCCTTGTTGAGGATGATCCCAAGACATTTGAAGAAGTAATGAAGTCCCAGGATATTTCTTTCTGGAAAGAAGCAATCAATGATGAGATGGATTCCATCATGGGTAACAACACTTGGGTGTTGGTTGATCTACCACCTGGTTGCAAACCTCTATGTTGCAAATGGATTTTCAAAAGGAAAATGAAGGTAGATGTAACTATTGAAAAGTTCAAGGCTAGACTAGTCATTCAAGGCTTTAAACAAAAGTCAGGGATAGACTATTTTGATACTTATGCCCCTGTGGCTCGTATCAGTACCATAAGACTGCTGATTGCTTTGGCATCTATTTACAATCTGATTATTCATTAGATGGATGTGAAAACAAATTTCTTGAATGGTGAATTGGAAGATTAGGTTTATATGAACCAACCTTCGGGCTTCATCATGCCTGGCAATGAAAACAAGGTGTGTAAACTGATTAAGTCTCTTTATGGACTAAAGCAGGCACCTAAGCAATGGAATCAAAAATTTGATGAAGTGGTTTTGACTAGTGGCTATGTTCTTAACCAATGTGACAAATGTGTGTATAGCAAATTTGATGAATCTGGTAAAGGAGTCATCATTTGTCTATATGTTGATGACATGCTGGTCTTTGGCACTGACCAAAATAAGGTTGACTTGACAAAGGAATTTTTGTCATCAAGGTTTTCCATGAAGGACATGGGGGAGGGTGATGTTATCCTTGGTATAAGGATTAAACATGAAAGTAAAAGAATTTATATATCTCAGTCTCATTATATTGAAAAGGTGTTGAGGAAATTCAATTACTTTGATTGTACTCCTGTGAGTACACCTATGGATACTTGTGAGAAGCTGATGCCTAATAATGGCAAGGCTGTATCTCAACTTGAGTATTCTAGGGTAATTGGTTGCCTGATGTATACCATGACTTGTACAAGACATGTATTGCTTGTACAGTGGGTAAATTGAGCAGGTATACTGGTATGTGCAAAAACACATACCATTTCTTTACCAAAATAAACCCAAAATAATCATAAAAGAGCCGTTTATGCCTAATGTTTGTTGGTTTCTTGAGTTTATACATGTGCATGTATGGATATGGCAAAACACACAAAAGAAAGACAAATCAGACAAAAACCGAGCACGAGAAGGAAGAGAGTGCAAAAGCTAAAGCCGGGAAATCAGGATTGAGTGAATTTGGAGATTTGATGCTTAAAGGATGATTTTTGAAAGATTGGATCAACTTTAACGAATTGGCAAAATTAGTCCCTCAAGTTTCAAAGATTGTCAGAATCTACCCTTAAATTTCAGAATTGGCAAGAATGGTCCCTCATCTTTTCCTCAATTACAAAATACACCCTTGTGCTCAAGTTCCCGAAAATACCCTTTCACTATTTTCAATTTACAAATTCAACCCTTTAATAAAACCTTTAAAAACCTTAAATAAAGCCAAGAGTCCAAAATCATTTAAACCTTTTACCTTTGCTTCACCAGTCAAAACAATAATAGCTTTAAACCCTTCACCCCAAAAGAACCTTACCAAATTACCTGACCCCCACCTTTTAACTTTGGTCAAACGAAGTCAAAAGAGATAAAATATCCCAAAAAAATTAACCCGCCTAATTTTCCCCCAACTTACCTAGATAACTGGAACCCTAAATTACCGTCTCATACAATTGAGCTAAATTACCACAATTAAGGGTAGTTTCGTACTTCACCTGACACAATCTGACAAGTGGAATGCCACCTAGGCAATCCGTGTGCCAAGGTGAGCTCTTATTGGTCCATGTGATGTCATTGATAGAAATCAAGGGCTGAGATGAAAGGATTGATTGATGGGACTTGATCTAAGGCTGTTATTCGTTAGAGAAAGCACAAATTCGCCTGTTCATGAAGCTTCTAAGGCTCTTCATCAGCTATATAAACCCCACGGATTCACATGAGAGAGTGTGTAGAATTGTAATAGAATTTTAGTTGTTTATTTCTGTTTTCAATTAAGTTTTCCAGTAGTTAAAGTAATTTGTATTTCAATTCTCAAATTGTAATCAGTTTTTGGTTAATGAAAGTTATTTTTTAGGTGCAATTTATCAAATACTTCTACTAACTGTTTCAATCATTTAAAAGAGCTTATTAGTCATCACTTTAGTATATATAGCTTATTTCATCTTTTATCTCAGCTTATTTACTCCTCAAAACAAAAATCGCAAAAAAAATTTTGAAAATACTTGGAAAAATTAAAAAATATGTCCAAATCTGTTTCAAAGCTTCATTGAGCTTAACTTCCTGTTTGCATAGGCTTATATAAGCTGTTTGTAGCTTAATATAAGCTTATTTTAGTTCTAAATACAGTTCTACATAGAAATTCCTCAAAACAGTCAACAAAATCACTTTTACCTATGCATTTTTGTGGAAATCTAAGGAAGTGGTCATAAGGGATTGGCCAGAGGGACTTTTACTAGCTTATTCTTTAATTAAGCTGGAGCTTGTAGCTGCCCTTAATTGGGAGCCTCTGTTTAGCTGAGGATTAATTCTGCAATTTAATGATTCATTGGTGTAGATATGTTAGATTTAGATTACTTCTGTTAGAGTAGCTTATTTTTAATCTGTTATAGCTTATTCTGCTGAATTAGATCATAGTTTTGTTCATTTGTCATCTCTGCACACATATTTGATCTTAATCTGCAAGTTGTTGTGACTCAAGGTTTAAGACTGTTTGGATCTATCACTAAGCATTAATTAGGTCTATTTTGGTCATTTAGAACTGAATTAAAGTTAGTTATAGCTTGTAATTGTGTTTTGATTGGTTAAAATTTATAAGGGTTGTTTGGTTTAGTAGGTTTAATTGGTTTAGAGGATAGCTTAGTGGTTAGAATTTGCATCATCAGTAATATTTAGTCACACTTAGGTAGTCTAGATCTTAAAATCAGCTTTGAATCTCTTAGAAAGTCAAAATCAGATTTAAGTTCACTTAGCTTGCATATCAGATAGATTAAGGATTAGATTTACTTGCACATAGGTATAGGATTAATATAGGTTGCATAATTAAGTGTCATTATAGCTTAAAACAACATTTAGAAGCAAATCATAGCTGCCAAAGTTCATCTAAGTCAAAACACAATTTTTGTCAAAAAGTCAAAATGGTCACAGTAGTTTTTTGAGAGCTGTTCTTTATGCATTTTTAAAACCTGCACATTAAATCCAATTCAGTTGAAACCTGGGATTTAAGATCTTTAGTTGGTTGTGTTTAAGAAGGTAATTTTGGTTTATTTTTATAAATTTTTTTGTAACAGTCAAAATTGGGCTTAAACTTGATCTGTTTTCCTTAAAGTGTCCTGTGCACAAGAATCAGTATTCACTGATTCTGTCACAGCTTGTTCTATAGCTTCTCAAAAGCTCATTTTAGGTCCTAAATAGCTGAAACTTGGTATATTAAGTCTTTTTCAGGGTGTCTTGAGGTTCTAATTAGTGGTATCCAATAAGCTTTTGTTTTCTAACTTCTAGAACTGCTTAAAGTAGGTGTATCAAAACCTTATTGATGTTTTAATTAGGATTCAGATCTGAGCTTATTTGATTGTTACTTGTGCTTATTTGGTTAAAACTAGTTGCATTAGATAAATTTTAGTCAGTTCTAGCTTAATTCAGCTGTTGGTGGTCTCTGGTAGCTTATAGAAGTTTTTTGCTTATTTTCTATAGCTTATTCAAATCAGTTTGGTAGCAATTAGCTTATTCTGTGATCAGTAGTTGTGTTATATAATTTTCATAGATTCCTAGTATTATTTGGAACTTATCCGCACTTTTTCAGTTTTTTTCCAGTTCATTTACCATTTTTTTGCATTTAAAAACAGTTTTTAGTATTATTAAATAGCTTTTAATTGAAATAAATCAGAAAATGTTCACAAAAATATAATTTCAATTTTCTTAGGATTAGAAAAATCAAAAAGTCAGAAAAAGTATTTTTCCAGATTTTTCCTAGTTTAAATAGTATTTTCTATCCATTTAATTAGTTTAATTTTTTTTAAAATTCATAGAAAATAGAGAAAAGGTTAGAAAAATATAATTCCAGTTTTGAAAATTATCTTCAGTTAATTTAGATTTTTGAAAAATAGTTTTGCAATTCTCTTGTAATTTTTCATAATTTTTAGCATTTTAAATCTATTTTAAAAGTCCAAAAATAGTTTTTAATTCAAATAAAACTTAGAAAAACCAAAAAAAATAGTTTTAAAATTCCAATAATTTTCAAATCATATTTTTAGCTATAGAAAAATATTAGATCACTTCTAGGGGTCAAATTAGAATAGTTTGCATCGTAATATACGTTTTAGTAACTACGTTATTTGCGTTTTAGTTTAAATTTGCATACTTAGTTGTAATTTCTTGATTGCATTATAGATTTAGTAGATTTAATTGTTTCCCATTACTTTTCCTTGCCCCGTAGTTTAGAATTCATCAAAAATCCCTTTTACCCATTCAAATACCGAACAAACGCGACGTGAGTTGAAACTTCCATTCATCTCTCGCTAGGAACGATCCGGGGTCTCAAATCTAATACATTTGAGTTTCCCTAATACTACAAATTCTATAATTGGTATCTTTCCTAAGAATTAATTTTTGGCGCCGCTGCCGGGGAGGGCATGTAGTGAGTTTTCGATTCCGTCTCGATTCGCGTGTATTTGAAGATCCTTTCCCGAGTGAAGTTATCGTTGTTTTTGTGAATATATCTTTTTTTCAAAAAACCAAAAACATCTAAAAAACCAAAACATTCTTCTTAGAGTGTTTACAAAACCATAAAAATTAAAAAACCAACAAAAGAAATCGAAACGTCAATTGTTACGTCGGCTCACCTTGAGAGTACAACCTATACACGGGGTAAAAGGAAGTCTTGACATTAAATTGCAGACCGAAGAAAGATCCACTATTATTTCCCGCTCTGCTGTGCGTACTTTTGAGAGCTACCGAGCACCGGTTGACGGGACGGTTACCAAAAAGATTGTTTTTCAAAAGGTTTTCTTAAATATAAAAACCAAAAAGATTTTCCTTTTTCAAATTTATTTTTCTTTTTACTTTTTGGATTTTGATTTTTTAGTGCATGCGCACTCGTTCTCAGTCACGATGACTTCGTAATCGAAACATACCCGAGTTACGTAATATGGCTGCTAATCAAGGACCACCCGTTCCCGGTCCTCCTCCCGTTATTCAAAATGTAGCTCCCGATCTCCGAACGATGGAGGAGTTATGCCAACCTACCATGTACGGGAGGGGAGGACCCATTGCTCCATTAATATTCAAGCCACGGATTTTGGTTTGAAACATCATATGATTCAACAAGTGCAAAATAGTTGTCAATTTCACGGTTTACCGGATGACGATGCTAATAAGCATCTTGACAAATTTCTAACCGTCACCCAAAGTATGAAACAAAATGGGGTCTCCGATGACGCCCTTCGTCTATACCGTTTCCCATACTCATTGACTCATCACGCTACCTCTTGGTTTGATCGACTCCCAAAAATTCGATTCATACTTTTGAGTAAATGATTTCTAAGTTTCTGGCAAAGTACTTTCCACCATCGATGGTGACGAAATTGAGAAATGATATCAGTAATTTCCGACAATATCCTGACGAATCTTTGTTTGAAGCTTGGGAACGTTATAAGCTTGCGATTGATAGATGTCCGAATCATAACATGTTGCTTGTCACTCAAATTGATACGTTTTATAATGGTCTAACGTTGAGACACCTTGACACGATCAATGCTGCTGCCGGTGGAACTTTCATGAAAAGACGTCCCGAGGAATGTTACGATCTTATTGAGAACATGACCACCCATCACAATTATTGGGACTCTTCCGCTGAAAGAGGTGATTCATCTCGATCAAATACGTCTTCTTCTCTCGAAATAGCTGCTCTTAACAAAAAGATTGATGATATCTTAAGGATAACTCAATTGAATAATCAGAATCAGCATGTGAAAGCGGTGAACTCGACTTGTGAGACTTGTGGAGGTCCTCATTCTTATTCTGAGTGCCCAACCGTCGGTGGCTACGCTCAAGAGAATGTTTATGCTGCTACGAGAACCTACAATCAACCGCAAGGAGACCGAAATCTTCTTAGCTACCGTTCAAACAATTACCTCGGACCTCCCGGTTTCAATCAACCTCAACCGCAAAACCAAAATTAAAATTGTTTCGACGGTAACCATAATGCTAATAAACCGAGGAGCTAATTTCAATCATGGTAATCAACATTACCAAGCTCCTCCACCTCAAGTTTACCAACAACCTTCTCATCCTCAACAACCTTATCAACCACCTCATTCAGATCTTACGAACTACATCAAGAACACCGATAACACAATTAAAGCGATGCAAAATCATATCAACAATATGAGGGTTGAATTTAAGAAGGAAATTGATACGACTTTGTGTAAGAAAACAAACGAATTGAAGAATATGATGAGCAGTTTCATGCAGATGAATGTGCCCTCGGGTTCCCGTACTCTTCCAAGTAACACGATTCCTAACCAGAGAGGTGACATGAAAGCGATCACCACCCGAAGTGGTGTAGCTTATGATGGACCCAAGCTTCCTACCACTTCTTCTTCTTCCTCTCGTGTGGTAGACCGTGAGACCAGGTGACAAAGGACCCGGTGCTTCCTACTAATAAGGGGAGTACTGTGAATGTCCAACCCATGATTTTCCTGACTTCTGAGCCCGAAGATTCTCCCGTTAATGTGAAGAAATCTAACCCGAAACCGTCTATTCCATATCCGTCACGTCTAAAAGATCAAACTCTTCGTGAAAAGTCTAATCATCAAATGGAAACGTTCTTCTAAATTTTCAAAGACTTGAATGTGGAGATCCGTTTTGCGGATGCTCTTCTTTTGATGCCCAAATTGCTTCTACGATTAAGGGTTTGCTAACGAACAAGTTAAAACTTTATGAGCTTGCTAAAACGTCTCTGAATGAGACTTGTTCGGCGGTTATCCTCAAGAAACTTCCCGAAAAGTTAGGTGACCCCGGCAAGTTTCTCATTCCATGTGATTTTCAAGGAATTGTTCAATGCTCCGCCTTAGCCGATCTTGGCGCGAGTATCAATCTAATGTCGTTATCGATATACAAGAAGCTTTCATTGCCCGAACTTTCCCCAACTTGTATGACTCTCGAGCTAGCCGACCATTCTACGACCCGCCCCATCGGTATAGCCGAGGATGTTTTTGTAAAAGTGGGGAAGTTCCATTTTCCCGCGGATTTTGCTGTAGTGGATTTTGATGCCGACCCTCAAGTACCCCTCATTATCGAAAGGTGTTTCTTGAGGATCGGTCGTGCCTTAATTGATGTATTCGACGGAGAGATTACATTAAGAGTGAACAAAGAAGCCGTAACGTTTAACATTAATCAAACGTCGAGGTACTCCTCAACTTTCAACGATGCTTCCATCAATCGAATCGATGTTATTGATGTTTCTTGTGAGGAGTACGCTCAAGAGGTTATCGGTTTTGCTAATAATTCCAAAGTTGGCAATTCTACTCCTTCTGTGAAAATTTCTAAGTCACCTTCTAATCTAATTTCTGAACCAATTTCTGAACCACCTTCTGAACCAATCATTGCCGACTCTTCCCCCTCTCTTACTCCGTTTGAGGGAGGTGACTTCCTTTTGGAAGAGATCGATGAATTTCTTGCTATTGATGAATCGATTCCACCGAGAATTGATGATGGTGTTTATGATTCGGAGGGAGATATTCTTTATCTTGAACAATTGTTAAATGAAGATCCATCACCTTCACTCCCTCCGAAAGAAATCACGATTGAAGAATTCAAAGAAGTACAAACGTCGAATGAAAATCCTCCGGAGCCCGAGCTCAAGGATTTACCTCCTCATCTTGAATATGCTTTTCTTGAAGAAACGAACAAGTTTCCCGTCATTATTGCTAAAAATTTGAAAGATGAGGAGAAAACTGAACTTTTGGCCGTCCTTAAAAAACATAAGAGTGCCATCGCTTGGCAGATTTCCGACATTAAGTGCATAAGCCCACGTTTTTGTACTCACAAGATCTTAATGGAAGATGATTACAAACCCGTCATACAACAACAACGTAGTGTTAACCCGAAAATTCATGATGTTATCAAAAAGGAAGTTCTAAAACTCCTTGACGCCGGAGTCATTTACCCGATCTCAGATAGTTCATGGGTTAGCCCTATCCATTGTGTCCCGAAGAAAGGCGGAATGACCGTAGTGATGAATGAAGATAATGAGTTGATTTCCACATGCCTCGTCACCGGATGGAGGGTGTGTATT
This sequence comes from Chrysanthemum seticuspe, assembly GCA_019973895.1. Lineage (NCBI taxonomy): Eukaryota > Viridiplantae > Streptophyta > Magnoliopsida > Asterales > Asteraceae > Chrysanthemum > Chrysanthemum seticuspe. The sequence goes on from BPTQ01000009.1 coordinate 159,423,516, forward strand.
GACTACCGGAAATTGAATGATGCTACAAGGAAAGACCATTTCCCGCTACCTTTTAGGGATCAAATGCTCGAACGTCTAGTGGGGAATGAGTTCTATTGTTTTCTCGATGGTTTCTCCGGTTTCTTTCGACCCGCAAGATCAAGAGAAAATGACTTTCACTTGCCCTTATGGAACGTTTGCTTACCGACGAATGCCATTTGGCTTATGCAATGCTCCTGACACGTTCCAAAGGTGCATGATGGCGATTTTCCACGATATGATCGAGAAGACTATGGAGGTGTTTATGGATGATTTCTCAGTTTATGGAGATTATTTCACTTCTTGCCTCTCTCATCTAGACCTTATGCTCAAAAGGTGTAAAGACACCAATCTGGTCTTGAACTGGGAGAAGTGCCATTTTATGGTTCGAGAGAGCATTGTCCAAAGCCATAAGATATCAAAATCTGGGATTGAGGTCGACCGAGCTAAAGTCGACGTTATTGCTAAGTTACCTCATCACACCACCATAAAAGGTATTCGGAGTTTTTTGGGTCATGCCGGTTTCTATCGCCGTTTCATTCAAGATTTCTCTAAGATAGCCCGCCCTCTGACCCATCATCTCGAAAAGGATGCTCCGTTTATCTTCACTAATGAATGCATTGAAGCCTTTAACTTACTTAAGAAGAAATTAACCGAGGCTCCGATATTAGTTGCCCCCGACTGGGATTTGCCCTTTGAGCTTATGTGTGATGCAAGTGATTACGCAATTAGGGCGGTCTTGGGGCAACGAAAGTCGAAACATTTTCAACCCATACACTATGCGAGTTCGACATTGACTGAGGCCCAACATAATTACACAACTACAGAAAAAGAATTATTGGCCGTAGTTTATGCTTTCGAGAAATTTAGACCCTACCTTGTCTTATCGAAGACCATAGTGTATACCGACCATTCTGCCCTTAAGTACCTTTTGTCAAAGCAAGATGCTAAGCCCCAATTACTTCGGTGGGTTCTCCTCCTTCAAGAATTTGATCTCACCATTCTTGACAAAAAAGGAGCGGAGAACCTTGTTGCCGATCACTTATCTAGACTTGAGAATCCCCATCAAAGTGTGCTCGAGAAAAAGGAGATCACGGAAACATTTCCTCTTGAGACACTTGGGATGATTGCTAAGAAAGGCCCTAATACCCTATGGTTTTCTGACTTTGCAAATTACCATGCGGGGAATTTCATTGTGAAAGGGATGTCGTCCCAACAAAAGAAAAAGTTTTTTAAGGATGGTAAGAATTATTTCTGGGACGACCCCTACTTGTTTAAGATTTGTGCGGATCAAGTAATCCAGCAATGTGTTCATGGCTAAGAAGCCATTGATATTCTTAAAGCTTGCCACAATGGACCCACCGTAGGCCATCATGGTGCAAGCTACACCGCCAAAAAGGTTTTTGATTACGGGTTTTATTTGCCGACCATATATCGATACGCCCATGATTTGGTTAAGTCATGTGACTCTTGCCAGCGTCAAGGGAAGATTTCGAAAAAAGACGAAATGCCGCAAAATGTAATTCAAGTCTGCGGGATTTTCAACGTTTGGGGCATCGATTTTATGGGACCATTTCCGACGTCTAAGGGTAATAAGTATATCCTCGTGTCTATCGACTACTTGTCCAAATGGGTCGAAGCAAAGGCGCTACCCACCAATGGCACCCGAGTGGTTGTTAAGTTTTTAAAACACTTGTTTTCCCGAGTCGGAGGACCTCGTGCTATCATCAGTGATCACGGTACCCATTTTTGTAATGAACAATTTTCAAAGTTTATGTCTAAATATGGAGTTACCCACCGTCTTTATACCGCGTATCACCCTCAAACGAGCAGACAAGTTGAGGTCTCCAATCGTGGTTTGAAAAGGATTTTAGAAAGGACCGTAGGAGAAAACTGAGCTTCATGGGCCGATAAGTTAGATGATGCATTATGGGCTTTCCGCACCGCATACAAGACACCCATTGGGTGCACCCCATTTAAGTTGGTGTATGGAAAAGCTTGCCATTTGCCCATCGAGCTTGAGCATAAGGCATATTGGGCCTTGAAACATGTGAAGTTTGACCTTAAGACCGCGTGTTATCACCGGAAAGTTCAATTGAATGAATTAAATGAACTTAGGGATCAGGCTTATGAGAATTCTTTGATTTACAAAGAGAAGACTAAGAGGATTCATGACTCAAAACTCAAAAACCGCGTCTTCAATGTTGGTGATCAAGTCCTCCTCTTTAATTCTCGATTGAAGATATTCTCGGGCAAACTCAAAACCCGTTGGTCCGGACCATTCACCGTAGCTTAAGTTTTCCCGTATGGAACTATCAAGCTATCTAAGCCCGAAGGCCCAAATTTCAAGGTGAATGGTCATCGTGTTAAGCATTACTTTGGAGGGGACATCGCGTCTATAGTTGTCCTGGATCTCCAAACTTTCCCCATGGACAAATGAATTCGGGGACGAGTCAAGCTAGCGACTCGGTGATCAAAAACAATAGCGCTTCTTGGGAGGCACCCCATGCTTATCTCTATCTTCTTTCTATTTTCTTCTAATAAGTGACGTGAAGGGGTTAGCCTCTTCTATTTCTCGTGTTTGGTTGTTTGTGATGTTTTTGTCTAGGATTTGCCCGATATGAAGACTCTCGTGCTCGAAGTTTGTCTTTTCTCCACTCAATTTTCATGATCGATGCTGATGGAAATCCGGTATCCGAAATCTTATCGACGAATGTTTATCTTTTAGCATACTTAATAAACGGCTTTTAGATTTTCGTTGATACCCTTACCTTTAAACATTGAGGACAATGTTTCGTTTTAGTCTGGGGTGGGTAATCTTTGATTTGATTTGACCGCACTTGCTTATTATTTGCCATGTACTCTTGCAACCCCTTTTTTTGTTTAGAAAATGAAAATTGTGCAAAAATGAGAAAATTTAAATTTTTTTATAGCTTTTGCTAGTTTCATGATTGAAAAGTCTTTGCGACTCTCTTAGAAGTTACTTTAAATATGCGTTTTCTTGAAAAAGTCTTTGCTAATTGCTTAGACAAGAGGCTATAAAATGCGATTCTAGCTCACAAGGCCAAGAATTTGCAAGCTTCCCTAAGTGATTTTAAATAAGCGAAGCTTTGAAAGATTTGCTAGTTTCTAATAAGTGACTTTAAAAATGCGAGACTTGAGATTATTTGACGAAGCATTCGCTAAGTTAATATATGTTGACTTTCCGCCGGTGAGAGTAGGAATAGAATTCTGACTTGACCGGGCGTGTTGAGCCCATTGTTCCCTTAACCATAGATAATTATATTATCGGCTAAGCATCCGCGGATCTCATTATTTGAGATTTTAAATTTGCGGAGATCGAGGAATGATAGAGTTACTTATAAATTTAGATGCTAAGCGTGGAGTAGATGGTTCTCTTTAGAGCCCATCGAAGGTACTTGTGGCTTTTTGCTCCCACAAAATTGTCTCACACCATATTTGTGAATAAATAATTAAAGGTGTTAGGTTTTGGCGATAGTTAGTTCTTTATCTTCTTAAAAGAATCCTTGTTTTAAAAATTGGGTACACATCAAGGACTCGTAATAAATAAAGTAATAAGTAATAAGTTAAGTTATGAGCTGCGGTTCGAGATCGGACCCTTGGATCCTTATTTCGAATGTAAGCATTTAGGTCTTGGCTACCCTCTGACGCCGGCCCTTGGACCTCTAACCGGGATTGAGTGAGGACTTGGTTTAACACACTGGGATCCTCATTTCATGAAGCTTAGAGTCTTGGAATTCTTCGTCGTAACGGCCCTTGGATCCTTTATTCTGAAACGTGTAAGGTCTTGGAATTACCCCGTGAAGCTCCATAGTTCATAGCTCATATGATTAAAAGTATAAATGCAAAAGAAAAAAAAAAGTGTATGAAAAAAAAATCAAAAATATAAGTGAATAAAATTTCCTTGATGTGGACCTCATTTTTAAGAAAATGGTTCTTGAGAGACGATGGAAAACTAATTAGCGTCTTAGCTTCATATCTGTATCGGAATAAGACCTATCGAAACGAGAAACTTGAAGAAATTCATTTCTCAGCAAAAATAAAATAAATAGAGGAAAATAGGAAAATGGGAGCAAGAGGTAATTACACACGTTACTTCCATGGGTATTTTTAGCATCTAAAGTCATATTTAACAATGATTTCGATTTTACGCTTAGTTTGGGGACTTGTGAAAAATCAGGGACGATGTATTCTATCCGTATGGTCACTTCTCGCTAAGTTGTGTTTCCTACTCCGTGATCCTAAAAATGTCTTTTGAAAAATGTTGGAGTTATTGATCGACATGAAAGTCAAACAAACCGTCACTCATAATGAATAACTGCTTAATCGTAATATCTATATGTGAAATAAAAGGGTAAATGGGGCGTTTTTAGAATTAAGGGTTTCTTAATCTCTTTTGAGAAATCTTTGCTAATTTTCATAGGTTTAGTAGAAAGAGGTTGATATCCTTGGTTTTAGAAGCGTGAGTTGATGACATTGCGTGAGGACACAACAATCTTCTAGTCTTGGGTATTTTGGTATGTGCAAAAACACATACCATTTCTTTACCAAAATAAACCCAAAATAACCAGAAAAGAGCCGTTTATGCCTAATATTTGTTGGTTTCTTGAGTTTATGCATGTGCAGGTACGGATATGGCAAAACACACAAAAGAAAGACAAATCAGACAAAAACCGAGAACGAGATTGAGTAAATTTAGAGATTTTGATGCTTAAAGGATGATTTTTCAAAGATTATATCAACTTTAAAGAATTGGCAAAACCAGTCCCTCAAGTTTCAAAGATTGTCAGAATATACCCTTAAAGTTTTAGAATTGGCAAGAATGGTCCCTCCTCTTTTCCTCATTAAAAAATACATCCTTGTGCTCAAGTTCTCGAAAATACCCATTCACTATTTTCAATTTACAAATTCTACCCTTTAATAAAACCTTTAAAAACCTTAAATGAAGGCAAGAGTCCAAAATCATTTAAACCTTTTACCTTTGCTTGACCAGTCAAAACAATAATAGCTTTAAACCCTTCACCCCAAAAGAACCTTACCAAATTACCTGACCCCCACCTTTTAACTTTGGTCAAACGAAATCAAAAGAGATAAAATATCCCAAAAAAATTAACCCGCCTAATTTTCCCCCAACTTACCCAGATAACTAGAACCCTAACTTACCCTCCCATACAATTGAGCTACATTACCACAATTAAGGGTAGTTTCGTACTTCACTTGACACAATCTGACAAGTGGAATGCCACCTAGGCAATCCGTGTGCCAAGGTGAGCTCCTATTGGTCCATGTAATGTCATTGATAGCAATCAAGGGCTGAGATGAAAGGATTGATTGATGGGACTTGATCTAAGGTTGTTATTCGTTAGAGAAAGCACAAATTCGCCTCTTCCTGAAGCTTCCTAGGCTCTTCATTAGCTATATAAATCCCACGGATTTACATGAGAGAGTGTGTAGAATTGTAATAGAATTTTAGTTGTTTATTTCTGTTTTCAATTAAGTTTTCTGATAGTTAAAGTAATTTGTATTTCAATTCTCAAATTGTAATCATTTTTGGTTAATGAAAGTTATTTTGTAGGTGCAATTTATCAAATACTTCTAGTAACTATTTCAATCATTTAAAAGAGCTTATTAGTCATCACTTTAGTACATTTAGCTTATTTCATCTTTTATCTCAGGTTATTTACTCATCAAAACGAAAATCACAAAAAAAATTTAGAAAATACTTGAAAAAATAAAAAAAATATGTCCAAATCTGTTTCAAAGCTTCATTGAGCTTAACTTCCTGTTTGCATAGGCTTATATAAGATATTTGTAGCTTAATATAAGCTTATTTTAGTTCTAAATATAGTTCTACATAGAAATTCCTCAAAACAGTCAACAAAATCACTTTTACCTATGCATTTTTGTGGAAAGCTAAGGAAGTGGTCGTAAGGGATTTGCCATAGGGACTTTTACCATCTTATTCTTTGAATAAGCTGGAGCTTGTAGCTGCCCTTAATTGGGAGTGTTAGAAATTAGAAATTCCATAGTGAAGAGTAGGTCACCCCAACTATTATCTAGCATAAGTTAGCTCGTAGATATATCGTTATTTACATGTTTGTTAGTTAGTTATTAGTTTAGTTTTGCTTAGAGTAACACCGTGGAGGAAGGACGGGTCTTTACCCACTGTATACCTGATCCACAGTCCGACAGGAGGACGAGTAGGTTGTAAGTATAAATACCCCTTCCATCCTTGGAAGGGGTGGAGCTTCTTTAATAATCTAACCTTTTCCTTTTTGTTACTCTCTCTCTCTCTAAGAACTCCCTCTCCTCTATTCATCTCTCTAAACAATGGCATACTTGATTCATCACCCTCCAAGGCCACCCGAATCATCCAACACAATATTTAAGATCCAACAGTTGGTATCAGAGCCAGGTTATTGTGTGTTGTTGATTTGTGTGGTTTCGTTTCATGTTTTTGAAGCTGATTTTTTACCATATTATTCGGATATGAAACTTTTGTATTATCCATTGTGTTAGTTTTGTATCAAATGGTCAAAAGCTCTCTTTTTCTTAATCTGTGTTATACATATGTCTTTTGTATCATCTACATGTCCAAACTATTTTTGTATAACATCTTTTGAGTCTTTTGGTACAAACTTGTGAAGGTTCATGGTCAAATGGCAAGTCTATGAATCAAAACAGGTCAAATGGTAGAAGTCTTTATGCAGTTTCGGGGTCAAATTGGTACATTTTACCATGCGGGTTGTGGTATTCTTCTAAGCGACTTGTCAAAATGGATTATGGGTATGCGACTTGTGTAAACTGAAAAGATGCAGTTTGACTTTTGAGTCAACTGCGAGTTGACTAAGTCAACTGCGACTTGTCACAATCAGATGCGAGTTGTGTTAATGCGAGTTGTCAAAGTTGCAATAAGGGTGCGGTTTGTCATGTAATCACTATGCGACTTGACACATGTAGGATGCGTTTTGACAGAAAGGATGAAGGAGATGTATGACCTTGACCACTTGACCACAAAACCAAATACAACTCAACTTGATACTCAGTTTAACACATCACATATACCATGACCAAATACCAAAATAGTCTCACTCGACTTCAGGCCACAACAAACCATCTTCTACAACATATCCAACTTCTATCCTAATCTAGACTCACCCCAAGACCCTCACAATCTCTCCTCAAACTCTCAATCATACAAGACTATAAAGGAAATTAAAGACAAATAGATTTCAGAATGGTTCTTCGTTCCAATCTTTTAGAAGATTTTTTATTGAACCAATCTCATCATCAATCCATATAAAGCTAGACTTCTTGTTAAATATCCGAATGTTGTATGAAAAGATTTATAACAGGTTTGTTAAAAATCGTTTTCATGTTTCATTCCTCAAACGTAAAAAAAAAAAAAAAAAAAAAAAAAAAAAAAAAAAGAAAAACGAATAACAAAATCACGAAGTAAACCTACACGAGACCTTATATCAAGATCTTGAAGACTTTATTCTCTGCTCGTTGTCACAAGTTAATTAATAAATATAAGAGGGTTTGGTATTCAACATATTATGTGTATTCGTTTTCTATGAGGACGAACTGAGTAATGATAATTGATGATGTGATGATCTGAGTTTATGAATTTTTGGTGACAGGAAAGTATGTGTGGTAGGCGTATAAAATGGAATGAGTGAAATTAGGTTTAGACTAAATGTGAGTTATATTAGGGCATATCTAATTTATACAGGTGTGAGTATCTGATTTTAGTTGGATCGGGTTTAAATCATTTTAAAACCAGATGATCCAAGACACATGGACCGGATATTCATATAATTTGACGGATTTGGGCTTTCATCTAATTGGACTCACTCGGGCTTTGTGTTATACTGGTGGGCTCGTGTATGTTGGGACTGGGCTGATGGACTGTTGCATTTAGCTATTGATATTCACGTTCAAACGCATAATTCTTTACAAAAATTGTTATCCGAATTTTTGTTACAAATTTTGGATACATATTTTTAATATTATGCTAATGTATGGTATATTGGTTATGATTAAATTTCGCGGGGGATACAAGTTCACGGCTTGGACTAAGAATTGAACAAAAATGACTACGGGGCTGTCTGGACGGTATTTCTTATTTGAATTTGAAGTGAGGTTTTTCGGGCACGTTTACTTATTTCGTCTTCTTTCCTTCTACCCTTCCGCGAAGATGACTTGTTTGGGCTTTTATAGAAGTGTGATAAAGACTTGGCTATTTTAGTTACGTTTGTGATTCTTTCTCGCTCAACCCACAACGTAACTATTACTTGGTGTCTCACGCAGTTTAGGATACGTCAAGAGGTTTTGTACATTGGGTACACCGTTTCTTCTTCACTAGGATTAATGCAAGCTTAAGTAACAAATCTGGGGAATTTTACGTCATGTTCAAGTTTGACATATCGGCTCTATCTCTCCATGAGGTCTTTGCTATAGCCGTCAGAATACGTGAATGGTGTGGTTACCAATGTGTTTAATGGTTGAGATGTAATCAGCAATTCCCATGGGTTACTCGATGCTACAGCATGTCAATGATACTTCACAGTCTAAGCAAAATCTTTCTAAGAATCGTCAGCTTCAGTCATGATTTTTCAAGATGTTTTCTTATGACAAGAACCTCTCGTGCAGATGGTTGTACACGTTATGATGCTTCCGAAGGTTCGAAACCATCATGGGGGAGAAACGTGTACTTTGACGTGTTACGGTCAACCTCCAGGTGAAGTTGTCTAAATATGGGTAAAGAATTGTTGATGATATGGTTGATGTTGGATAATGAACCGTTGATGAACCGCTGCATGTTCCTCTAAAAACAGATATTCACCGAAACCAAAGTTGTCATAACACATTCAAACTAACATTGTTTACGGTTTGGTCTTGATTTTGTAAAATCCCGCGAAAGAAACTATTTCTCGGTTTAAATCATGGATTTGTAAAATCCCGTGACAATGGAAACATCCTGGTATTAGTTAAGTGCATTTCCGGATCTATCTTACGGTTTATTATTGGTTTTGTAAAATCCCGCGAAAGAAACTATTTCTCGGTTTAAACTATAGAATTGTAAAATCCCGCAATGACGGAACCATCCTGGAGAAAGGAAAGTGTATTTCGGGATCTTATCTGATGCTGGTGCTACGGTTTCTGCTTCGAAGAATGGATAAAAGGGTGTACTTCATGAATTGGGTGTTTGTTTGTGTTGGGTTCAGTAAATACCCAAACCCCTTAATCTAGGATTTGAATAGAAAATAGCCCAAGTGTTTAATCCATTAACACAAACAGGTCACTGAGTGCATAGTCTCTCAGTGAGTCGTCTTCAGGATACTCAGTATGAGGCGAAGAAGAAGTCTCTCTACTCAGTAAGGCGGAACTTAAAGGGTGAAGACTGAGTCAAGAAGAAGATGATGGATTCAGTGAGTGATGACAATAACTCACTGAATCCCTAAGATTCCTCTCCAACTTCTTACACTGAAGACAAACTGAAGTAGAAGACTGAAGGATGTAAAGACTGAAGAAAGAGCGGGACAAGGCGGGAAAAGGTTGAATCAGATAAGACGAAGTCCTTATCAACCAAAGTCAACTTTCCCTGAATGGCAAAAGATCAGGCTAAGTGTCATCACTGAACTTAGGAAAGTAGTCTTGTCTCTTACCTAGAATAGTCTTTGTAAACAGAGACAAAATACAACAGTATTTTGTCTTCTGTATGATGTCAGTTTGTCACTTAGGAAAGAGTCAAATATCATACATGTATAAATAGCATAAGAGATGGAGTGAAAAGGTTAAGCTTGTGAATTGTAAAAACACACATACACGCAAGCCATCTTTTCTCTCCTCCAAATACAACTTAGTTCCTGAGATAGCTCAGTGAGCTTTAAGAGTTGTGCTCAGACTTAGCCTAAGCTTAAAGAGGAGTCACCCAACTTTGTCATTTCAATCCCAAGTGCTATTCCGCAAGTACTTGGGTAACGTATTCTTTGTGGATTTATTTCTAATAAGAATATGATGTTGAAAATTACTTAGTGTGTTTTCTTATGTTAATTTCAGTCAAAGTTCACTAATAACTTGTTTTATATACTTAAACTGTTTTAAACGATAGTGAATGGGGAACAACAAGTGGTATCAGAGCCAGGTTGATTTTTCTCTAATCCAGATCCGTTTATGACTGCTGATAACATTCTTCTTTGTCAAAAAATTCAGGTGTAAACCGTCAAAAACTGCTACTGTAATAGCAATTTTTGTGGGGGAGAAGACACTGAATATTTGACAAAATGGAAAAAACCCACCCAAATAACCCACTGATTGAAATAATCAGTCAAAAAGGTACCCTTACCCACCACTCATATCTTATCCACACACATCCCAACACACACCGATACACACAAAAACCCAGATCTGTATTTTATATCCGGATCTAAACAAACACCACATAAATCTTATCCCTACCAACAAAATTTCTCCATCAAAAGCTGCCTTCACTTCCTGCACATGGATCTCTTTGGACCTGTAAGTCCCCGATCCATCCAGCATGAGAAGTATACACTTGTCATTGTTGATAAGTTCTCAAGATACACTTGGGTATACTTTCTTTCCAAAAAGAGTCAGGCAGCTGATACAATAATGTCATTCATCAGGAAGATAGAAATCCAGAATGACATTACAGTTAAACAAATCAGAACTGACAATGGTCCAGAGTTCAGAAATCAAGAACTTGAGAGTTTCTGTGATGGAAAAGGAATTTCTCAAAATTTCTCATCTCCATATACCCCTGAACAAAATGGGGTTGCTGAAAGGAAAAACAGAACTCTCATCGAGGCTGCTAGAACTATGTTAAATGGCTCAACCCTCTCAAAGCATTTCTGGACTGAAGCAGTCAAAACTGCCTGTTACACTCAAAACAGGTCAATCATTGTCAAAAGACATAATAAAACCCCATATGAGATCTTCAAATGTAGACTTCCTGACATCAGCTATTTTCATGTATTTAGATGTCCTGTGTTCATTCATAACCACAAGGATCATCTAGGCAAGTTTGATGCAAAAGCTGATGATGGATACTTCTTAGGCTACTCACTGATCTCCAAAGCCTTCAGGGTTTTTAACACAAGGAGACAACAAGTTGAGGAAACCTTTCATGTCACCTTTGATGAAAGTGCTGAAAGCATCAGGTTCACCAACACCTCAGTGGAGGAAATAGGAATTGACAACTCATCAAGATATCCTCCTGATTAGTACAACACTGAATTCAATTCCTCATATCAATCTGATGCTGACATCTCATATTATGTCTTACCTCACAACTTACCCCAACCAACCATCGGTGAGTTCATTGATAATCAGTCAGTCCCTGCTGGGATAGGAAACACTGATTCAAATGATCAGGAACCTGTAACTCATGAATCTCACCCTGAACAAGACATCTCTACAGATGCTCTAAATGATTCTATGGCTCTTACACCTGAACTCACATCTGAACACCCAGTGACATCATCAAGCTCAGATCCCAGACCACAAAGTAAGTGGACAAGAACTCAAGATATTGAGCTTGTAAACATCATTGGTGAACCTACTGAGGGCATGCTCACCAGAAGCATGGCTGCTAGTCTAACTGCAGCTTCAGCCAATGAATGTCTATATGCTGATTACCTATCAGATATAGAACCCAAAAGTGTCACTGAGGCTCTAAAATACCCAAGCTGGGTTCAGGCTATGCAAGAAGAACTGCAACAGTTTGGTAAAAACAAGGTCATGACCTTGATCAAATGTCCTCAGGATGTAGTAGTCATAGGAATGAAGTGGGTTTTTAGAAACAAAACTGGTGAAAACGGCACTGTCATTAAAAACAAATCCAGACTTGTAGCCAAAGGTTACAGTCAACAAGAAGGAATTGACTATGATGAGACATTTGCTCCTTTTGCAAGAATGGAAGCCATCAGGATCTTCCTTGCATATGCAACATACATGAACTTCAGGGTCTACCAAATGGATGTTAAAAGTGCATTCTTAAATGGTGATCTCAAGGAAGATGTGTATGTTCAGCAACCTCCAGGCTTTGAGAGTAGTGAATTCCCTGACTATGTCTGCAAGCTTGACAAAGCCCTTTATGGACTTAAACAAGCTCCCAGAGCATGGTATGAGACTCTCTCAGCCTTCCTGATACAAAACAAGTTTGTCAGAGGAAAGATAGACAACACACTGTTTGTCTATAGAACTCAACAAGATGTGATTCTAGTCCAAGTGTATGTTGATGATATCATCTTTGGCTCAACAAACTACAAACTTTGCAAACAGTTTGAAAAACTGATGACAAAGAAGTTTGAGATGAGCATGATGGGAGAACTCACATACTTTCTTGGACTACAAATCAGGCAAACTGATAAAGGAATATCCATCAGTCAAGAGAAATACACCAGAAATCTCTTGAAGAAATATGAGATATCTGACTGTGCCTCAGTGAACACACCAATGGTCCCACCTAACAACCTTGGACCTGATCTCACTGGCAAATCAGTCAATCAAACCCATTTCAGAGGGATTGTTGGCTCACTGATGTATCTAACCGCTACTAGACCAGACATACAATTTTCAGTCTGTTTAATAGCAAGATATCAGTCCAATCCCAAAGAATCTCACCTCACTGCAGCCAAAAGAATACTCAGGTACCTGAAAGGAACCCCAAACCTTGGACTCTATTATCCAAAATGCTCAGGGTTACTCGGATTCTGATTATGCTGGCTGCAACATGGACAGAAAAAGTACCTCAGGGTCCTGTCAATTTCTTGGAGGAAAACTGGTTTGTTGGAGTGCAAAGAAGCAACAATCAGTGGCTATGTCCTCAGCTGAAGCTGAATATGTAGCTGCAGCAGGATGCTGTGCCAATGTATTATGAATGAAAAGTCAACTCAGTGACTATGACATCCATTACAAAATGGTGCCCATCTTCTGTGATAACACTAGTGCTATTGCAATCTCCAACAACCCTGTCCTCCACCAAAGAACCAAACACATTGATATCAGATATCACTTCATCAGGGATCACATAATGAAAGGAGACATTGAACTACATTTCATCCCTACTGAATATCAACTGGCTGATATCTTCACCAAACCCTTGGATGAACCTACCTTCAGGAGACTGAAAGCTAAATTAGGAATACTTGATATTGAAAGCCAAGTATCTGAAAACCAATCTCAGTAAGCTCTCTGAAATGGTTCATTCTCCCTGAACATCCAAAATCAACCTCTCACTGAATAAGTAAGACTCATTCAGGGTCCCTGACACTTGACAAAGAGCATTGAATGAGTAACTAAATGATCTAAGTATCAGTTACTTAAATGTACTAGGTTGGTAACTTTGCCAATTTAATAAAGGAATATATGTCTCTTTGGCTTACTGTCATCCCACTTGGCATTTAATGCCTCTCACAAAAAATATCAAATTGATATTTTATCTCTGCAAAAGTGCACTTTTACTGTGCACTGCAAATGTTCCCTTGATAAACGGGATTTTACTGCGGGTAATGGAGTGGTAGCATTAAATGGGAAATTCAAACGTCTTTCAAAAAACCAACTCTTAATATTCCCATTTGTGCACAAACACCCCTCTTATCACTCTATAAATACCCTCTTCCAACACACACAAAAACACACAAATTATTTTCTGCAACTAAACTCTGTCAAAATTCTTTCTCAAATCCAGAAATATTTGTGTGTTCTCAAATCTTCAAAACCTCTTTTTGAAAAACCCTTCTTGTAAACATTTACAAAAGGTTTTCATCACAAACTTGAAGAGATCTAAATACTTTGATTGTTTTAGTCAAAACATTTTTTTAAACCCTAAAATCTTTGTTAATGGAAATGGCTAGAACACAATCTCTCCAGTTTGCTTCTCAGTGTGTAGGGGATCTTACTAACGTTGAATTTAAAACAAATAATGTCATAGGAAATTTTGAATATCCTGAAAATGTCCCAACCTATAAAGACATTATAAAATTTTTATTCAACTGCCCACTCAAAACGGCCTTTGTAAAATGTCCCTCAGTGGTGTACCCAAACTACCTTAGGGAGTTTTGGGATACAGCTAGAGCCTTTGACCCGACACCTTCTACTGATGAGAATAACCTAAGACCTCTCAGGGAGTATCTCATCAGGTTCAGTCTAAATGGGGGGAAACAATACAACCTGGATTACAAAACGTTTTGCACTTCAACTGGGTTAGATTATAACAAAGGTGCTTATGTCGCCCATCCTGAACCCTCCACAGTGAAGGATGGGTTAAAACAAATCATTTTAGATCAAACTTTTTTGGACAAGACCCCAGTCACTAAAAGCTCATTCCCCGTGGCTTGGAGGATCCTCTTCACTTTTGTGATTTAGGTCCTCGGCGGGAACCACTCATCCACTGAACAAGTTAACTCTATTCAGTTGATGATGGCATACTGCTTAATGAATGGGGTCACTGTCGACATAGGGGAGATCATTTACAGTGATCTCGTAACGAAGCTACAGAGCAAAACTAGGACGAAGTACGTTTCGTATCCTAGGTTTGTCTCCTGTGCTTTGCAATCGTTACTGGGTTCAAATTATACTCAGGATGAAAAATTTGGAAATTTACCTGGCATCCTGAGCCCATCAAATTTTCAAAAGGACCCATCCCTTGTCACTCCCATAGAATTGACGGCCCACATGATTGCTGTAAACAATCAAAGTGGATCAGTGTCTCCAAACCCTGCTCCTAAAAAGAAAAAGGGGAAGTCACAGACTGGGACTAAGACTAAACCAAAGTCTCAGGGCCCTGAGGCTTCAGGAGCACAGCCTAAGAGGCACAAAAAGCCCGAGACCAAAAAGACACCCACTGACCAGGCAATAACCACCCCAGTGACAACGAAGGACACTGATACATCACAGTCAGTGCCCTTGGTCACACCTACTACTCCCCAAGATCCAGAGGGAAACAAACAACCCGCTGGTAGGGGAGCGCCTTCCACAACACCTATTGATGACATTAGCAAATCCAAGCCTTTGTCTGAGGGCACACTGTTCTCTCCCAAAGACTCAGAGGGAATCAAACAACCCGCTGATAGGGATACAAGTATCACTGACTCTGCTAAAGGCACTAGGAAACGCCCACCAGTGTCTCAAGGGTCACTGGGGGACAAAGACTCGGAGGGAAAGGAACAACCCGCCGATACGGAACCCACAACCAATCCTGACTCCAGCGAAGACACTGGGAAATGCCCACCAGTGTCCGAGGGGTCAACGGGGGACAAAGACTCAGAGGGAAACATACCACCCGCTGATATGGAACCCAACACCAACCCCTGGTTAACTGTTGCTGATGTCACTGGGATATTATTCTCTGAAGATGAGATTGCTGAGACTGATGATGAAATCTTATCATCTGGAGAAGAAATGGATGCTGAGGTTCAATCTGAACAAGAGCCTCAGCCTGATCCAAAGGAGCATACTGAGTCACCATTTCATCTAGAAGAAAATGACTCTGACTCCTCATCATCCAGCTCCGAGGAATTTAACCGTTTTGACAACATTCTTCCAGTCACTGAAAGACAGCTGGTTCAGTGGATCACTAAAGCCTCAAGGAGACTGTACACTGGGGTTACTGAAGAATTTTGGGATCAACACACTGAAGCAGCAGCCAGCTACGCTGATCTTCGTTCTGATGTGCTCACCTTCAATGAAAATGTTCATGAGCACAGAGATCTCATGTACCAACACCTTATAAGACTGGATGAAAACCTGGTTAAGTTTCTCAAGCATCTTCAGTCATGTGGAGTTACTATTGATGAAATCAGGGATGCTGTTAAAGAGGACCCTGCAATCAATGCCAAAGTACTGGAAGCCACTGAGGTGTATGTGAAAAATTCATCTCGACTAACTGAACTGATTGAAATGCTCCAATCTGCCAATGTTCAGGGTCTCCAATCTTCAGTTCAGTCTCTTCAGACCTCAGTGGACTCATTGAACACCCAGGTAGCTGCTATGGCTCAGGCCTCGTCTTCCATGGCCTGGAATCTTGGTCCCTGGATGACTGCTTTGGAGCTTTCTCAGGCTAACCTGGATACAAAGGTCACTGGTCTTCAAGCAGATACTTCAGAGATTAAGGCTATGATCACTGAAATATATCAGGCCTTCAAGGGTCAGGCAGCTCCGTCCCCATCAGCATCAACTCCAACTCTTGCCCTCACTGAAGTTTCGGCAACAGTTGAGGGGGAGAATATTGCTGAAAAAACTCCTTCTCACACTGAGGGGGAGCCAACATCAACAGCATCAGTGGCTTAAATCTCATCATCCCCACCAGTCTCAGCAACACCTATCTCATCAATCCCACCAACAACATCAACAACAACAACACTGACAGTAATCCCTCCAATAGCAACAACACCACCACCCCTGGTAGCAACTTCATCTTCCTCAGGCCAGGACAATGGAAAAGGCAAAATGACAACTTCTGAGCCTGAGAAGATTCCCTATAAAATCGGCGACACTGAATACCTGGTCACACTACAACAGCTGAGTAAACACCTTGCTAAAGAATAAAAAAGGTTGAAAAAAGCTGAGGAAGAGAAAAGGAACAGAAAAGCACTGGAAAAGGTTGTCGCCGAAGAAGCTGAGAACATGGGATTAGATCCAAGCAAACTTTAAAAGGGTCAGGCAGGGCAAAAGTTCAAGCAAGCTCAGGCTGCTCAGATGGCTGCAATGAAAAAGCAGTTGGAAGAAAAGAAGAAGAAAACTGAAGCTCTCAGGCAAAGCAGAATTGAGGATTATAATTGGACAATGACAAGCCGAAGGCTTCCTGAAACGATCACTGATGTCAGAATCATCCCCAATACCAAACCTCTGGCCATGAACGTTTATAGAGGGGTTGATAAAAGACATTTCGAGGTCCATGATCCCCTTAAATTCACTGACTTTGGGATCACTGAACTTGATGATCTTGGTCCAATTATTGAAAAGAAGAAGAATGCGGTGGTTAAGGACCTGATGAAGATGCTCAGTAAAAGATATGAAAGACTGAGAGATTGTCCAGCTCAACTGGGAATTCAGTCCGCCTTAACTGCACCTCAAGGATCTCAACCACAATCATCCACTGGCAAAAGGAAGAGAGTTGAGTTCCAACCTGAGATTAAAGTGCCTAGACTAGAGTGTAATAGGGAGCTGCCTGAAGGGGTTAAATTTGTGAACTGTCTAGTGATTGAGAAACCTGAAAGAGGGCTATTCCACATTGATGTCTATGGAAACCCTGCTTTTCAAAGATGGAGTGATATTGATCAGGCTGGTGTGGCTGCAATGCTGAGCTACATACCAGTGGCCTCTCAAATTCAAACCCCAGCAAACATCAGGTTCTGCCAAGACCTGAATGCCAAGATAAGAAACCATCCTGACAGAGAAACACTCATCACCAAAAAGGTCAAGCTTGAAGCATTGGGAATCCATCTGGATTGACATCATTTTGTTTTATCTTTTGTACTAGTGATAGGAACTATGTAATCTGATCAATAAACGATGTCTGTTTTATTCATTTACTCAGTGTTCCTCATTGTATTCATTAGTAAATTCAGTGTAAGAAGAAGCCTCTTGCTCACTTACACTGATCAACCACTTAGGCTATTTGTATATCCAAATAGGGGGAGACTGTTGGGTTCAGTAAATACGCAAACCCCTTAATGTAGGATTTGAATAGAAAATAGCCCAAGTGTTTAATCCGTTAACACAAACAGGTCACTGAGTGCATAGTCTCTCAGTGAGTCGTCTTCAGGATACTCAGTATGAGGCGAAGAAGAAGTCTCTCCACTCAGTAAGGCGGAACTTAAAGGGTGAAGACTGAGTCAAGAAGAAGATGATGGATTCAGTGAGTGATGACAATAACTCACTGAATCCCTAAGATTCCTCTCTAACTTCTTACACTGAAGACAAACTGAAGTAGAAGACTGAAGGATGTAAAGACTGAAGAAAGAGCGGGACAAGGCGGGAAAAGGTTGAATCAGATAAGACGAAGTCCTTATCAACCAAAGTCAACTTTCCCTGAATGGCAAAAGATCGGGCTCAGTGTCATCACTGAACTTAGGAAAGTAGTCTTGTCTCTTACCTAGAATAGTCTTTGTAAACAGAGACAAAATACACCAGTATTTTGTCTTCTGTATGATGTCAGTTTGTCATTTAGGAAAGAGTCAAATATCATACATGTATAAATAGCATAAGAGATGGAGTAAAAAGGTTAAGCTTGGGAATTGTAAAAACACACATACACGCAAGCCATCTTTTCACTCCTCCAAATACAACTTAGTTCCTGAGATAGCTCAGTGAGCTCTAAGAGTTGTGCTCAGACTTAGCCTGAGCTTAGAGAGGAGTCACCCAACTTTGTCATTTCAATCCCAAGTGCTATTCCACAAGTACTTGGGTAACGTATTCTTTGTGGATTTATTTCTAATAAGAATATGATGTTGAAAATTACTTAGTGTGTTTTCTTATGTTAATTTCAGTCATAGTTCACTAATAACTTATTTTATATACTTAAACTGTTTTAAACGATAGTGAACGGGAAACAACAGTTTGGATTGTCCTCATGGCAGTTTGGTTATTACAAGGTTTTACGGGGTTATGCTCATTCAACCATGGTCGGGATGAAACCATTATCATAGTTCACTTAAAATGTCAAAGGAGGCTAGATTTGAGCTTTTAACCAGAAGATGTGACAACGGCGTTAATTCACTATTATATATTTGAAGTTGAAGTGAAATATCACAAGCGAGTGTACTTAGTATCTGAAGGTATCGGGGATGGTTGGATGAAGATTCTTCAAGATCCTTGTTCGAGCTTATTATTAAAAACGAAGACTTGGAAATCTAGTTATTGTTGGGTGACTTTTCCTTTTCTTTTACCACTTGGGGGAATTGGGCTCTTACCATCACAAAATAACTATCACTTTAAGGAGTTACATTGTAGTGCTCAGTGTCACATTGAATTGTGGATCTTCAAGAGGTGATGTACGTCTTATACTTGATGGTTGGTTGGTTGAAGAGTATAGAATACTTAGAGATTCAAATGGGCATGAATTCTCGGCACCGCTCTTTGTTACATATGT
This sequence comes from Chrysanthemum seticuspe, assembly GCA_019973895.1. Lineage (NCBI taxonomy): Eukaryota > Viridiplantae > Streptophyta > Magnoliopsida > Asterales > Asteraceae > Chrysanthemum > Chrysanthemum seticuspe. The sequence continues at coordinate 159,442,675 of BPTQ01000009.1, forward strand.
GCAAGTTTAAGTCACGAGTTTGGGTTAGTTTACTTCAAGGTCAAATTCATCATATTGAGTTTTCTCCATCAGCTGTCACGACAAAGAGCAAACTGAATGATAATGGGATTGATTACAAGTTTTGCCAAGAAAGATTAAAAGAGAGAGATAATGACGTTTGAACACAACAGTTCAAGCCTCGTTCTCTAAAGAAAAGAAAAGTGTACGTGTCAGTGTGCTTTATCTTCTGAAGAAGAGAAATCTTTTTATTAATGACCATTCTCATCAACATGCTTCATGCTTTTTCCATGCGCTTTCAGTCATCAAGTGAACCGAACTACTGTTGATTGTTTTCTTCTTCCACTTGCTCAATTATAATGACGATGGCGATATCATATGCTACCTTGGAGGGGGAGAAGTGTGAATAGAATACATTTGGATGATTTTTGACTTATTCAATCAAGAATGGCAACTCCGTATGCAATTCTTGAGGGGGAGAAAAAGTGTGAATTTACTGCATGATGATTGACTTCTGAGAATAAATGGTCAAACGGCCCCAAACTCATGTAAGAACCGAGCTTCTTCTTATCAGGTCATCTTTACATGGAGTTTCTTCTAAGAGCTGTTAGTTGACATCTTACAAGCTGATATGAGTTTAACGACTAAGTGATTCCAATTAATGCTTCACGTACATATCGACATGATGATTCCGGGCAAACTTCTATTCTTGTTTGATGTGATTGTTTGTTTGGTGTTACCATTTCAAGTGTTTGTTGCGGGCTGATTGCTGATTTCCTTGATGAACATATCTCTGTTCTTTTTTGATTGAAAGGGATTTTAGTTAAGGGGATTTGCTATTTCAAAGTTAACGGGAATGCATTTGGTGAGTTGAAGATGTTAACCTTCTATTCCCCAAATGGACAATCTAGATGAAGGTCGAGTCTACAGTCTGTTCTACATTTTCTGCTGCATGGTAGAAGACTAAATACGAGTTGCATTTGATTATCTAAAGACTTCTTCATACTCCGGGCATTTATCATAAAGATTGTCAGTTTAGGGGAGAGCACTAATTGGGGGAGAGTGAAATGTTGAATTTAATCTCCAGTTAGACTTGCTCACATTCTTCAGCAAGTTGATTCTCACAAAAATTAAAAGTGGTCTTCTCAAAAAGATTTCAAGTATTTGGGCTGATAATATGTTGTTGATTCTGAAGTATCAAAACCAGCAAGGGGGAAGGAGACACACATCTAAACAAAAAGCGAGTAAACTTGATGAACTTAATTCTTCTAAGTGATTGAAGATATCCCGGGACGACAAATGTCATAACCGCAGAGAATATCAAGGTTTTACTCATCAAGGCTTTTAGTGTTATTATTCCAAGTACGTGGGGGAAGAGATGGAAGAGTTAGTTTCTGAAGATAAAAGAGGTACACAAGTGTGTGATGATTTCGATGTTATCGCAATCATCAGGGGAGAGAGATTGTGTACATTAGGGATGCTCAGCTGTTTCACTTGAGGGCTTAATCAATGATTCAGAGATATAATCACTTATTCCGAAGTTGACTTCCGTAGAGATAATTAGTGATTCAGCATGCTACTTCAATGTTATCGGTTATTCTCTCTTTGGGCATTCGGGTACTTTGGGTTCTTGAGCTTCATACACTATCATCAGGGGAGAGAAAAGTATACATCGGGGTTATTCTTTGGTTATCGGACTTAATCTGCTACTTTGATGTTATAAGTTTCTTTGTTTTCGGGTATATGTGTATTCGGGTGCGTGAGCTCTAATCTAAGAGAATGACTGCATCAATTCATCTACTTGGGGGAAGTGGTCTCTTGAAAACTTTTTGGTATGGATCGCTTCAGACTTCAGTTGAAAAGAAATATGAGAAGATTCATTCAAGCGTGGGACGATACGTTACTGATCTATTTTGATGATATAACCCCGAACGGAGAATTTGGATTATCGTTCTTAAAAGGAGCAGCGGGATTTATGATAGTGGTGTGCTTCTCTGTGCACCTGGCTAAGGCAAGCTTGAAATAAAGCTTCGAATCTGCTCATCTAATGGATTTTCGGTTTGGGGGGAAGCTGCCAAAGTCTCTCTTTCTCAAAGGCTCATGTTCTATCTTCTATTCTGGAGCCTCGGAAGCTTTGGTGGTGGAAGTTTAAGAGATGACAATTCCTATCTTCTACGATGTGTTGTTCGATATCCTTATCTCGGTACTCCTATCATCATCTTCTTAAACTATATCATCTTCTCTATCTGTAAATATTTATTAAAAACCAAAATACAAAAATATAAAACCAACAAAAAGAAAATAGAAAAATATAAAACCTACAAAATCCATAAAAATCAGAAAATTTGAAAAAGACAAAAAAATATTGTTTTTCAAAGACATGTCTTCTGGTATCGATAACATCTACGGTCTAAGAAATGTCATTCAATAATGGCACGGGACCATAGATGAAATTCGAGCAGGAGGTGTAAATATTCTTTTTCCAAAACATGTCTAAAATTATGGTTTACAATTATTTCAGATTGTAACCCGCACTTAAAACTATGGCTTGCAGTTACTTCTGACTGTGACCCGTGCTTAAACTATGGTTTGCTATTATTTCTCATAGCAACCCGCTCTTTTAAAGGAAGGAAAGTGTTGCGCTAAAACAATTTTCAAAAATTTCGTGCACTTATCCTAAAACAAAAACAAGGAAAGCATTTCGTCAAAAAGACTGATGTTCCTACACAAATGTTTTTCCTTCTAAAAATTCTTCAGAAAAATATTTGTTGTTTTCATAAATGGTGGTAAATTGAGTTGCTTGAAAATCAATCAGAATCAGAATGTTCATAAATTTTCAAAACCCAATCAATGACTTCAGCATGGTTAGAACTTTTATGAAATGAGTCATTGATTGAGGGGGAGAATGTTTTTCAAATTTACATCATCTAACGGGCTTTCGTAATCATCCTATGTGCTTAGCTGTTAAATATACTTGCCTATGTTGAAGGACTAGGAATCTAGGATGTGGTATTAGGATTAGATGATTAGAGTTTGATAAACATATAATTCCCATGCATTTGTATGATCTGATTGATATGTTGGATTAACTTTCATTTGTCGATTGCTGTTTGGGTGATGTTGACCACCATATATCTGTATGTGTGTTCACTAACGTATGCAGGTATATTGGTATATAAGAATGTTCCAGATCCGGATCCCACATATGAAGATGATTGGATGCCGAATGGAAAGGGTAACTATATCTTGGGTCGACAAAAGAAGAAACGGAACTTAATTGGACCTCTATGGAAAGTTGGCATGACAAATGCAACGTCAGAGGTCTCACTGCATCAGCAGACGGCTTTCTTCCAGCCTTACAGCAACAACAGAAGCAGCTTATCCACCTAACGTATCTTTGTGCAGGAATAATTGTGATGATACCATTTTTAAACAATCTTGAAAATATTGTTTTGAAAATGGAAAAATATTATTTTTGAAAATAAATCAGACTTAATTTGTAAAAATCACCGGACTTTATTTTATCAAAACTTAAGTCACTCAATCAACGACTACGGTCATCGATTGAGGGGGAGAGTGATTTCAAATAAAATATTTTCAAACGATATTTCTTCATAAAAGTCCGTTTTGTACAATATAATGTGGTGATCTAAAGATTTAATGTTATGTCATGGTATGATTTTCTTTAATACTCAAAGATCTTTCAAAATAAATTTTTTTCTGTTCTTGTTTGATTGTAAAATTGTTTTATTTTACTTAAAGATCTCTTAAAACTTTCATACCTGACACTAACAATCTTTAAATGTCTTAAATTGATCCATTTCAGTCATTTTTCTATATTAAATCAGGCCACGTCTTTCCCCAAAAATTTATAAAATGATTTAAAACAATTGGGATCACAAATCTCAAAAGGTTTGAAATTTTTGATCGGGGGAGAGATCGTGATTTAAATCTCAAATCGGTTGTAAAGGGTGATTGTTTCAAAAGCACTCCTTCCTTCATGTGCCAAACGATTTTGAAATACATAATGCACATGATTGTGGAGGAGCATTTAACCATAAACCAGAAGAGCTTTTAAATCAGGCACATATTCTCCCATGTTTTCCAAACCTTATTAAATCACTTGGGATCCAAAATCTCAAAGGGTTTGATATTTTTGATCGGGGGAGAAAAAGTGATTTAAATATGAAATCTGATATAAGATGATCGTTTTGATTCAAAGAGCAAGTTCTCTCTATTATGTGCTAAACTCTTTCGTATATCGATGCACATATTGAGGGGGAGCAAATGGTTTCTATTGGCAATCGTGGAAGTACTTCAAAAAGCTCTTTCCTCTATGTGCAAAATGATTTTCAAATATCCAACGCACATTTTGAGGGGGAGAATTTACCAAGAAAATCAAATGGCTTTTTCCACGAAAATTGTGATCAAGAAATTATTTCATAGAACTCTTGCCTCAATGTGCTTAACAATTTCAAAATCATATGCACATGTTGAGGGGGAGCATTTCTAAATGATCAAAACAATTAAGGTACAAAATACTTTGATTTTATATCACAAATACCTTGATTGATTTTTCCAAATGATTTTTCTATTGGTTTCAAGAAGGAAAGAACAATACCAAAAGACTGACCAATTTACTTTATGCATGATGTTATAAGGATGGTTAGGTTAGGTATTAGTTCCCACGATCCAGCCAGAGCCGGAGGGATCTACCCAGGGACAATCCACTAGATAGTGTAGAAGTCCTTAGGTATGATGAAAAAAGGAGAAAAATGAGAATACGGGAAGAGTGCGGACTGAGACAGAGCTATTACTGGAATAAACCCAACAAGGTTCTAGTTGTGAAGTCTCAGTAAGCACTGAAGGGGTTGAAGAATAAAAATGAATTATATGTGAAAAGGGTGAAAAGAAATAGCCCTCCAATAATTCAACCTTAGGGCAGTAACCGGGTTCAATACATATGCTACTGGTGGTTACTAAGGTAACACTGGTATTGAAGACAAGACGTCATGGACCCAGTGACGCACTGCACTAAACTTCCCAAGCTACTCAAGTTTCTCTTAAGAGGATTTGTTTCATTCTCATGGGGAACCTACATAATCTATCGACTATCTCTTAGAGATCGTTGATATTGAAGAAGGAGACCCTCTCCCTAGTCTCCGACATAGGAACCAAATGTGCAAAATTTAGTCTAGAGCCAAGAGATCATCCACAAAATCTCATTAGGACACAAAATTAATGAAGACTCGCTGTTTCACATAATGTGGAAAGTAAGTATATATATATTGAGAGTCCTACGCATTATCCTTGTGGTATAGCCAGAACATCCGAGTGATATGTAAAAGTACTCACGATGAAGATGGAAATCCCTCTAGAGCCAACATCAAACAAGCTCTTGGTGGGTGACATGTGAGATCTTTCCAAAAGATCAAGCTTGTGACAACTGGATTGAAACGATGGGGCAATTCATTCTTGAATCAACCTTGGTCCAGGAAATGAATTGACGAATACTTTTGGAAAAATCGTTCGATGTGCAAATCTTCTTTTCTCTAGCACATCGAATGTGTACTCATGTTTTCAAACACAAAAAGTATCTCTAATTGAAAAAAATACTTTTGGAAAAAACCGTTCGATGTGCAAACCTCTTATTTTCTCTAGCACATCGAATGTGTATTCATTTTCTAATACAAAAAGTATTTCTAATTGAAAATTGATCTTTTTCATAAAACCTTCGTCGTATTGCAAAACTCTTTCTTCAAGCAATACGCGATTGTTTTCAAATCAATTTTTCATCAATCAGTGAATCTCAATTCGCTGGTTCACTCACTCCGTGTTGTCTACATTGGGGCGCTCCGGTTTGAGAACGGCTAGATCAAACTGCGAAACCCTGTGAAGGAGATTCTTCGGAATTCTACCTGATCACAGGCAGTATTTATACTGGTCAACGGGGAACCGTAATTCTTGCAATTCTATTCAACGAAAGTGAACAAAGACACTTGCGTGTGTTTTAGTGCTAATTGTTGTTTGCAGAAACATTGGACGGTTGCAGCTGATCGATATTGAGAAGTCAAACCACAGCCGCATGCTCACAGCATTCACACTTAATTGAAGAAAATCATGACATTCAAAGATATACAAAGATGCTTCCGCTACTCTGATGAAAAGATGTCATGATCCAGAAAGTGTGAGCATGTCGGTCCAAAAGTCACAACATCACATGAAGGCAACACAATAAAGGGTGAGCCAGAGATTTACAGTGGCTGATGATCTCAAAGAAAGCTCGAAGATCATCAAAGATGTGGATCAGTTCAAAGACCTCCACTCAAAGTACTATGCGAACTATGAAGAGTCACTGCTAAAGCACAAAGATGCGGAAGTTGAAGAATTAAAGTCTACGAGCTCAAGACTGAAGATAAAATAAAATGCTAGGATTCGAAATGTAAATCATGGGGTGACCTCCCTTAGGGGGAGATTGTTAGGAATTAGAAATTCCATAGTGAATAGTCGGTTACCCCAACTATTATCTAGCATAAGTTAGCTCGTAGACATATTGTTATTTACATGTTTGTTAGTTAGTTATTAGTTTAGTTTAGCTTAGAGTAACACTGTGGAGGAAGGACGGGTCTTTACCCACTGTATACCTGATCTACAGTCCGACACGAGGACGAGTAGGTTGTAAGTATAAATACCCCTTCCATCCTTGGAAGGGGTGGAGCTTCTTTAATAATCTAACCTTTTCCTTTTTGTTACTCTCTCTCTCTCTCTAAGAACTCCCTCTCCTCTATTCATCTGTCTAAACAATGGCATACTTGATTCATCACCATCCAAGGCCACCCAAATCATCCAACACAATATTTAAGATCCAACAGGGAGCCTCCATTCAGCTGAGGCTTAAAAGTGAGTTTAGATTTCTGATTTTAGCTTAATTCTGCAATTTAATGATTCATTAGTGTAGATCTGTTAGATTTAGATTACTTCTGTTTTAGTAGCTTATTTTTAATCTGTTATAGCTAATTTTGCTGAATTAGATCATAGTTTTGAACATTTGTCATCTCTGCACATGTATTTGATCTTAATATGCAAGTTGTTGTGACTCAAGGTTTAAGACTGTTTGGATCTATCACTAAGCATTAATTAGGTCTATTTTGGTCATTTAGATCTGAATTAAAGTTAGTTATAGCTTGTAATTGTGTTTTGATTGGTTAAAATTGCATAACAGTCATATAAGGGCTGTTTGGTTTAGTAGGTTTAATTGGTTTAGAGGATAGCTTAGTGGTTAGAATCTGCATCATCAGTAATATTTAGTCACACTTAGGTAGTCTAGATCTTAAAATCAACTTTGAATCTCTTAAAAAGTCAAAATCAGATTTAAGTTCACTTAGCTTGCATATTAGATAGATTAAGGATTAGATTTACTTGCACATAGGTATAGGATTAATATAGGTTGCATAATTAAGTGTCATTATAGCTTAAAACAACATTTAGAAGCAAATCATAGCTACCAAAGTTCATCTAAGTCAACACACAATTTCTGTCAAAAAGTCAAAATGGTCACAATAGTTTTCTGAGAGCTGTTCCTTTTTCATTTTTAAAATCTGCACATTAAGTCCAATTCAGTTGAAACTTGAGATTTAAGATCTTTAGTTGGTTGTGTTTAAGAAGGTAATTTTGGTTTATTTTTATAAATTATTTATAACAGTTAAAATTAGGCTTAAACTTGATCTGTTTTCCTTAAAGTGTCCTGTGCACAAGAATCAGTATTCACTGATTCTATCACAGCTTGTTCTATAGCTTCTAAAAAGCTCATTTTAGGTCCTAAATAGCTGAAACTTGGTATATTAAGTCTTTGTCAGGGTGTCTTGAGGTTCTAATTAGTGGTATCCAATAAGCTTTTGTTTTCTAACTTCTAGAACTGCTTAAAGTAGGTGTATCAGAACCTTATTGTTGTTTTAATTAGGATTCAGATCTGAGCTAATTTGATTGTTACTTGTGCTTATTTGGTTAAAACTAGTTGCATTAGATAAATTTTAGTTAGTTCTAGCTTAGTTCAGTTGTTGGTGGTCTCTGGTAGCTTATAGAAGTTTTTGCTTATTTTCTATAGCTTATTCAAATCAGTTTGGTAGCAATTAGCTTAATCTGTGATAAGTAGTTGCGTTAGATAATTTTCATAGATTCCTAGTATTATTTAGAACTTATCTGCACTTTTTCAGATTTTTCCTAGTTCATTTACCATTTTTCTGCATTTAAAAACAGTTTTTAGTATTATTAAATAGCCTTTAATTGAAATAAATCAGAAAATGTTCACAAAAATATAATTTCAATTTTATTAGGATTAGAAAAATCAAAAAGTCAGAAAAAGTATTTTTCCAGATTTTTCCTAGTTTAAATAGTATTTTCTATCCATTTAATTAGTTTAAATTTGTTTTAAATTCATAGAAAATAGAGAAAAGGTTAGACAAATATAATTCCGGTTTTGAAAATTATCTTTAGTTAATTTAGATTTTTGAAAAATATTTTTGAAATTCTCTTGTAAGTTTTCATAATTTTTAGCATTTTAAATCTATTTTAAAGGTCCAAAAATAGTTTTTAATTCAAATAAAACTTAGAAAAACCAAAAAAAATTAGTTTTAAATTTCCAATAATTTCAAGTCATATTTTTAGCTGTAGAAAAATATCAGATCTCTTCTAGGGGTTAAATTAGAATAGTTTGCATCTTAATATACGTTTTAGTAACTACGTTATTTGCGTTTTAATTTAAATTTGCATACTTAGTTGTAATTTCTTGATTGCATTATAGATTTAGTAGATTTATATGCTTCCCATTACTTTTCCTTGCCCCGTAGTTTAGAAATCATCAAAAATCCCTTTTACCCATTCAAATCCCGAACAAACGCGACGTGAGTTGAAAATTCCATTCATCTCTCGCTAGGAACGATCCGGGGTCTCAAATCTAATACATTTGAGTTTCCCTAATACTACAAATACTATAATTGGTATCTTTGCGAAGAATCATATACTAGCAATCCTAGTGCTCATCACTGGCAAGCAATTCAGAGGGTACTGAAGTATCTGAAGGGAACTATGGACAATAGTCTCTCTTATATTGGTTATCCTTCAGTATTGGAAGGATACACTGATGCAAGTTGGATCAGTAACACTGAAGACAATTCGTCACCTAGTGGCTGGGTATTCCTACTTGGTGGAGGTGCAATTTCTTGGGCATCCAAGAAACAAACATGCATCAGCAGTTCAACAATGGAATCTGAATTTGTGGCTCTAGCAGCTGCTGGTAAAGAGGCTGAATGGTTGAGAAACTTGCTTTTTGAGATTCCATTGTGGCCTAAACCTAAAGCACCTATTTGTATATGTTGTGATAGTGCAGCTACATTGGCAAAGGCTTATAGCCAGATGTACAATGGGAAGTCTAGACACTTAGGTGTCAAACATAACATGATTCGCGAGCTTATCATGAATAGGGTGATTTCTATAGAGTTTGTAAGATCTCAACACAATTTAGCTGATCACTTGACGAAGGGATTAGCTAGAGACTTGGTTATAAAGTCTACTAAAGGGATGGGTTTAAGTCCAACTTAGTCACTGAATGCAAAGACACCCAACTCCCTCCTAAAGAAACTTAGGAGTTGAGTTTAATGTGGAAAGCTGAACATTCAGTGGACTGGAGCACATGTTTTACTATCATCCCAAGGTTGTGCTTGGAACCTGCTGGAAAGGAGGATGAAGTCTTTACTTCTTAATGGTTAATTTTCTTTGAAAAAGTGCTTGGCAGGAACATGAATAAAGAGGAACCACCGATGTGAATGTTGAAGTTTTTCCGCTTCAGGGAGCTTTTGGACTTTTGGCTCTTGCAACATTTATGAATTTGGATATGGACACATGGCTTGTAAAGTTTCAAGAGCGTTTAAGTGTTTGAAAACTTGTGTGTATTTTATCTTCAGGTATTCAAATGGGTTGAAGGGTTCAATTCTTAGAACACCCAGATTCTCGAATATTTGAACGTGTAATTTACTAAGACGGAAATTCAATCCTCAGGATATTTTTGTTTATGCACATGTTTTGCTAAATGTTTGATTTTCATGCAAAAGGAAGTGAACTAATGTGAGAACCCACACCAATCAGATTAGTCAACGATGACCTCGACCCGACTTACGTTTTCCAAATTGAACTTGTAAACCTCCAAGTTCTAAATTTATGCATTTATATTTAATTTTTTAGTTAAATAAATAAAATAGCAAGTTAAATAATAAAATTAGCCTAAAGATAAAATGCTTAAGTGTATATGGTCTCACAAATTAAAGTCCCCTAAAAACCCCCACACGTTTTTCCTAGTTTTGAATCATCCGATTTCTACTCCCATTAACTCCATAATTTTCGGATCATTAACTAATCAAATCAAACCTAATTAAAAGGCAATTTAAAACTTCCCATATACTATGCACGCTCCTCCCCTAATCCTGGATATAACTCGTTTTACCCTACCTCCCCTTTATTCGCAACACAATGATCTGAACCCACAAATCTTCAATATTCTCCCTCAATCAGTCGTCACAAAGCAAAACGCACCTGTTCTGTTTTACTAATCTCGCAAGGACAAGGGATTCTAGGGTTCCGTCACCGAGTGTATTAAGGGTCCAAGCGTTTTGATTTTCTTCTATCAGCCTCGTTGCAACAATGGGTTTGTGGACGTAACTGTTACATTAGGGATCATTTGTAGGGTGGGTTTTTCTTGTTCGTCTCCTTCGTTAAGGAACTGCTACAAAGGAATCTTTTAGTTAACCATTGTTTTGCTCGAATCTGTAAAACACTAAGAACCATAATCACCTAAACCTAATCATATATATGGTAAGACTAATCTTAAGTCTGCTTAAAACCATTCACTCGTTATGTTGTTTCTACCATTATATAACACCACGCCTAAAAAGGATCCAGACCAGACTTAAACTATAAACAATCAGATGCATATTTGTGGTCATGTTGGTCGACCCTAAGTGAATCTATATATATATATATATCTAATCTGAATCAAACCTAAAACAGTTTCCATCATATGAATGTTCTTGCAAGTTTCGATGTCGATTGTGAGACGATGTGCCTTGTTAAAATCATGATAAAGGTCTCGTATAAACCTATTTGCATGGCTCATTTTATAAAACTAAGCTTGAATACGAGGATAAATATATTACATTTCTGGTCTTGATGTCGTATGCATATGAAAACCACTGAATTCAGATATGTCGTATGTGTAGAAGGGTACAAAAGAGAGATTCTTGGCGTTTTAATAAATCTAAAACCTGTAACTTATTACACCCATAATCGGATTCATATACATGTGTCAAATCTATTTTTTTAAGCGTAATAATAAGACATATATGGTTTGTCTTGTGTCAAATCTATTTTCAAACGTAATAATCAGATATATATATATGGTTTGTCTTGTGTCAAACGAGCATACATGTTCATTCCAACAAATTTTAACAAGTAATTTTCAAAACAAAAATAAAATGTGTTGTTGTACAAGTGAGGGTAGAGTCGAGGGTAGATAAAAATTTTAAAGTCTGATTTATGTTCGAGTAGAATTCATGCATGATCAAATGTGGTTTTGGGCAAATTTCCTTGTAGTTTAAAGGGGTATATATCATGTGTTTTAATGTCAAGGTGTAGGGTGGTAATGACTGTTAAACTTGTGGTTTAAAATACTAAATAGATATTAGGTTAGTAAGCATTATAATGAAGCATGGGTCGTTAACAAGTGTCTTTTTATGTGTTTGTCTAGGGGTCGACCTACAAATGTGTACCTCAAATCAAATTAAAGATTTTGTCTCTTCGTGCTAGGTTGTATCCTTTATTCTCGAAATCAATCTTGTGAACTGTCATTTCCTAAATCGGCCTATCCTTGCTTCTAATTCGGATAGATTCCTTTACTTTAAAATATCTACTCTAATTAAGTTAATCGTAAATTAATAATTTGTTTAACATATCTTTTGTCTAATCAGAAATAAAATCCTAAAGCAATTTAATTATTAACAAGTATCAAAATTTTGTCGTGGCTTATAAGTAACATATGATCATAAACTTATGTATATACGTGGAAGAAGGAGTAGCATGTGATTTCTTTGTTTTCTTATGTGCTCTTGTTTCATTATCTCATCCGCTTAAGGTGAGTACTCGTGAGCCCATTTTCTGATATTTTCATGGAGGAAAATAACACTCAATTACTATTTCATTTACATTATTTCTTTTGTTGTGCTAAATTCATATTTATTTCTTTTAGACATGTATGTGTATATAATTGTGCGTTAGTTATGCAATATTGTTGGTATAATGTGTGTTCATATTGTGTGAATCATGACCATGAATTTACAGTAAATCTTTGGGTAGAGGCACCCAGTACATCTTTGGGTAGAGGCACCCAGTATATCTTTGGGTAGAGGCACCCAATACATCTTTGGGTAGAGGCACCCAGTTTATCTTTGAGCAGAGGCACCCAGTTTATCTTTGGGAAGAGGCACCCAGTTTACCTTTGGGAAGTGGAACCCAGTGTATTTGAATTTCTATTGTAACCATGTGGTGGTCGGATTTCATGATGTGGATTTCATTTCTTTTACTGCTTGCTCAGCACTATTACTTATACACATGTCTTACTTATAGTTCCATGCACATCAAACTGTTTTATACTTATATTTCCTTAAACCTGCGAGCTCACCAACATTATGTTGACGTTTTCGAGTTTAATTTTCAGGTGATCGATAGTCGTATTTTGAAGGCATGCATATTGAAGTCATACATTGTCCTCATATTAATGACCGAGTGACTTGTCCAAGACCTTTTTCTAAAGACTTAACTTTGATAATATTAAGATTTATGTTTTCATTGCTCAGTATTGTATAAAATCTTTATGTAACATTGTAAACCGATTTCTTAAAATCATATATGGTGTTGTTCTACTATCTTATGCGATGTTACAGTTCGTTACACCTCGTGTTTCCGCTCTTAGCGGGGTGTGACAGAATGGTATCAGAGCCAAAGGTTATAGAGAATGCCGGGTTTTCTAAAATAAAAACCTAAACTATAATCAAACTAAAGTTTTCATAAAACCCCAAACATGGTACGAGTTGGCTAGCCCTAGCATTTCATCATCATTCCTAAATTATGCATAGCCTTATCAACTATGATTAATTCAGGAGGGATCATGGAATGGTGGGGGTAGTTACTTTAGTTCATGTTTGGTTGGACCCAAAACTAGGTCACCGGAAATTGCATCAGCCATAATGCATGTGCACATTGCATTATTTGCTTGTTTGAATTCCTGTATGCACTGTTGTACATTCTATTTGTCATCCTATACGTTCTTAAACATGTTACATCATGATCCCCTGCTAGTTTTTAAGGATGGTTTGTTTCTGTCATGCTTTGTCTAGACCGTTACACTATGCATCCTAGTATACCTTTACATCAGTCGTGCTATTTGAACACTACTTTGGATGCATCCCACCAATGCGTTGTTGGAAGGTCATATTGATTTCACTTTTAAAATGCTATATAAGCTATTATGAACACTAGTTTAACGATCAAGTAATTATCTTTCTAGATCATATACCTCGTCTCCCCATAACTTTCATTTTGTGAGCAAGCCTAAATACACTTTGATCTGAGATTATCAATAATAAGATATCACAATATAACACTTTCTATGGTTAACAAAAAAAAATTCTCACCTGACAAGAACCTCTCATTGACGGAGAAAGCGTCGAATTAAATAATCAATTATCTATGGTATTGTACTCTCTTCTTGAGTGCTAGACAACTTAGTCACTTTCAATACGATATCACTTTTATATCAGAATACCAACATATTGTAAGATACCCAAAAGAACTATAATGTCTAAACCATTACTAATAATCAAGGAAAACATCTCCCAACACAGTACCTGGCTAACTTACCCATACCACTAATAAAACAATTTCAGGTCATTATACATCTTAATGCTACCTAAATGAGTTGAATACTTGAACTCCAAAGCTTCAACTAATAAAACAATTCTGAGCATAACCAAACATTGATACCCTGATTCTATTCTTGAATCTTTTAATCCATAGATCGTTAATTTCAACGAGTCATTCACACTTAACTACACATCCTTTCTCGATGATTTTACTTCTACAAATTTTCCTTAAATTCCTCTTATATCAACTATGAGCCACGTAGTAATTCTCATTATTTCGACCAAATTTAATACTCCTCATTCTTATTCCTGGATGATGGAAAGTTTCACCTTCCTAAGATCTTTATTAACCTCATTCATTTTATTCATCTCAGTATGAGATTTTTTTCCCATGAAGCATGTACGTAAGACCTTCTTGGTCAGTATAACACCAAGTACCACACAAGGTAAGTTCATAATTTCAAAGCAAGACTACGACTGCCAAAGCCATGACACGAGTTGGATAACTCTTCTGAATTTATTTTTTTACATTTTAAGTAGATGTTATAATACACGACAAAACCATTTATTCACCCAGAACATACTTTATCTTCGCATACTACATGGTTCAAGAAAACGTGTGGGAAACATATGAACCACTTTTTTTTCAAGCAAAGTTTTTCAATTATCTCATCAGTTCTGGTATCTCTGAAGTATCTATTCGATCGCATGTTGTCCCTAACAACCCATTACTGTCTACTGAACATCCCTTCATGCTAAGCACATCTATAACCTGTTTCTTTCTCATTATTTGCAGTTAACACATATGGTTTAAGCTAAATTACATTTCTTCACCCACTTAGTAACCTTCCTATCAGACCATATTTATAAATTACTACTTTTATGACTCTCATAGTTAATAATCGCTCTTATATTCATAAATACAACTATAATAAATCTTCTAGCACATACTATTCTTGCCTCAATTCTTGACTAATAAATCCACCTAACATATATAAACCTAATGGGTTTAACTTATAACTTGTTAACGAGCTAAATTTAAAACTTGCTACGAGGCGTATTATGGGAACCAACGTATATGTAAACTTGGACTAGACTCGTCGGGCTAGTTGGCCCAATATGAAAATCAATAACTCGTAAGCTTGTAAGACCAGAACACTTGATAATTGATTACGACAGATTAATAACAATTGAGACTTGTTCACTCAATTATACTTAATTAGGTTGTTGGGTCTGGGTTAGCAGCTTCATTAGCAGGCTTCTCAACCTAAATCAAGAACATCCTTTTCTTGTTAGAATATTCTCAAAACCTTTGTGGTTATCATGGGTTGAGCCTCAAGAAAGCATACCAAAGATTATCTAACTATCAGTCCATAAGATTTAATGTTTGATTGCTGATTTCAATCAGGGAAACCAACAAAACTGCTCATGCGGGAAGTTAAATAATCTATATGCAATAAGGTTCAAATAGTGGACATACTTGAGAACGCACAAATTATATGAAAAGCCAAATACCCCCCGCACGTATTCGGTAACCAATGTTTTGGTAATAGAAATCGATTGAATTTCGGGATGAAATTCCTTTTAATGGGGTGATATTGTGAGAACCCTCACCAATCAGATTAGTCAACGATGACCTTGACCCGACTTACATTTTCCAAATTGAACTTGTAAAACTCTATGTTCTAAATTTATGCATTTATATTTAATTTGTTAGTTAAATAAATAAAATAGCAAGTTAAATAATAAAATTAGCCTAAAGATAAAATGCCTAAGTGTATATGGTCTCACAAATTAAAGTCCCTTAAAAACCCCCACACGTTTTTCCTAGTTTTGAATCATCCGTTTTCTACTCCCATTAACTCCATAATTTTTGGATTATTAACTAATCAAATCAAACCTAATTAAAAGGCAATTAAAAACGTCCCATATACTATGCACGCTCCTCCCCTAATCCTGGATATAACTCGTTTTACCCTACCTCCCCTTTATTCGCAACACAATGATCTAAACCCACAAATCTGCTATATTCTCCCTCAATCAGTCGTCACAAAGCAAAACGTACCTGTTCTGTTTTACTAATCTCGCAAGGACAAGGGATTCTAGGGTTCCGTTGCCGAGTGTATTAAGGGTCCAAGCGTTTTGATTTTCTTCTATCAGCCTCGTTGCAACAATGTGTTTGTGGGCGTAACTGTTACATTAGGGATCATTTGTAGGGTGGGTTTTTCTTGTTCGTCTCCTTCGTTAAGGAACCGCTACGAAGGTATCTTTTAGTTAACCCTTGTTTTGTTCGAATCTGTAAAACACTAAGAACCATAATCACCTAAACCTAATCATATATATGGTAAGCCTAATCTTAAGTCTTCTCAAAACCATTCACTCGTTATGTTGTTTCTACCATTATATAACACCACGCCTAGAAAGGATCTAGACCAGACTTAAACTATAAACAATCAGATGAATATTTGTGGTCATGTTGGTCGACCCTAAGCGAATCTATATATATCGAATCTGAATCAAACCTAAAACAGTTGCCATCATATGAATGTTCTTGCAAGTTTCAATGTCGATTGTGAGACGATGTGCCTTGTTTAAATCCTGATAAAGGTCTCGTATAAACCTATTTGCATGGCTCATTTTATAAAACTAAGCTTGAATATGAGGATAAGTATATTACATTTTTGGTCTTGATGTCGCATGCATATGATAACCACTGAATTCAGATATGTCGTATGTGTAGAAGGGTACAAAAGAGAGAGTCTTGGCATTTTAATAAATCGAAAACCTATATTTTATCACACCCATAATCGGATTCATATACATGTGTCAAATCTATTTTTATTAAACATAATAATAAGACATATACAGTTTGTCTTGTGTCAAATCTATTTTCAAACGTAATAATAAGATATATATATGGTTTTTCTTGTGTCAAACGAGCATACAAGTTCATTCCAACAAACTTTAACAAGTAATTTTCAAAACAGAAATAAAATGTGTTGTTGTACAAGTGAGGGTAGAGTCGAGGGTAAATAAAAGTTTTAAAGTCTGATTTATGTTCGAGTAGAATTCATGCATTATATGGTTTTGGGCAAATTTCCTTGTAGTTTAAATGGGTATATATCATGTGATTTAATGTCAAGGTGTAGGGTGGTAATGACTGTTAAACTTGTGGTTTAAAATAATAAATAAATGTTAGGTTAGTAAGCATTATGATGAAGCAAGGGTCGTTAATAAGTGTCTTGTTATGTGTTTGTCTAGGGGTCGACCTACAAATGTGTACCTCAAATCAAATTAAAGATTGTGTCTCTTCGTGCTAGGTTGTATCCTTTATTCTCGAAATCAATCTTGTGAACGGTCATTTCCTAAATTGGCCTATCCTTGCTTCTAATTCGGATAGATTCCTTTACTTTAAAACATCTACTCTAATTAAGTTAATCGGAAATTAATAATTTGTTTAACATATCTTTTGTCTAATCAGAAATAAAATCATAAAGCAATTTCATTATTAACAAGTATCAAAAATTCGTCGAGGCTTATAAGTAACATATGATCATAAACTTATGTAGATACGTGGAAGAAGGAGTAGCATGTGATTTCTTCGTTTTCTTGTGTGCTCTTGTTTCATTATCTCATCCGCTTACTATTTCATTTATTATATTGCTTTTGTTGTGCTAAATTCATATTTATTTATTTTAGACATGTATGTGTATATAATTGTGCGTTAGTTATGCAATATTGTTGGTATAATGTGTGTTCATATTGTATGAATCATGACCATGAATTTACAGTACATCTTTGGGTAGAGGCACCCAGTACATCTTTGGGTGGAGGCACCCAATACATCTTTGGGTAGAGGCATCCAGTATATCTTTGAGTAGAGGTACCCAGTTTATCTTTGGGAAGAGGAACCCAGTTTACCTTTGGGAAGTGGCACCCAATGTATTTGAATTTCTATTGTGACCACGTGGTGGTCGGATTTCATGATGTGGATTTCATTTCTTTTACTACTTGCTCAGTACTATTACTTATACACATGTCTTACTTATAGTTCCATGCACATCAAACTGTTTTATACTTATATTTTCTTAAACCTGCGAGCTCACCAACATTATGTTGACGTTTTCGAGTTTAATTTTCAGGTGATCGATAGTCGTATTTTGAAGGCATGCATATTGAAGTCATACATTGTCCTCATATTAATGACCGAGTGACTTGTCCAAGACCTTTTTCTAAAGACTTAACTTTGATAATATTAAGACTTATGTTTTCATTGCTCAGTATTGTATAAAATCTTTATGTAACATTGTAAACCCATTTCTTAAAATCATATATGGTGTTGTTCTACTATCTTATGCGATGTTACATTTCGTTACACCTCGTGTTTCCGCTCTTAGTGGGGTGTGACAACTAAATTTGGGGAGGATTGTTTTAAAATTTAGTGCACTTGTGGGATTAGTTCACACCTGGTTTTGGGTTAGGAGGTACGGAGTGTACACCCATAAGGTCCCTGAACACCCTGACTCAATAGTGGTTAGTACTGCTAGTGTTGGTTACTACTGCTAGTGTAGTGACTGATGGTTCCTGCTGCTAGTGTATTGGTTCCTATTGCTAGTTTAGTAACTGATGGTTCCTACTACTAGTGTATTGGTTCCTGCTGCTAGTGTATTGGTTCCTACTGATAGTGTTGTAGTGATTATCTTGTAACAACTTTGACCCATTCATGTGGCTGTTATGACTGCTTTATAACCACGTTTAATTGGTCATGTAACCACTATTCCTATGATAATGGAGGCTTATTATGGGTGATTAGTTGGTCGTTAATCACTCATAAAGTCCATTGACTAGGGTTGAGTGTTCTCTACTATATATAGAGATCAACATCATCAACATGAACATATAGAGAAAAAGCAGGAGAAACAAACAGAAAGCTAAAACACTTATATGCGCAAGGGTTATTGATTTGTGCCTAATTCAATAACAAACATTTGGTCTTATCCCAAGTAGATATTCGTGTAACCCAGGCATAGGGTCGAATAGTTTACTTTGGAAAGTGATCACACGATTCCAAGTGATATCCGGTAACCTGATTTGTTCTTGCATTGCTATTGATTATCTTACCCTGCTGGGCTCATTACCACCAACATACTATTTAACCCATCAGTCCCAATCGTTCCAAAACTGTACGTACACAAGATATGACTTGACTTAGCAACCATCTAATCAACTAGATAATTAAATAAAGGGTTAAATGTTGTTCCCTATTCACTATTGTTTAAAATCAATTTAGTACGTAAAACAATATTAACAGTGAATAATGACTGAAATTAACATAAGTAAAACACACGAGGTAATTTTCAACATCATATTCTTATTAGAAATAAATCAAAAGAATACGTTACCCAAGTACTTGCGGAATAGTACTTGGGATTGAAATGACAAAGTTTGGGTGACTCCTCTCTAAGCTTAGGCTAAGTCTAAGCACAACTCTTAGAACCCACTGAGCTAGCTCAAGGATAAAGTTGTATTTGGAGGAGTGAAAAGTTGGCTTGTGTGTATGTGTGTTTTTACAATTCACAAGCTTCGAACTTTTCACTCTTCTTATGCTATTTATACAAGTATGATATTTAACTTTAACCTAGAAGACAAAAGCATAGAACACAGCAAACATGAATCTTGAAGGATTCAGTTACTGTTTATCTTTCTATTTATAGTAGGCGGCGAGACTATTTCCTTTGACAGAGAATCGCCTCTTACTATAAATGGAAAGATATAATTTTAGAAGATTGTGACCATGCATAGATTGGATAAAGACTTGAGGGACTTAGTTTTATCTGGGTAAAACTTTCTCGCTTTATCCAGCTCATTCTTCAGTCTTTAAGGCCTTCAGTCTCTTCCTTCATTTGTCTTCAGTGTCTAACAGTTGGAGAGGAGTCGTAGGGATTCAGTGAGTTATTGTCATCACTCACTGAATCCACCATCTTCTTCTTGACTTAGTCTTCACCCTTTAAGATCCGCCTTGCGGAGTGGAGAGGCTTCTTCTTTGCCTCGTACTAAGTATCCTGAAGATGGCTCACTGAGAGACTATGCGCTCAGTGACCTGATTGTGTTTAACGGATTAAACACTTAGGATATTTTCTATTCAAATCCAAGATTAAGGGGTTTGGGTATTTACTGAACCCAACAGTCTCCCCCTATTTGGATATACAAATAGCCTAAGTGTTTGATCAGTGTAAGTGAGCTAATGGCTTCTTCTTACACTGAATGTACTAATGAAAATAATAAGGAACTTTGAGTAGTCTAACAAAACATACATATTTTATTGATCAGATTACATAATTCCTATCACTAGTACAAGAAGTTAAATTGATGTCAGTCCAGATGGATACCCAATGTTTCAAGCTTCACTTTCTTGGTGATGAGTGTTTCCCTGTCAGGATGGTCTCTGATCTTAGCATTCAGGTTTTGGCAGAACCTGACGTTTGCTGGGGATTAGATCCGAGAGGCCACAGGAATATAGCTGATCATTGCAGCCACTCTAGCCTGATCAATGTCACTCCATCTTTGAAATGCAGGGTTCCCATAGACATCAATGTGGAATAGCCCTCTTTCAGGCTCTTCAATCACTAGGCAGTTCACAAAATTTACACCCTCAGGCAGTTCTCTGTTGCATTCAAGGCCAGGCACTTTGATCTCAGGTTGGAAATCAACTCTTTTCCTTTTGCCAGTGGAAGCTTGTGGTTGAGATCCTTGAGGTGCAGTCAAGGCAGGCTGAATTCTCAGTTGGGCTGGTGCATCCCTCAGCCTTTCATATCTTTTGCTAAGCATCTTCATCAGCTCCTTGACCACCTTATTTTGCTTTTTTCCAATGATCGGACCAAGTTCATCAAGTTCAGTGATCCCAAAGTCACTGAATTTTATGGAATCATGAACCTCAAAGTGTCTTTTGTCATCCCCTCTGTAAACATTCATAGCCAATGGTTTGGTGTTGGGAATGATTTTGACATCAGTGATTTTTTCAGGAAGCCTTCGGCTGGTCATTGTCCAGTTGTATTCTTTAATTCTGCTTTGCCTGAGAGCTTCAGTTTTCTTTCTCTTTTCTTCATACTGAGCTCTTATTGCAGCCATTTGAGCAGCCTGAGCTTCCATGAACTTCTGTCCTGCCTGACCCTTTTTGAGCTTGCTTGCATCTATTCCCACATTTTCAGCTTCTTCGGCAATCACTTTGGTCAATGCCTCCTTAGTCTTCTTATCATCCTCAGCTTGTTTCAATTTCCTTTCTTCTTTAGCAAGGTGTTTGGTTAGCTGTTGAGGAGTGAAGAGGTATTCAGTGTCACCGATTTTGTAGGGAATCTTCTCAGGCTCAGTAGTTGTCAGTATGCCTTTGCCCTTGTCCTGTCCTGAGGAAGATGATGCAATAATGGGAGGTGTTGTTGTCATGATTGGTGTTAAGACTGTCAGTGTTGTTGTTGTTGCATGAGGTGGAAGTGATGAGATTGGTACTGCTGAGACTGGTGCTGATGATGATGATGTTTGAGCTGCTGAGACTGATGGTGTTTGCTCCCCCTCAGTGTGAAGAGGAGTTTCTTCAACAATATTCTCCCCCTCAACTGTTGCCGTAGCGTCAGTGAGGCCAAGAGTTGGAGTAGGTGCTGAGGGGGACTGACCAGCTTGACCTTTGAAGGCCTGATAGATTTCAGTCATCATGGCCTTTATTTCTGAAGTATCTGCCTGAAGACCAGTGACCTTTGCATCCAAGTTCGCATGAGATAACTCCAAGGCAGTCAATCGTGGACCAAGATTCCAAGGCATAGAAGACGAGGCCTGAGTCAAGGTGGCTACCTAAGTGTTCAGTGAGTCCATGGTGATCTGAAGAGTCTGAAATGAAGTTTGAAGACCCTGAACATTTGCAGACTTGAGCATCTCTATAAGGTCAGTGAGCCTGGATGAATTTTTTGCATATGCCTCAGTGGCCTCCAGCACTTTGGCATTGAGCGCTGGGTCTTCTTTGACAGCGTCCCTAATTTCATCAATTGTAACCCCAACTGTCTGAAGATGCTTGAGGAACTTAACCATGTGTTCATCCAGGTTGACAAGATGGTGGTACATAAGATCTCTGTGCTCGTGAACATTTTCGTTGAAGGTGAGCACATCAGATCTAAGGTCAGCGTAACTGGCAGCAGCTTCAGTGTGTTGATCCCAAAACTGTTCAGTAACCCCAGAAAACAGCTTCCTTGTAGCCCTACTGATCCACTTAACCAGTTGTCTTTCAGTGAGTGGAAGAACATTGTCAAACCTTGTGAATTCATCAGAGCTGGAGGATGAGGCTGAGTCATTGTCTTCAGTTTGAAAAGGTGACTCAGTCTGCTCCTGTGGATCAGGCTGAGGCTCTTGTTCAGTTTGAACCTCAGCGTCCACTTCTTCCCCTGCTGATAAAATAACAGCATCACTTTCAGCAGGTTCATCATCCGATTTTAGTAATTCAGCGACCTCGGCAACAGTTAACAGTGGAGGGGGAATGGGTTCCATATCAGCGGGTGGTATTGATCCCTCTGAGTCTTTATCCCCCGTGGACCCCTCAGACACTGGTGGGAGTTTCCCAGCGTCTTCTCGGGAGTCAGGATTTGTTTTGGGTTCCGTATCGGCGGGTTGTTCCTTTCCCTCCCAGTCTTTGTCCCCCAGTGACCACTTAGACACTGGTGGGTATTTCCCAGTGCCTTTAGCAGAGTCAGTGAATGTTGTATCCCTATCAGTGGGTTGTTTGTTTCCCCCTGAGTCTTTGGGATCGATCAGTGTGCCCTCTGACAAAGACTTGGATTTGTTAATGTCATCATCAGGCGTAGTGGAAGGCGCTCCCCTACCAGCGGGTTGTTTGTTTCCCTCTGGATCTTGGGGAGTAGTAGATGTGACCAAGGGCACTGACTGTGATGTATCAGTGTCCTTCGTTGTCACGGGGGTGATTGTTGCCTGGTCAGTGGGTGTCATTTTGGTCTCAGGCTTTTTGTGCCTCTTAGGCGGTGCTCCTGAAGCCTCAGGGCCCTGAGACTTTGGTTTAGTCTTAGTCCCAGTCTGAGACTTCCCCTTTCTCTTTTAAGAGCAGGGTTTGGAGACACTGATCCCTCCTGGTTGTTTACAGCAACCATATGGGCCGTCAATTCAATAGGTGTGACAAGGGATGGGTCCTTTTGAAAGTTTGAAGGACTCAGGATGCCAGGTAAATTTCCAAATTTTTCATCCTGAGTATAATTGGCACCCAATAACGATTGTAAAGCACAAGAGACAAACCTAGGATACGAAATATACTTCGTCCTAGTTTTGCTCTATAGCTTCGTTACAAGATCACTGTAAATGATCTCCCCTATGTCGACAGTGACCCCATTCATCAGGCAGTATGCCATCATCAACTGAATAGAGTTAATCTGTTCAGTGAATGAGTGGTTCCCACCGAGGACCTGAATCACAAAAGTGAAAAGGATCCTCCAAGCCACGGGGAATGAACTTTTAGTGACTGGGGTCTTGTCCAAAAATGTTGGATCCAAAACGATTTGTTTTAACCCATCCTTCACTGTAGAAGGTTCAGGATGGGCGACATAAACACCTTTGTTGTAATCTAACCCTGTTGAAGTGCAAAAAGTTTTGTAATCTAGGGTCTGTTGTTGCCCCCCATTAAGACTGAACCTGATGAGATACTCCCTGAGTGGTCTAAGGTTATTCTCATCAGTAGAAGGTGTCGGGTCAAAGGCTTTAGCAGTTGCCCAAAACTCCCTGAGGTAGTTTGGGTACACCACTGAGGGACATTTTACAAAGGCCGTTTTGAGTGGGCAGTTGAATAAAAATTTTACAATGTCTTTATAGGTTGGGATATTTTCAGGGTATTCAAAATTACCTATGACATTATTTGTTTTGAATTCAACGTTAGTGAGATCCCCTACCCACTGAGAAGCAAACTGGAGAGATTGTGTTCTAGCCATATCTATTAAAGAAGTTTTTTAGGGTTTTAAAAAAACGTTTGGCAAGAACAATCAAAGTGTTTAGATCTCTCTAGTTTGTGATGAAAAAACTTTTGTAAATGTTTACAAGGAGGGTTTTCCAAAAGATGTTTTGAAGGTTTTGAGAACACACAAATATTTCTGGATTTGAGAAAAGATTTTGACAAAGTTTAGTTGCAGAAATTGATTTGTGTGTGTTTTAGTGGTTTTGAAGAGGGTATTTATAGAGTAGTGAGAGGGGTGGTTTTTGTATAAGTGTGGATATGTAAAGACCCTTTTTTGAGATCGTTTGATTTTCCACATTTAATGCCACCTACTACATCACGCAGTAAATTCCCATCTTTCAAGGAAAACAGTTGTAATGCACAGTAAAAGTGCACTATAGCAGTAATAAAATATCCATAGGATATTTTATGTGAGAGAAGGCATTTAATGCCAAGTGGTGTGAGGTAAATGATGATACTCTCTGACAGTAAGACATGTATTCCTATATTGAGTTGGTGGGATTACCAACCTAGGACATTAAAGTAACTAATACTTGGAGCATTTAGTTACTCATTCAATGCTTTCTGTCAGGTACCCTGAGTGAGTCTTACTCATTCAGTGAGGGGTTGATTTTGGATGTTCAGGGAGACGAACCAGTTCGCAGAACTTACTGAGATTGGTTTTCAGATGCCTGACTTTCAATGTCAAGCATTCCTAATTCAGCTTTCAGTCTCCTGAAGGTAGGCTCATCCAAAGGTTTGGTGAAGATATCAGCAAGTTGATATTCAGTAGGGATGAAATGAAGCTCTATGTCTCCTTTTATTATGTGATCCCTGATGAAATGATATCTGATATCAATGTGTTTGGTTCTTTGATGAAGGACAGGGTTGTTGGAGATTGCAATTGCACTTGTGTTGTCACAGAAGATGGGTACCATTTTGAAATGGATGTCATAGTCACTGAGTTGACTTTTCATCCATAGAACATTGGCACAACATCCTGCAGCAGCCACATATTCAGCTTCGGCTGAAGACATAGCCACTGATTGCTGCTTTTTAGCACTTCAACAAACCAGTTTTCCTCCAAGGAATTGACAGGACCCTGAGGTGCTTTTTCTATCCATGTTGCAGCCAGCATAATCAGAATCTGAGTATACTTTGAGATCAAACCCTGAGCATTTTGGATAATAAAGTCCAAGGCTTGGGGTTCCCTTCAGGTACCTGAGTATTCTTTTGGCTGCAGTGAGGTGGGATTCTTTGGGATTGGACTGATATCTAGCTATGAGATAGACTGAGAATTGAATGTCTGGTCTGGAAGCAGTTAGATACATCAAAGAGCCAACAATCCCTCTGAAATGGGTTTGATTTACTGATTTGCCAGTGAGATCAGGTCCAAGATTGTTAGGAGGGACCATTGGTGTCTTCACTGAGGCACAGTCAGATATTTCATATTTCTTCAAGAGATTTCTTGTGTATTTCTCTTGACAGATGGAGATTCCTTTATCAGTCTGCCTGATTTGTAGTCCAAGGAAATAAGTGAGTTCACCCATCATGCTCATTTCAAACTTCTTTGTCATCAGTCTTTCAAACTGTTTACAAAGAGTGTAGTTTGTAGAGCCAAAGATGATGTCATCAACATATACTTGGACCAGTATGACATCAAGTTTTGTCCTGTAGATAAACAATGTGTTGTCTATCTTTCCTCTGACAAACTTGTTTTGGATGAGGAAGGCTGAGAGTGTTTCATACCATGCCCTGGGAGCTTGTTTTAGACCCTAAAGGGCTTTATCAAGCTTGCAGACATAGTCAGGGAATTCACTACTCTCAAAGCCTGGTGGTTGTTGAACATAAACTTCTTCCTTGAGCTCACCATTTAGGAATGCACTTTTTACATCCATTTGATAAACTTTGAAGTTCATGTAGGAAGCATATGCAAGGAAGATCCTGATGGCTTCCATTCTTGCAAAAGGAGGAAATGTCTCATCATAGTCAATGCCTTCTTGTTGACAATAACCTTTGGCTACAAGTCTGGCTTTGTTTTTAATGACAGTGCCGTTTTCATCAGTTTTGTTTCTGAAAACCCACTTCATTCCTATGACTATGACATCCTGAGGACATTTGATCAAGGTCATGACCTTGTTTTTATCAAACTGTTGCAATTCTTCTTGCATGGCCTGAACCCAACTTGGGTATTTTAGAGCCTCAGTGACACTTTTGGGTTCTATTTCAGATAGGTAATCAGCATATAGACATTCATTGGCTGAAGCTGCAGTTAAGTTAGCAGCCATGCTTCTAGTGCGCATGCCTTCAGTGGGTTCACCAATGATGTTTACAAGCTCAATGTCCTGAGATCTTGTCCACTTACTTTGTGGTCTGGGATCTGAGCTTGAAGATGTCACTAGGAGTTCATCTGTGAGATAGGGTACAGGACCCATAGTATTATCAAGAGCATCTGTTGAGAGGTCTTGTTCAGGTTGGGTTTCATGAATCACAGGGTCCTGAACATTTGGTTCAGTGATACCTATCCCATTAGGGACTGATTGGTTATCAATGAATTCACTGATGGTTGGTTGTAATAGATTGTGAGGCAAGACATAATATGAGATGTCAGCATCAGCTTGGTATGAGGAATTGATTTCAGTGTTAAACTCATCAGGAGGATATCTTGAAGAGTTATCAATTCCTATCTCCTCGACTGAGGTGTTGGAGAACCTAATGCTTTCGACACTTTCATCAAAGGTGACATGAAAGGTTTCCTTAACTTGTTGTCTCCTTGTGTTAAATACCCTGAAGGCTTTGGAGATCAGTGAGTAACCTAGAAAATATCCATCATCAGCTTTAGCATCAAACTTGCCTAGATGATCCTTGTGATTATGAATAAACACAGGACATCCAAATACATGAAAGTAGCTGATATTAGGAAGCCTACCTTTGAATATCTCATATGGGGTTTTATTATGTCTTTTGACAATGATTGACCTGTTTTGAGTGTAACAGGCTGTTTTGACAGCTTCAGTCCAGAAATGCTTTGAGAGGGCTGAGCCATTTAACATGGTTCTTGCAGCCTCGATGAGAGTTCTGTTTTTCCTTTCAGCTACCCCATTTTGTTCAGGGGTATAAGGAGATGAGAAATTTTGGGAGATTCCCTTCTCATCACAGAAACTCTCAAGCTCAGCATTTCTAAATTCAGTACCATTGTTAGTTCTGATTTGTTTCACAGTAATGTCATTCTGGTTTTCAATGTTCCTGATGAATGACATTATGGTATTAGCTGCCTAACTCTTTTTGGAAAGAGAGTATACCCAAGTGTACCTTGAAAACTCGTCGACAATGACAAGTGTATACTTCTCATGCTGGATTGATCTAGGACTAACTGGTCCAAAGAGATCCATATGCAAGAGGTGAAGGCAGTTTTTGATGGAGAAGTTTTGCTTGGTTTTGAAGGATGCTCTTGAATGTTTGCCTTTTTCACAGGCTGAGCATGGTTTATCTTTTGCAAAAACCAGTGATGGTAAGCCAAGGACCTTGTTTTGTTTTGCCAAGTTGTTGAGGTTTTTAAAGTTTAAGTGCGAGAGTCTCTTGTGCCACAGCCAGTTGATGGTTTCAGTGGCTTTGGCAAAGAGACAAGTTCCATCTTTAGAGAGCGTTGACATGTCTAAGACATAAACATCATCTCTCCTAGGAGCAATCAACACAACTTCCTTGTTGGCATTAAAAATGGTACCTTGTTTGTCATTGAATTGGACAATGTACTTTGCATCACATAGCTGACTGACACTGATGAGATTGTATTTGAGACCATTGACATAAGCTATTCTAGAGAAAACTATTCCATTGCAGTTTACTGAACCATAACCTTCAGTGGGACATGATGAATTATCACCAAACACTACCTTGGGTCCTGGTTCTTTTACAAACTTGTGCAGATATTCCTTTACACCAGTCATGCTTCTTGAGCATCCACTGTCCAGATGCCAGATAGGCTCCCTGGCATGCCTCTGCACAAGTAGTAAACAGCATTAGTTTCTCTTCGTGACCCACTTACTAGTGGGCTTGGGTCTCATGGTCTCTTTGAATTGAGTAATTAATTCATGGTCAGTGGTGGAGTGCATTGAGCTACCACAGGTTTTGCATTTAGAGACTGAGGATGACTCAGTGGAATTTGGTTGTTTTGAACTTCTTCTTGCATGGATGACGTTGTCATGCTGAGATGTCTTATGAGCTGTGTTGCCGCAAATATCACAGCATATGTTCATAAGACAATCATCAGGGCGATGATCATTAAAGCCACAGTGTGGGCAAGGAGGAAAAGGCTTTGCTCTCAGTTTTTGAGCTTTGGATGAAGAAGCATACTGATGACCAACTTTTGTGTAGTTTTCTTGACTAAGAGAACTCACATATTGCAAGTGGTCAGCAGTCCTGTGATCATCCTTTTTACAGATCATGCAAAAAAGGAATCTATAACAATTGTCAATGGTATGACTGGTATAGTGGCATAGATCACACTTCTGCTTGTTTTTGGTGGTGGCTTTTGACTTTGAAGAACTAGAGGAAGCTGACTTTGTCTCCTTGATAGGTTCAGGGACCTTTTCAATTGGTTCAATTTTGTCAGTTAGCTTCCTCACAAGTTCAGTCAGTTGCTGAATCTGATCAGCTTCAGTGGGGACAGAGGATGTGGAATTTTCAGTGGGGGTTGATTCTTGTTGAGTTGGTTTTGATTGTCTTTTCAAAATGGTTCTACCAAGTCCAGAACTTTCTTTAGGAGAGTGTGGATTGTAATGTAATGGAGTAAGCTCAGAGCTAGGATCAGCACCCTGAAGAGGTTCCAAAGGTGGAAGGGGTGCATGAGATTCATCTTCAGACTCAGAGATGTGTTCAGTACTACTAGACACATCAGGGAGTCCAAGTATGCTCTTTAGAGCTTGACTTTCAGGCTCTAGAATTTTCCCAGAGTCAAAGTTGGGAAGCTTACTCTCAGGATTAAGTCTTTCAATCCAGTCACTGGGCTTGGGAATAGTCAACATACTGGTAATCATGCCACCAGACACAAATGGTTTGGGACTCTGGTCTTTGTTGCGAGAGTCAGTGAGATGGTGTTCACCTATGACTCTCTTTTTGCTACTGGGGGCACCCACAGCATCAAAGACCTTTGGATTCTTAGCAGTCCAACCTTCAATGATATCTCTCTCCCTTTTTAGTTCATCTTGAAGAGCCTGATTTCTTTTGACTAGTTCAGTGTTTTGAATTTGCAAAGTGACAGCCTCAAGCTTAGCTTGTTTAAACAGAAGTAATTCATCTCTACACTTATTCAATTCAAAACCTAACTTGTTGTACTTAGAAAAAAGATTTAATCGTTGCTCTTTTACAAACTTAAGGTCAACATTGATATAGTTCATATAAGACTGCCAATCAGAGTCATCATCCATAGAAAGTAAAATATTTACCTTCTTCATTGTGATGTTAACCCATTCTCCATTTCTGGCATGATTCTTTCCAACAGCTAGCTTGTCTTCCTCTGAGAGGGCCATCAGTGCGCTGACATGCACCATTTCGTCATCTGATGAGACTGGCTCTTCATCCCAGTCGAAGGTTTCAGCAACAAGACCTTTGTTTTTACCCTGCACAGATTGAACACTTTTTGGTTCTGAGGGACTGGCCTCAAGCAATGCAAGCTTAGCTTTGATTTTTCTGTACTTAGCTTCAAAATCTATTGTTTTGTTCTGGTCAGATTTATTTTGAAAGTTTTGATGAGACTGATAGATTTTAGGTTGAAATTTGGTAAAGCCTGAGGAATGATTTGAGCTTGATGGTCTGTAAGAGGGTTCAGAAATTGTTTTTGAAAAACAGTCCTTTGGAAAATGACCTCTTTTGTGACACTTAAAGCATTCAGTGTCCTCATTTGCTTTAGCCGTTGAAAAACCTTTGTTTCTTTTAATAAACCTTCGAGAGTTTGCAAGGAGTGCTCTTTCCTGAAATTCAACGTTCAGGTCATTTAAGTACTCCTCACATGATCTCTCATCAGGCTCATCATCAGAGTTTTCTTGAAATCCTTGAACCACATTGTTAGAAAAGAAAGCAGTTGACAAAGGTGAGGAGGTGGTCAGGGACTTCTTGATATCCTGAGACTTCTTTAAGTCAGGGTATCGTCTGTTGATAAGGTTTTCCTCATAGACAAATTTCCCATAAATTTCAGGAAGATCAAGGTTTTGGATATGATTTACATTTATAAGTCCCTGAGAGAAGTTTAACCACTTCTCAGGAAGACAGTTGACAAAACCAACATTAATCTCATGTTTGGACAACTTAACACCATCATTAGCCAGTTCATTTAAAAGGGTTTTGTAACGGGTGTAAGTTTGAGAGAGTGTTTCTGAGTCCCTAGCCCTGAAGGTATTATACTCAAGTTTCAGGTCCATTATCATGTTTTCCTTGGTATCTGACGGACCCTCATGGCTATGGACTAGGTCATCCCAGGTTTGTTTAGCTGTATTACAGCTTATAACTGACTCCATTATATCATCAGGGAGACATGATATGATGATACTTTTGAGTCTTTGGTCCTGGTTGACCACTCTCCTTTCATCCTGGGTCCACTGAGCTTCAGGTTTGGGCAAACCTTCAGCAGTCTTTGGGACAAATGGACCTTCATTTATACACTTGATATAATAAGGTTCCATCCCAATCAAATAGCAAAGCATACGCTTTTTCCATTTGTTGAATTTACCAACTTCAAGTCTAGGGGCAACAGCTGAGAAAGCTCCACCCTTTTTATCGACTAGTTGGGGTACATCAATTTCAGCCATATAGGATCCTAATTTAAAAACTTTTAGAGCGGCCTAAAAATGAGTTTTATAATTAGCCTTGCTCTAATACCACTTGTTGTTCCCTATTCACTATTGTTTAAAATCAATTTAGTACGTAAAACAATATTAACAGTGAATAATGACTGAAATTAACATAAGTAAAACACACGAGGTAATTTTCAACATCATATTCTTATTAGAAATAAATCAAAAGAATACGTTACCCAAGTACTTGCGGAATAGTACTTGGGATTGAAATGACAAAGTTTGGGTGACTCCTCTCTAAGCTTAGGCTAAGTCTAAGCACAACTCTTAGAACCCACTGAGCTAGCTCAAGGATAAAGTTGTATTTGGAGGAGTGAAAAGTTGGCTTGTGTGTATGTGTGTTTTTACAATTCACAAGCTTCGAACTTTTCACTCTTCTTCTTATACTATTTATACAAGTATGATATTTAACTTTAACCTAGAAGACAAAAGCATAGAACACAGCAAACATGAATCTTGAAGGATTCAGTTACTGTTTGTCTTTCTATTTATAGTAGGCGGCGAGACTATTTCCTTTGACAGAGAATCGCCGCTTACTATAAATGGAAAGATATGATTTTAGAAGATTGTGACCATGCGTAGACTGGATAAAGACTTGAGGGACTTAGTTTTATCTGGGTAAAACTTTCCCGCTTTATCCAGCTCATTCTTCAGTCTTTAAGGGCTTCAGTCTCTTCCTTCATTTGTCTTCAGTGTCTAACAGTTGGAGAGGAGTCGTAGGGATTCAGTGAGTTATTGTCATCACTCACTGAATCTACCATCTTCTTCTTGACTTAGTCTTCACCCTTTAAGATCCGCCTTGCGGAGTGGAGAGGCTTCTTCTTTGCCTCGTACTAAGTATCCTGAAGATGGCTCACTGAGAGACTATGCACTTGATTCGTGCTAAACCGTCAAGTTTTCTCACACAAGCTGGCCACTTGTGAATGGCCAACCGTAAGAAACTTAAAACAGCTCAGACACAGAATGCAATGAAGATCTGGAGAGTATAGTGTTTCCCCGAGTCGTTATGTCCCAGCGAGCTATGCGATGAATCACCAAACGTATAGTGATCGAGAGATTTGAACGGAAAAGGAGTTTGATTGAACAATTATAACTAAGGAAAAAGGACATAAATTACAGTGGCTTAAATGCAAATTAAAGGAAATTAAAAAGATAAAAAAATATTAAATAAACGCTATCACTATTTTTAAACTGATGTTTTTGATTTTTCTTTTATAAAACTTAAATTAAAAACTACGTTACGTACAAAAGAAAATGTGAAACTGAAGCAATATTAACCCTAAAAATATGAAAATGATATTTTTACAAACCTAATGATAAGAGAAAATTTTTAGAAAAAGAAAATTATTTTTATAACTATTTTTCTAATTATTATTAATTAAAAACTAATTTTAACTATTTAATAATAACCTAAAATACAAGAAAATATGAAATAAAGCTAGAAAAATAAAATTATGACTTGGAAAAATCTAAAATAACAAAAGAGAATTTTAAAAACTATTTTTGTATTTTTCTGATTATTTTTGTATTTTCTATGAATTAAAAACTATTTAAAACTACTTAAATTACTTAAAAATACAAATTTAACTAAGAAAAATCTGGAAAAATATTTTTTTTACTTTTTATATTTATCTAAACCTAATAAAAATGAAAAATTATTTTTTTGAACTTTTTCTGAATTAATTGTATTAAAAGCTAATTAAAATGGCCTAAAAACTGTTTTTAATTAAGAAAAATAGCAAACTGTCCTAGAAAAATGTGAAAAATTCATGAAAACTCTAAAATAATGTTATGAATCTAAGAAAAATAGAAAAACATGTGCTTTCTTGGTAGAAAATGGAACTGCAGTTACAAGTGCTTATTTATAAGCACTTGGAACAAGCAAAAGGTTCAAACTGAGCACCAAACCATCACATACGCTATAATAAGCTTAAACTACTCAACTGCAACTAAATAAAACTGTCCTAAACCTATAAGCTACCAGCTACACAGATTTGACTATATGAGCTTATGTGCTTTAAAACAGTTTGAGGGCACAACTTTGAGCTTAAGCACAAGCCAACCAATAAGCTGGAAATCAAAACCAGTTATTGAAACCTAAACTAGACCTGGCCAAGTACCTTTAAACCAAAGATCAGACCCAGAGAAGCTCTGAGGAGCTTTTGACAAGCTCTGCAACTCACTGAGTTTTATGAACAGGGCAAATAAGCCCTGTTTGACAAGCCCTTTTGAGGCTTATAGAAAATTTCTAAAAATCCACAAAAATGACAATAAGAAAGTATACCAGTTGAAGTTTAAGAACCCACAGTTTCACTTAGTTTGGCCCAAAGATGAATCAATGAAAAATCAGCTTAGTTGGGTGAAAATAGGTTTTTTCATGTTTTGACTTTTGCAACAGAAATGAAATGTTGACTTTTATGAACTTTGCAATCAATTTGAGGACTGATGTTGATGTTAAATGGTAAAATGAAACTACTGCAAGATATCCTAATGAATTATAAACACAAAACAAGATTTTGTATTTCCAAAATTCCAACAGTTAAGATAGTTATAACAGATTAATGTGATTTTTGACTTTGAAGGTTAACAGATGCAATATGACTGACCAAAGTGACTCAAGTGACTATATTAAGACTGAGTGAACAGGTTTCAAACACAAACAAGAGCTCAAGCTCCAAATAACCACTAATCCAAACACTCTTTTAAGGCACTGTTTTGCAAATTAAACTAGACTAACCACTGATTTAACTCATTCAATCCACTTAAACTAAATCTAACATCTTAACTACAACTATTTGAACAGATTTAAGTTACTCAATAGCCACAGATTACACATACAAGTACAATATGCAAAACTTAAAATGAGATGAAACACTCACAATTGTTCCAGCTGATATTGCAACTTAAACCAAACCCAAAACTAAACTATCCTAAGCTAATCCAACCCCTTCCAAGCTCTGCAACACCCTGTCACCATTTCCATGCTTGTTTGAACCAAAATTCCTTCACAGTTGACTTTTGTTGACCATACATCAATATTAATTGCACCTGCTTTTTAAGCTTACGAAAAGCTATAATGAGCTTTAGTAAGCTTATTGGAACTTATGAAACTATGAATCTTAAGTGAAACTTTAAATTAAGGCTCAAAATGAATTACACTGATTAAACAACTTATTTTTAGTACCATGAAACTTGAAATTACAAATTTAAAAGCTACTTAAGACATTTTAAGAAAAATACGACATACATAAAATAAAAAAACTAAAGACTGCCTTTCTCTTCCTTCTTCTTCTCTCTTTTATACACCCATTTGTCTTCTCTCTCTCCTCTGAGTGAATCCCAGCAATAATTAGGACCATTGGATCAGTTTGGAGCATTTTGGCCATTGGATTGGTTTTCGCGGGAAATCTGTTTTTGACCTTGGGGCTCTGAAATTGCAAGTAGGGGGGTGGAGTAGGTGTGATGATGAGGGGGGAGGAATAAGGTGAGAGGTGGATGGGATGGGTGAGTGTTGCAGTTGCAGGCAAGTTGGGGAAGGAAGGGATAAGCCAGTGGCGGGTTTTTGGTTTGTTTGACTTTGGTTGACCAGGGGGTCCAAAACAGGGAAAGGGTCAATTGGGTTAATGGCAGGGGTCAAAGGTGTATTGATGGCAGGGGGTCACAATTATTTTGACAAGGCTTGGAAGGTTTTTAATACAAGGACTAAACTTGTAATTTCTGAAATCTTGAAGGACCATTTCTGCCAATTCATCAAAGTTGTCACAAGGACCAAAACTGACAAGTTCCAATAGTACAAGGACCAGTTTTGACATTTTCAAATTTTCAAAGGACCATTTGTGACAATTTCAAAACTTGAGGGACTAAAGTTGTAAATTTGCAATTTTAAATCTCAAGGACCAATTTTGACAACTCATGAATCCCTAGGGACTTGAAATGATATTTTTCTTTACTTTGTTTTACCAGGGACTGTTTTTGACAACTTTTGAAACTTGGGGGACTAAAACTGCCAATTATGCAAACTTGATACGTTTTTCACCAGATTTTGATATTTTTGGCATTTAAAACACATAAAACACTTATTTGTGATATTTTTATCATTTTGATGCATTTCTGAGTGTTTTCAGATGTTTTTGGCATTCTAAACAGTACAAAAATGATGAGTATTTAGACACTCATCAATCCCCCACACTAAGATATTGCTAGTCCCTAGCAATGTTTTGAGAAAAATTAATGGATTTCATCTCTTTACCAAAAGCCATTACTTCTGGAGTAGCCAAATGTTTCAGTTCAAGTAAGAACCTTGGTACACCGATAACCAAATGATTTTGAGCAAATCACCAGCTTTCAACGGATTTGATTTGTCTTTACCAGAAGCCGTTTGCTTCTGGACTAGCCAACTCTTAGATAAATTATCAATATTATCTTTGGTGAGCTAATTACCAATTATGGTTTTTCAACTGCCTTTACCACAAGACATAAACTTGCGGGCTAGCCAACTCTTCACTTTTAAGGATATGGTGAGCTGAATACCATACAATTTTGGGCAAATTGCAAGCCGTCAACGGATTTGAGATATCTTTACCAAGAGCCGTTTGCTCCTGGATTAGCCAATCCTTTTGTTTATTAGACATGGCGGACTGATAACCGTAAGTTGAGTAAGTGCAAAACACTTACTCCAAAAAAAAATTTTGGCCAAAAACGGGGGAATTGGGTGGTAT
Source organism: Chrysanthemum seticuspe (assembly GCA_019973895.1). Classification (NCBI taxonomy): domain Eukaryota; kingdom Viridiplantae; phylum Streptophyta; class Magnoliopsida; order Asterales; family Asteraceae; genus Chrysanthemum; species Chrysanthemum seticuspe. Next base: position 159,478,175 of record BPTQ01000009.1, read on the forward strand.
AATTACATGATAAAATTCGTGAGAATTCCCCCCCACACTAGAAATGAATATTGCCCTCAATATTCAAAGTACCGGCGGTTATGCCGAAACATAGAACGTAAAAGGGAAATACTACGGCCATTATTTAGCAAGATTTTTTTTTTTTTTTTTTTTTTTTTTTTTTTTTTTTTTTGCAAACTTATATACAACAGCGGGGGCAACTCCCCCACACTAGGGTGGTACACACGGGTGAAAACCCATGTTTAGCTACTGTTTTTGATTACCGAGTCGCTAGCTTGACTCGACCCCGTATTCATTTGTTCATGGGGAAAGTAACGTGGAAAACCAATCTCGATCGGACTTTCGTTCACAATGTTAATAAACATATGAACATCAGAAAGTTCCACACCGACGAGACACAACCGCGGTATTGTTAATAGTAGAAACTATAAGGGATGATACCGGGGTCAAAGATGGTGTCCTCATTCCCGAAAGAGAAAAGGGAAAGAGCAACCACACCATCTGTGAAGAATGGAATAAAGACGTACATGAGAATGCAAGTCCATTCCTCATCAGAGAGAAGCAAATCACCATTTTTGACATTTTTAAGCTTAAACTTGAAGCTTAGATGGTGATTGTCAATAAAATGTCCGGGAGGGAGGGTGGGAAACGGTTCTTCAATCAACAGATTTTCTAGAAAAAGGATGTCCCCCTCCGAATCAAAGTAAGTATTATCAATAACTGTTGGAATTGACTCATCACTAAGAAAGGCATCGACTTCATTCCAAAAGTTGTCATCTTCCTCATCAGGAGTGAGAGAAGGGATGGAAGAGTCGGGAATAATAAGACTAGGAGATGATGGATCATTTTTGAGCAATTCTTCAATGGGAAGAATGTCTCCCATTGGATCACAAACATCATCATCCAATTCAGACGAAACTGAAGAGAGTTTGGTTTCATCCACAGAGTTAACAAACACGATACGATAAACTGATTCCGGAGGTGGGACAAGTGGTGTGCTCTTAGAGCTAGCAATTTCCACCACTTCCGATGAAGTCTCCGATTCAAGATCATCATCATCAAGAATACTCTTGACTTCCCTGGTACAACTTTCAAACCATTTGTTTGAACCAGGGTTGATTTTCAAAGCTTTTAACTCAGCACGTTTTTGAAAACTCCTCTTAACCGTGAAATTTGAGAGTGTTGCATTGAATCTTTCAGATTTTTGATCAATTGTGGCAACACTCTGTTTGGATAGAGGCGTGGAGTTTTGGTTGATATTCAACGTGAGTTCTTCGTTGTCAACCCGTATGGTCAACTCTTCAGCAAACACATCAATCAGAGCACGACTCGTTCTCAAGAAAGCTCTCCCTAAGATGAGGGGAACTCTAGGATCTGCATCAAAGTCTACTACAATAAAGTCAGTAGGAAAGTGAAACTTTCCCACTTTCATCACGACATCCTCGGCTATCCCAAGTGGACGCGTTATGGAACGGTCCGCTAGCTCGAGTGTCATATAAGTGGATGAAAGTTTAGGAAGAGACAGTTTCTTCCATACTGAGAGTGGCATGAGGTTAATGCTAGCGCCAAGATCGGCCAAGGCGGAGCATTGAACCATCCCTAAGAAATCACACGGGATTAAAAATCTGCCAGGGTCTTCAAGCTTTTTGGGAAGCTTCTTGAGAAGGACCGCTGAGCATTGCTCATTTAGAGGGGTTTTAGCCATCTCAGATAGCTTATCTTTGTTGTTCAGTAAGCCTTTAAGCGTGGATGCAAATTAAGGCATTAGAACGAGAGCATCAACGAAGCTTATATCAAAGTGTAGCTCATTGAAGATTTGGAAAAATTTTTCCATTTGATCTTTGTTTTTGTCTTTGAGCTTCTCATCATTCATTCTTGATGGGTAAGGAAGCTGACTAGACTTTTGAGCCGGGACGGAAGTCATTTCGGGCTCAGAATTTGTCTTCGGAACTTCGGGTTCCGGACTTAAAGCTTGGACTACCGAAGGTGGGATGTGTGCGGTACTTCGTGGGCTTGAGAATTGCACCTTGTCCGTTGTATCCTTGGTAACTTGACTCATTGCTCCTGGTGGAGGAGGCATTGGAGTCGAAGGTCCATTGTGCGTCTTACCACTACGAGTGGTGACGGCTTTCAACTCGGCATTGGGATTAGGAATTGTATTGCTTAGGAGTCCTCCAGAAGATGATGAAGCTTGGTTCATATTCATGTTCATGAAACTGCTCATCATATTCTTCAACTCATTTGTCTGCCGAGACATTGTGGTATCAATTTCCTTTTTTAGCTCAACCCTCATGTTATTGATCTGAGTTTGCATTGAACGTATGCTTGACTCAGTAATTTTCATGAAGTCATTTGGTGGGGGAGCATGAGAAGGTTGTTGATAACTTTGCTGATTTGGAGCTTGATATGGTTGGTTGAAATTGTTCCGGTTTTGATTGAAACTTTGAGAGTTATTGAAGTTTTGTCCTTGATTCGGAACAAAGCGATTTTGATTTCCATGGTTTTGCACAGGAGGAAAACCAGGTGGTGTCATACCGCTAGGTGCACGGTAGTGAGGATCAGCTTGTGGTCGGTATTGATTGTGGTTTACCGAAGCTACGGGAGCTTGGTAAAAGGAAGCATCGGTTGCTTGACAATCATAATACGCATGTGGACCACTGCAAGTTTCACACACCTTGTTTACGGCTTTGATTGGTTCCGGCTTATGAATTTCGCTTTTGATTTCCTTTACATCTTTCATCATACAACGGATGACATCCGTTAGAGCGGCTATCGGAGCAGCTAACTCAGAAGATTTATTGGATGAAGAAGCAGGAGTGTTTGGAGTATTGACTTTGTTGCGAGAAATAGGAACTTTTGATTTTTGCTCGCAAATCTCAATCACATCTTTAGGCTTACGATTCAAGATATTGCCACCGGCGGCTGCATTCAAAGAATCTTGATCGTTACCGTTCAACCCATTATAAAAGATATTAACTTGTTGAAGCTCCGTGAATTCATGATGGGGGCATTTCCTGAGGAGATCTTTGAATCTCTCCCATGCCTCTCCAAAGTTTTCATCGAAATTTTGACGAAATCCAGAAATTTCATTTTTAAGATTAGTCGTCTTTGATGGAGGAAAGAAATGATTGACAAACTTTTGAACAAGTTCCTCCCAAGTTTCGATGGATCGAGGGAGTTCTTTTTCCAGCCAAATCCGGGCTGTCCCCTCAAGTGAGAATGGAAATAGCATCAACTTGATGACTTTTTGTGGCACATCCTTGAAATTGATAGTTGAAGTCAACTTGTTAAACCAACGGATGTGTGCATACGGGTCTTCTCGGTCAAACCCGTGGAATTGATTTGTAGACACAAGTTGGATCAAATGTGTCTTCAATTCAAAGTGATCAGAATTGATTACTGGTAGAATGATGGCATCTCCATAACCCTCGGTGGGTGCTTGGAGCATTTCCGCCATAGTTCGTTCGTCTGCCATATTGTTGCTTGGAATAGTACGAATCTCGGGTTCGACTATTTGGGCAACACGTCTACGAGAACGTCTTCTAGGAATTTCTGCTAGATCACGAAAAGGACTCAATGATCTAGAAGAACGAGTGCGCATGCACTAGAGTTAACTCTAAGGACTCTCAGAGTTAAGGAAGGGAATTATGAAATTGGTGAAAATGGGGTAAGAAGAATCTTTTTAGGTTTTCTGGTTCTGACAAGTAGATATAACAACAAATCCAATTAAAACAAGATCGAGGCAAAACAACAGTGAACTTAAACCAATAATCACAATATGAATGGCTTCTTTGAAAAAGGTACACCAATCACAAGGACACAAAGGCAAGTTTTAAATCTTTGGTTCGGGAACTTATTATGGTCGTACCACCAGTTAGGTAGTACACTGCCTTGGTTTGCGGTGGTAATCTTTTATGTTGTTATTATTAAACAAAGAAAACGACAAATCTTTTTGTATTTTTATCTTTGATACATATATAGAAACAAAAGGAAAATATTTTTGTGTTTTATACATTTTTGGCTGTTTTTGGGTTTTTGGATTTTTTATAAGAATATATATATATAGATATAGATAGATGGTATGAACAAGGAGTGATTATTCAAATCACTAATCTGCTAAACGTAAGATAATTAGCACAGCTCCCCGGCAGCGGCGCCAAAATTTGATTCGTGCTAAACCGTCAAGTTTTCTCACACAAGCTGGCCACATGTGAATGGCCAACCGTAAGAAACTTAAAACAGCTCAGACACAGAATGCAATGAAGATCTGGAGAGTATAGTGTTTCCCCGGGTCGTTATGTCCCAGCGAGCTATGCGATGAATCACCAAACGTATAGTGATCGAGAGATTTGAACGGAAAAAGAGTTTGATTGAACAATTATAACTAAGGAAAAAGGACATAAATTACAGTGGCTTAAATGCAAATTAAAGGAAATTAAAAAGATAAAAAAAATATTAAATAAACGCTATCACTATTTTTAAACTGATGTTTTTGATTTTTCTTTTATAAAACTTAAATTAAAAACTACGTTACGTACAAAAGAAATGTGAAACTGAAGCAATATTAACCCTAAAAATATGAAAATGATATTTTTACAAACCTAATGATTAGAGAAAATTTTTAGAAAAAGAAAATTATTTTTATAACTATTTATCTAATTATTATTAATTAAAAACTAATTTTAACTATTTAATAATAACCTAAAATACAAGAAAATATGAAATAAAGCTAGAAAAATAAAATTATGACTTGGAAAAATCTAAAATAACAAAAGAGAATTTTAAAAACTATTTTTGTATTTTTCTGATTATTTTTGTATTTTCTATGAATTAAAAACTATTTAAAACTACTTAAATTACTTAAAAATACAAATTTAACTAAGAAAAATCTGGAAAAATATTTTCTTTACTTTTTATATTTATCTAAACCTAATAAAAATGAAAAATTATTTTTTTGAACTTTTTCTGAATTAATTGTATTAAAAGCTAATTAAAATGGCCTAAAAACTATTTTTAATTAAGAAAAATAGCAAACTGTCCTAGAAAAATGTGAAAAATTCATGAAAACTCTAAAATAATGTTATGAATCTAAGAAAAATAGAAAAACATGTGCTTGCTTGGTAGAAAATGGAACTGCAGTTACAAGTGCTTATTTATAAGCACTTGGAACAAGCAAAAGGTTCAAACTGAGCACCAAACCTTCACATACGCTATAATAAGCTTAAACTACTCAACTGCAACTAAATACAACTGTCCTAAACCTATAAGCTACCAGCTACACAGATTTGACTATATGAGCTTATGTGCTTTAAAACAGTTTGAGGGCACAACTTTGAGCTTAAGCACAAGCCAACCAATAAGCTGGAAATCAAAACAAGTTATTGAAACCTAAACTAGACCTGGCCAAGTACCTTTAAACCAAAGATCAGACCCAGAGAAGCTCTGAGGAGCTTTTGACAAGCTCTGCAACTCACTGTGAAAACTCAGTACTCACTGAGTTTTATGAACAGGGCAAATAAGCCCTGTTTGACAAGCCCTTTTGAGGCTTATAGAAAATTTCTAAAAATCCACAAAAATGACAATAATAAAGTATACCAGTTGAAGTTTAAGAACCCACAGTTTCACATAGTTTGGCCCAAAGATGAATCAATGAAAAATCAGCTTAGTTGGGTGAAAATAGGTTTTTTCATGTTTTGACTTTTGCAACAGAAATGAAATGTTGACTTTTATGAACTTTGCAATCAATTTGAGGACTGATGTTGATGTTAAATGGTAAAATGAAACTACTGCAAGATATCCTAATGAATTATAAACACAAAACAAGATTTTGTATTTCCAAAATTCCAACAGTTAAGATAGTTATGACAGATTAATGTGATTTTTGACTTTGAAGGTTAACAGATGCAATATGACTGACCAAAATGACTCAAGTTACTATATTAAGACTGAGTGAACAGGTTTCAAACACAAACAAGAGCTCAAGCTCCAAATAACCACTAATCCAAACACTCTTTTAAGGCACTGTTTTGCAAATTAAACTAGACTAACCATTGATTTAACTCATTCAATCCACTTAAACTAAATCTAACATCTTAACTACAACTATTTGAACAGATTTAAGTTACTCAATAGCCACAGATTACACATACAAGTACAATATGCAAAACTGAAAATGAGATGAAACACTCACAATTGTTCCAGCTGATATTGCAGCTTAAACCAAACCCAAAACTAAACTATCCTAAGCTAATCCAACCCCTTCCAAGCTCTGCAACACCCTGTCACCATTTCCATGCTTGTTTGAACCAAAATTCCTTCACAGTTGACTTTTGTTGACCATACATCAATATTAATTGCACCTGCTTTTTAAGCTTACTAAAAGCTATAATGAGCTTTAGTAAGCTTATTGGAACTTAGATATAAGCTAGTAGAAGCTTGGATATTAGAGTTTGAAATTGAAATTTTAAACAGTAACCATGAAACTATGAATCTTAAGTGAAACTTTAAATTAAGGCTCAAAATGAATTACACTGATTAAACAACTTATTTTTAGTACCATGAAACTTGAAATTACAAATTTAAAACCTACTTAAGACATTTTAAGAAAAATACGACATACATAAAATAGAAAAACTAAAGACTGCCTTTCTCTTCCTTCTTCTTCTCTCTTTTATACACCCATTTGTCTTCTCTCTCTCCTCTGAGTGAATCCCAGCAATAATTAGGACCATTGGATCAGTTTGGAGCATTTTGGCCATTGGATTGGTTTTGGCGGGAAATCTGTTTTTGACCTTGGGGCTCCGAAATTGCAAGTAGGGGGGGTGGAGTAGGTGTGATGATGAGGGGGGAGGAATAAGGTGATAAGGTGAGAGGTGGATGGGATGGGTGAGTGTTGCAGTTGCAGGCAAGTTGGGGAAGGAAGGGATAAGCCAGTGGCGGGTTTTTGGTTTGTTTGACTTTGGTTGACTAGGGGGTCCAAAACAGGGAAAGGGTCAATTGGGTTAATGGCAGGGGTCAAAGGTGTATAGATGGCAGGGGTCACAATTATTTTGACAAGGCTTGGAAGGTTTTTAATACAAGGACTAAACTTGTAATTTCTGAAATCTTGAAGGACCATTTCTGCCAATTCATCAAAGTTGTCACAAGGACCAAAACTGACAAGTTCCAATAGTACAAGGACCAGTTTTGACATTTTCAAATTTTCAAAGGACCATTTGTGACAATTTCAAAACTTGAGGGACTAAAGTTGTAAATTTGCAATTTTAAATCTCAAGGACCAATTTTGACAACTCATGAATCCCTAGGGACTTGAAATGATATTTTTCTTTATTTTGTTTTACCAGGGACTGTTTTTGACAACTTTTGAAACTTGGGGGACTAAAACTGCCAATTATGCAAACTTGATACGTTTTTCACCAGATTTTGATATTTTTTCATTTAAAACACATAAAACACTTATTTGTGATATTTTTATCATTTTGATGCATTTCTGAGTGTTTTCAGATGTTTTTGGCATTCTAAACAGTACAAAAATGATGAGTATTTAGACACTCATCAGCACTCAGTGACCTGATTGTGTTTAACGGATTAAACACTTAGGATATTTTCTATTCAAATCCAAGATTAAGGGGTTTGGGTATTTACTGAACCCAACATTAAACATAATACAATAATGCACTAAAGATGAGTAAATATAACGAAGGCTAAGGCGATTTGGGTGTAATATTTGGTGGTGGATTGTAAACAATGCTCTTCATTGATATTCTGAAAATAGAAACATCACGAGAACCGTGAAAAGATAGGCTCTAAGGGATTAACTTGGGGTATCGTGTACTAAAAATGAGTACATTGGAAGGGTGTGTGGTAATTACTCAACCGATGTGCCAATGTAATTATTTAAACTGGTTTAAAACAAGAGTTATCCTAATGCCTCTTATCATTTAGCAAATCCTAACTACACGAATGTAGTCTCACTAGCGATCTCGGAATGAATCACAAAAACAAGTGCTAGAATCTATATACTACCGGTACACTCAATAAGCATTAAATATGAATGCTTTTATCCTATATATCTAAAGGCGAACCTCACATTTTGGGGTGGAATTTGAGTGGTAAGGGTTTTTGTGCTAGTCATATAACTACAATTTATGAGATGCTTTATTAAGACTAAATTTTTGCTCATAAATGTCATAAAAAAATAATTTGGTTCTAAAATTACCCTAACAAGTCTTTCTTTTAGTTTATTACACTATTACTAAGAACAAGACAAATATCAAGCGAGAAAATAGTTTCTAAGGTATCCCTTTTTTCCCTCCCTACACTTAAACTGAACATTGTCCCTAATGTTCTCCGAAAGTATCAAGGTTATGAGAATAGGAAGTAAATAAAAGAGAAAGAAACTAGTTACCCTGATTAGCTCGGTATGATAGGTGTAGAATCAAGGTTAAATCCTCCTCCAAGAAGAATAACTTAATCATAAATATTTATTCCATTGTGTACTTGCATCTTCTTGTCCAACATAACCTATAAATTCTGAGAAAACGAACATGAAACTTCAAGTCAAATCGGCGGTAAAACTATATATAATTCAAATCTAAACTAGAAAGCGAGTAAGATATAATGTTTGCAAAATAGATGTTTGCGAAAATGAAAAATTATGGAAATTTTTTAGAAATTCAGTTTCGACAAAAAAACAAAAATCTGGAAACTGTTTGCTACATTACCTGACGTCATCAGGTTATAGATCCTGACGCTGTTAGGATTGACCTGACAGAATTTAAACTTTGTTTTCTGGAAAATTTCTGGAAAAATCTATACAAACATTTGACTTAAAAAACAACCTTTGTGACTCTATACAACCTGGAAATTACTGCAAAACAACCTTTGTGACTCTATACAAACATTTGACTTAAAAAACACAAAAATATATGCTCATCATGTATTGTTAATTTCATGTTCAATTTTGTTCTATTAAACATATATGATCTTCCGTACACTTATCTTTTTCAAAATACCTTTATATGTGATTAAGACGAGGTTAAAAACAAAATAAAGCATTTTCACAATAGTATTTGAAGCATGAAAATTAAATAATAATGAGGAATCATATATGACACACAAACAATTAAAAATAAACAATCAAACAAATAAACATGGGTTGCCTCTCAAGATGCGCTTTTCTTTATTTACGAGTCTTGTAGCTAGACTCAAAGTCATGGCCTATTACGTGACTCCATCCTTCATCATGTTCTCAACACTATCCTCAATCTTGGTTTTATACTTTGGGCCTAATTCTAGACACTCCTTATAAAACTCGAATATCTTTCTCATCACATAGTTAACACCTCTCTTTTTATCCTCCTCATTCCTATAGTAGATCGATTGCTTGAGTTCCTTTTCTAAGTTTGGCATTAATCGGTATTCATTTGTAGGCAATCTCGTCGGTCTCATCCTTAAACCTAACTATCCCAAGTGATGGGTTGTAAGTCATTTTAGAAACTTCTACGAATGGCCTTCCTAAAACTGCATGAGACAAACTACAATCCATCGCTGGACTAATGTCCTCCACTATCAAGAAATCCGTAACATAAGTAAAATTCCCAACGAATACATGCATCCCCTTAACTCTCCCCACAAAATTACTTACTTCACCCATAACGGGGTCTTTCCTAGGTACTAATTATTTTTTCAAGACCCAATTGTAGTGTATCCTAGTCATAATGTTTATAGGGGACTTAAGGTCAATGTAAGCTTTCCACACATGCACATGCCCAATAGTGCATGTGATCTGTGCTAAACCGTCAAGTCTAATCACACAAGCTAGCCACTTGTGAATGGCCAACCGTAACAGACTTAAAACAGCTTAAGCACAAATGCAATGAAGTCCTGGAGAATAGAATGAATTCCCGGGTCGTTATGTCCCACGGAGACTCAATGGTGTGTAAACACTTGATCAGATGATAGAATGATCACTAAGGATAGTGATCAGTAAAGGTTTTGGATGGATAATTACACTACTGAAAAAAAGTTTATAAAATAAAGCGACTTAAATACAAATTAATAAAATTAAAAAGATAAAATATATTAAATAAACGCTATCACTATATTTAAAATGATGAACGTTTAAAACTTAAAACTTACGTTTAAATTAAAAACTACGTTAACGTACAAAATAAAACGTGATATTAAAGAGATAAAAGACCTACAAATATGAAAAATACATTTTTACAATCCTAATTATAAAAGAAAATTATTGGAAAAAGAAAATTATTTTTAAAACTATTTATCTAATTATTATTAATTAAAAACTATTTATTAAGTATTTAAAATGCACTAAAATATAAGAAAATACAAAATTAACCTAGAAAAATGAAATTATAACTTAGAAAAATCTAAAATATGATAAAACTTATTTTAAAACTGAAAATATATTTTTTAGACTTTTTATGTATTTATTATTAATTTAAAACTAGTTAAAACTAATTAAAATGCTAGAAAATACTATTTAAACTAAGAAAATTATGGAAAAATATTTTTTTGGCTTTTTATATATATCTTAACTTAAGAAAAATGAAAAATTATTTTTTTGAACCTTTTCTTAATTATTTGTATTTAAAGCTAATTAAAAAGTGCTAAAAAGTAATTAAAATCAAGAAAAATAGCAAACAAGCTAGGAAATATCTGAAAATTTCAGGAAAACTCTAAAATAATATTAGGAATCTAAGAAAAATGGAAAAACAGGTGCTTATGTGGAGGAATAAAAAGCTGCTATGCAAGTGCTTATTATTAAGCACTCCAAATAAGTTAAAATGGTCCAAATGGGCACCAAACTGAAACAGCAGCTACAATAAGCTAAAACTACCTAAATGCAACTAGAAACAACAAGCATGAACCACAGAATTGCCAAATACCAAGATTTGAGGTTTTGGCTAAATAAGCTAAAAACAGTGAGAAGGTACCAAGTTTAAGCAGAATAATAAGCACTTAAATAAGCTGGAAACTAAAAACCAAAAGAAGGAACTTAAAGAGGACCTGGCTAGGAACATGCAAACCAAAAATCAGACCCTAGTGAGCTAAGATGAGCTCTGTGCAAGGTCTGCAAGATCTGCACAAAACCTGTGCAGATCAGTGCAGTGTGCACAGGGCATATAAGCCTGTTTTGACAAGCTCATATGAGGCTTCTAAAAATTTGATAAAAATCTGTAAAAATGCTAATAAGAAACAAGACCAGCTGAAATTCTAAGACTCAAAGTTTCATTGGCATTGACCCAGAAATGAATGCATGAAAAATCCTCCCATTTGGACTTAAAACTGATATTTTGCAATTTTGACTTTTAAGGCAGAATTGAAAAGGTTGACTTAAATGAGATTTGATCTTGATTTTTGGACTTAGACTGATATAATAAAGTGAAATGACACTACTGCAAGATGTATTTATGAAATTTGAACACAAAATAAGCTTTTGGTTTTGTAAAAGCTCAACAGATAAGCTGTAAGGACAGATTGAAAGTGATTTTGACTTTGGAGCAAATGCAGGCACAAGAAACTGACTTAAATGAGTTAAATAGGACTACACAAACCTAAAACAACAATATTCTTCCACTGATCAGACCTCTAATACAGATTAAGCACATGAACCAAACACCATTTTAAGTACTGAAATGCACTTTTAATTGAGCTAACTACTGATCCACTTTGTATGACTGATTAAACTGAATGATATTGACCTAAATACAACTAGATAAAATCATTTCAACTATTAAAAACTACAACTACAAGTACACACAAAACATGCAAACTGATATTGAAATTTGAAAATGGGATAATCACTCACATGAGTCCAGCTGTTTTGCAGGCTAAACCAAACCCAATCCTATACTAACCTAATCCATTCCAACCCATATCAAAGCTGAATCAACCCCCTTATCCATTTCCACAACCAACTGCACCCAGTTTGACTTTCATTGACCAAGTAACAAAGTTGCTTAAAACTGATTGACCAGCTTATCGAAAGCTACAAGGAGCTTAAGTGAGCTTGTATGAGCTTGAAAATAAACTACTAACACTTGTATATAAGATTTTGAAATTGAAAACTGCAACAGTAAGCATGAAATATGAAACTTAGATAAAGAGCTTGGATTGATACTCAAAAGCACCTACAATGATGATTTAACTTGAATGTTATACAAAGCAAATGAAATTACAACATTTGAACTTAAACTAAGACTTTTATTTAAAAAACGGCATTAAAGAAAATCTTAAAACTAACTACTGCTCTAGCTCTTCTCCTCTTTTTCCTTTTTATATGCAAAACAACTCTCCTCTGACTTCTGAGTAAATCCCAACTGCATCTTGGACCATTGGATGAGCTTAAGTGAATATTGGCCATAGGATCATTTTGGCGGGAATTTTGGGATATCAACAGGTGGGGTTGAGTGTTAGGTGGGGTGTGCAATAAATGTTTCTTGTTGGATTGTGGAGGTGGAGGGGACATGGAGATGAGGGGGGTTGAGCTGGAGGTGAGGGTGAAGGTGGTTTTGCAGACAGTGGTTGGGAGGAAGTGGGCAAGAAAAAGGCGCCAAGGGCGTTTGTTTTGACCAGAGGGGTTGACCAGGGTATTAATAATAGGGGGGGTCCAAAATGGTTAGTGACAGGGGGTCACTTGGATGGCAGGGTCCAAATGTGGTTTATGACAAGGCCAAAAATGTGTAAAAGGTTATTAATAATACAAGGGCCTAATTGTAAATTCTGAAAGTTAAGGGACCACATCTGCCATTATCTCAAAGTTGATCCAAGGGCTGAAATTGACAAGTTTCAATAGTACAAGGACCAAATCTGACATTTTCCAATTTTTCAAGGACCATTTATGACATTTTTCAAACTTGAGGGACCAAAGTTGTAGTTTTGCAAATTTTACATTTCAAGGGTTTGTTTTGACAACTTTTGAATCCCATGGACCTTAAATGACATTTTTCTTTATTTTGATATACCAGGGACTGTTTTTGACAACTTTTGAAACTTGAGGGACTAAAACTGCCAATTTTGCAAACTTGATACGTTTTTCATCTGATTTTGATCTTTTTGCATTTAAAACACATAAAACACTGATTTGTGATATTTTTATCATTTTGAAGCATTTTTGAGTGTTTTCAGATGATTTTGCAGTCTAGATAGTACAAAAATGATGAGTATTTAGACACTCATCAATCCCCCACACTAAGATATTGCTAGTCCCTAGCAATGATTTGAACTTTAATGGATTTTAAAAACTCTTTACCAAAAGCCATCACTTCTGGAGTAGCCAAATGTTTCAGTTCAAGTAAGAACCTTAGTACACTGATAACCAAATGATTTTGAGCAAATCATAAGCTGTAAACGGATTTGATTTGTCTTTACCAGAAGCCGTTTGCTCTGGACTAGCCAACTCTTAGATAAATTATCAATATTATCTTTGGTGAGTTGATTACCAATTATGGTTTTTTCACTGCCTTTACCACAAGCCATAAACTTGCGGGCTAGCCAACTCTTCACTTTTTAGGATATGGTGAGTTGAGAACCATACAATTTTGGGCAAATTGCAAGCCGTAAACGGATTTGATATATCTTTACCAAGAGCCGTTTGCTCCTGGATTAGCCAATCCTTTTGTTTATTAGACAAGGCGGACTGATAACCAATTGAGTAAGTGCAGAACACTTACTCCAAAAAAAAATTTTGGCAAAAAACGGGGGAATTAGGTGGATAATACATGATAAAATTCGTGAGAATTCCCCCCCACACTTAGAAATGAATATTTCCCTCAATATTCAAAGTACCGGCGGTTATGCCGAAACAAAGAACGTAAAAGGGAAATACTACGGCCATTATTATGAAAGAGAGATTTTTTTTTTTTTTTTTTTTTTTTTTTTTAGATATATATATATATAACATGTGGGGCATCACCCCCACACTAAGGTGGTAGAAAGGGGTAAGAAGACAGAAATATGGGTGAAAACCCATATGGTGTGTGCTACTGTTTTTGATTACCGAGTCGCTAGCTTGACTCGACCCCGTATTCATTGGTTCATGGGGAAGCAAAGTGGAAGAAACAATCTCCATCGGACTTTCATTCAAGATGTTTGGTCAAACATTTGAAGCACGTGAAAGTTCCACACCGATGAGATATAGAGAGAACCGGCTCAAAAATGATGAATGAAAATGCCGGGATCAAAAATAGTGTCTTCATTCCCGAAGGAGTGAAGAAGAGAGGAAGTCACCGAGTAGGTGAAGAAAAGAAGGAAAATCATGATAACAATCATGACTAGATCTTCTTCCTCGGGATTAAGTGCAGTTGCACTTATTTGGATTTTATTGGATGAGCTCTTTGGTTTGGAAGGCATCTCGGTTGGGAGGGTGGGAAGATTTGTCATAACTATGCAAATTGAGATTCTCTCCCCCCGATCATGATTTTTGCCATCCAAGCAATCATACTCCAGCGGAGATATGATATGAGTGAGTTCACTGGAGAACTCCTCGTGAAGAGTATACGGAGGTGGGACATGTGCGGTACTTCGTGGGCTATAAATATGCACCTCGTCCATTATAGTCTCCGTGTCAGACTCATCACTATCAAAGATTGGATTAACTGAATTTAGAGTAAATTCAGAATCGAATTCGAATAAGGGATTAGTGATAGTCGTATTAACTGTTGTGGAAACAACATGGTCAACATCCTCTTCTAAGTTGACGATCTCGGAATGTGGAAGTGATGCATCAATAAATTCTATGTCTTTAGAATATAAAGAATCGGCATCACTATAATCATTGTCAAAATCTGAGAAAGTCTCAACAAGATCATTTGTAAGAGGAGAAGACACATCACACTCATGGTCAAGAATTTCCTCAGACTCACTTGGGATCGGGATAAGGTTCTCAACATTAGATGATTCCGTTTCCGGAATAGTGCTGAGATGCTTATCCCCCATGGTGAGAGAGTCCTCGGGATCAAAAAATTTCAAAGAAATAGGATCATCGACCTCTTCCAAAAGGAATTCACTTCTCTCAACCGGCGTGAGTGAAGGGGAAGAGTCGGAAATGAAAGGCTCAGAAATGGGAGTGGGATTGCCACTCGGAGCATCGACTTTATCGTAAACATATATAGCTCCTATGCTCTTCATATTCTCCTCCGCCAACAATTCTCCCACACTCTTTCCTTCTTCAACGGGAGTGGGATTGCCACTCGGAGTCGTAGATTCCTCATCAAAATCATCATCGTCGTCGTCATCATAATCGTACACGAGAGGTTTCCAATATTGGGAACTTACTCTAGCTGCTTGTTCTTCAGCATACGTTTTCTGACGAGACTCTTCTTTAACCAATTCTTTCAAATCTTTGAGTATATCTAGACAATTTTCGAGAAGTTCTTGAGGAATTTGCAGAGGTTGTGTTTGAATCGTTTGGTACTGTGGAGGTTGGTCATGATAAGAGTAGTCATAATTGTTACAAGGATTATGCTCATAGACAAGCGTGTTCCCTGTTTGACACTCAAAACTCGGGTGAGGACCTCCACAGTACTCACAAGAATATGTCTCCATCTCATAGTGCGGGGGTTGGTTGAGGAAATTAGTTGTTTCATTGTAGGGATTTTGGTCATAGACAAACCCGTTTCCCGGATTCACAATGCCACAACCGGGGCAATTTCCACCATTTTGAGGTCCCCCACACCATTCACAACCAAATTGGTGAGGATGAGACATAGAAAGAATCAAATGGATAGAGGGTAAAAGAAATGTAGAATCAAAAGATGTGAGAGGGTAAAGATGGATATTTTTGGATTTTTGAAAAACATTTGCAAAAACAAAGAATGAAAATATTTTTGGGTTTGTTAACACTTCAGGAAAAGTGTTAATGAACTTTTTGGACTTATGATAACTTTACAAAAAACTTTTTACAAAAGATGGTATATGTGCAAGAATGGGTCTGAAAAAGGCTAAACACACGCTAAAGCCTCCCCGGCAGCGGCGCCAAAATTTGATCTGTGCTAAACCGTCAAGTCTAATCACACAAGCTAGCCACTTGTGAATGGCCAACCGTAACAGACTTAAAACAGCTTAAGCACAAATGCAATGAAGTCCTGGAGAATAGAATGAATTCCCGGGTCGTTATGTCCCACGGAGACTCAATGGTGTGTAAACACTTGATCAGATGATAGAATGATCACTAAGGATAGTGATCAGTAAAGGTTTTGGATGGATAATTACACTACTGAAAAAAAGTTTATAAAATAAAGCGACTTAAATACAAATTAAGAAAATTAAAAAGATAAAATATATTAAATAAACGCTATCACTATATTTAAAATGATGAACGTTTAAAACTTAAAACTTACGTTTAAATTAAAAACTACGTTAACGTACAAAATAAAACGTGATATTAAAGAGATAAAAGACCTACAAATATGAAAAATACATTTTTACAATCCTAATTATAAAAGAAAATTATTGGAAAAAGAAAATTATTTTTAAAACTATTTATCTAATTATTATTAATTAAAAACTTTTTATTAAGTATTTAAAATGCACTAAAATATAAGAAAATACAAAATTAACCTAGAAAAATGAAATTATAACTTAGAAAAATCTAAAATATGATAAAAATTATTTTAAAACTGAAAATATATTTTTCAGACTTTTTATGTATTTATTATTAATTTAAAACTAGTTAAAACTAATTAAAATGCTAGAAAATACTATTTAAACTAAGAAAATTATGGAAAAATATTTTTTTGGCTTTTTATATATATCTTAACTTAAGAAAAATGAAAAATTATTTTTTTGAACCTTTTCTTAATTATTTGTATTTAAAGCTAATTAAAAAGTGCTAAAAAGTAATTAAAATCAAGAAAAATAGCAAACAAGCTAGGAAATATCTGAAAATTTCAGGAAAACTCTAAAATAATATTAGGAATCTAAGAAAAATGTAAAAATAGGTGCTTATGTGGAGGAATAAAAAGCTGCTATGCAAGTGCTTATTATTAAGCACTCCAAATAAGTTAAAATGGTCCAAATGGGCACCAAACTGAAACAGCAGTTACAATAAGCTAAAACTACCTAAATGCAACTAGAAACAACAAGCATGAACCACAGAATTGCCAAATACCAAGATTTGAGGTTTTGGCTAAATAAGCTAAAAACAGTGAAAAGGTACCAAGTTTAAGCAGAATAATAAGCACTTAAATAAGCTGGAAACTAAAAACCAAAAGAAGGAACTTAAAGAGGACCTGGCTAGGAACATGCAAACCAAAAATCAGACCCTAGTGAGCTAAGATGAGCTCTGTGCAAGGTCTGCAAGATCTGCACAAAACCTGTGCAGATCAGTGCAGTGTGCACAGGGCATATAAGCCTGTTTTGACAAGCTCATATGAGGCTTCTAAAAATTTGATAAAAATCTGTAAAAATGCTAATAAGAAACAAGACCAGCTGAAATTCTAAGACCCAAAGTTTCATTGGCATTGACCCAGAAATGAATGCATGAAAAATCCTCCCATTTGGACTCAAAACTGATATTTTGCAATTTTGACTTTTAAGGCAGAATTGAAAAGGTTGACTTAAATGAGATTTGATCTTGATTTTTGGACTTAGACTGATATAATAAAGTGAAATGAGACTACTGCAAGATGTATTTATGAAATTTGAACACAAAATAAGCTTTTGGTTTTGTAAAAGCTCAACAGATAAGCTGTAAGGACAGATTGAAAGTGATTTTGACTTTGGAGCAAATGCAGGCACAAGAAACTGACTTAAATGAGTTAAATAGGACTACACAAACCTAAAACAACAATATTCTTCCACTGATCAGACCTCTAATACAGATTAAGCACATGAACCAAACACCATTTTAAGTACTGAAATGCACTTTTAATTGAGCTAACTACTGATCCACTTTGTATGACTGATTAAACTGAATGATATTGACCTAAATACAACTAGATAAAATCATTTCAACTATTAAAAACCACAACTACAAGTACACACAAAACATGCAAACTGATATTGAAATTTGAAAATGGGATAATCACTCACATGAGTCCAGCTGTGTTGCAGGCTAAACCAAACCCAATCCTATACTAACCTAATCCATTCTAACCCATATCAAAGCTGAATCAACCCCCTTATCCATTTCCACAACCAACTGCACCCAGTTTGACTTTCATTGACCAAGTAACAAAGTTGCTTAAAACTGATTGACCAGCTTATCAAAAGCTACAAGGAGCTTAAGTGAGCTTGTATGAGCTTGAAAATAAACTACTAACACTTGTATATAAGATTTTGAAATTGAAAACTGCAACAGTAAGCATGAAATATGAAACTTAGATAAAGAGCTTGGATTGATACTCAAAAGCACCTACAATGATGATTTAACTTGAATGTTATACAAAGCAACTGAAATTACAACATTTGAACTTAAACTAAGACTTTTATTTAAAAAACGACATTAAAGAAAATCTTAAAACTAACTACTGCTCTAGCTCTTCTCCTCTTTTTCCTTTTTATATGCAAAACAACTCTCCTCTGACTTCTGAGTAAATCCCAACTGCATCTTGGACCATTGGATGAGCTTAAGTGAATATTGGCCATAGGATCATTTTGGCGGGAATTTTGGGATATCAACAGGTGGGGTTGAGTGTTAGGGGGGGTGTGCAATAAATGTTTCTTGTTGGATTGTGGAGGTGGAGGGGACATGGAGATGAGGGGGGTTGAGCTGGAGGTGAGGGTGAAGGTGGTTTTGCAGACAGTGGTTGGGAGGAAGTGGGCAAGAAAAAGGCGCCAAGGGCGTTTGTTTTGACCAGAGGGGTTGACCAGGGTATTAATAATAGGGGGGTCCAAAATGGTTAGTGACAGGGGGTCACTTGGGTGGCAGGGTCCAAATGTGGTTTATGACAAGGACAAAAATGTGTAAAAGGTTATTAATAATACAAGGGCCTAATTGTAAATTCTGAAAGTTAAGGGACCACATCTGCCATTATCTCAAAGTTGATCCAAGGGCTGAAATTGACAAGTTTCAATAGTACAAGGACCAAATCTGACATTTTCCAATTTTTCAAGGACCATTTATGACATTTTTCAAACTTGAGGGACCAAAGTTGTAGTTTTGAAAATTTTACATTTCAAGGGTTTGTTTTGACAACTTTTGAATCCCATGGACCTTAAATGACATTTTTCTTTATTTTGATATACCAGGGACTGTTTTTGACAACTTTTGAAACTTGGGGGACTAAAACTGCCAATTTTGCAAACTTGATACGTTTTTCATCTGATTTTGATCTTTTTGCATTTAAAACACATAAAACACTGATTTGTGATATTTTTATCATTTTGAAGCATTTTTGAGTGTTTTCAGATGATTTTGCAGTCTAGATAGTACAAAAATGATGAGTATTTACACTCATCAGCATGGTATATTTATATTTGATGGGTTACCATTTTGTATGATTGGTAGTGCCATGTAATAAGGTGGATTAGGATTGCGTAACAAATACTTATGGTAGACCATTTCATCCGTTGTGGGAAACTTATTAAAGTTATGTTTCTCTACTTTGTCTACTTCATTATTAGGATCATCCTTAATTTCTTCCTTAGGATTCTTATTATACTCAATTACCGTTTCTTGATTTTCTTTATTATCCCTATTTGGTGGCACTAGAGTGATAACATTGACGAAGTGAACATGTTTTAATGAGGATGGATCCTTGATTTCTTTTCGTTTTTTTAAATGTGCGAAAAATTTATTAAGATCTTTTATTTTCACAATTGAGGGTTTCTCAAGAATGGGAGGATTAAGTGTAATGGAATTAACTCTCTTGATTGGCATGGTGCCAACGTGGTTGTTTATTGCATTTAAGAGGTTATTAATCTTCCTATCCATTTTGGTTTGTTGTTGGTTAAATTGATTATCAAGTTTAGCCAATTGAGCCTCTTGAGATGTCATGAAGTTACACATCATTCCGTCTAAGCCATGTTGGGGACCGTAGGAATTCTTGTTGGATGATTTGGAGTTTTGAGACCAAGTGAGGGGTGGAGAGTCATCGGTCGAGAAGGTTTGAGTTTGACTCCAATTGAAATTTGGTTTGTCTTTCTATGCCTCATAGGCTTCATTGAAATTCCTAGGTCCGGGATTTGTATTAGGCCATCTTCCTCCCGCTTCGTTGGTACGCAAAGATGCGTAGTCCGCAAAAGCTTATCCGAGGAGTTTCGTGCAATCATGATTGTCGTGAGGACCATTACAAAACTCACACAAGGAAGTGATTTTGTTCACTTGCCGTGAAGGTCTAGGAGCTTTGTAGGAACTCATTAAGTATTTGACTTGATCTTCAAGTTCAAGAATCCTATGATCGGAAGTATGTGAGTCATTTGAAGGCAAAGATATTGCCTTGAAGGTTTTGCTCAACTCACGGGGGTCGTTCTAGCATTTGTTGTCATAGAGATCAAGGTTCTCTATTATTTCCCATGATTTTTCTACGGTTAGATCGCGAAGCATACCACCGGCCGCTTGGTTAACGGTTTACCGTGACAACTGGTAATTTCAGAAACCATATTTAATACCACATTACTTTAAAAAATTTAACAAGTTAAACATTCGGGAACAATCTTTTGATATTTAGTGTAATATCACCTTATTGAATCAGGTGTGTGGCATTAAGTTAGGCACTACTAGACTCTGGTACTAAGAAAAACCTAATATTTAGGGAAAACTTGAGAAAAACTACTCGTCTAATTTCTATAGACGCATTTATAATCAAAGTTATCGGGAAGTCGTAACTAACGATCGTGGCGCACATAGGAAAACATGTTACACTTTTTACATGGTAAATATGCGCTCGGGAAGTAAGAGTCGGAAAACTTTGAAAAAAAATACACGAATGGTCTCTTGGGTTTAAAACCGCCCCCCCCCCCCCCTTTGTTATTATTGTTTTTTTTAAGAGTAAATTATTAAATGGTCCTTGTGGATAAATCTCACACAAACACAAAAATTATCATCATCTCCATCACATTTTCTCTCTCTCCCTCACCCGACCCTAGCCGCAGGACGGAAAAACCACTCGCCGTCGCTTCACCACTGGCCACCACCCCTTACCACCTACACCAAAACAATCCTCTCCACCCCCTCTACCAAATCTACCACCTCACGCGCCCAGCACACCCCTTTCACCCGTTTTAACCACCCCACACGCCACCTCTACACCACCACGACACAACCATCTTATGATACCGCGAAGGAGAAAAGGTAGGAACGAGTCACACGAGTGGTGACTCATTATTCTTGTAAATCGTGTCACAAGTTGAATCGCTTTTGGTTCGGGTTAAGCTAGAACACATGGGAAAACAAGTTTTGATAATAAAAACGTGGCTAAACATTGTTGGTATCCGGTCTTGTTCGTTGTGTGTGTGTCGAGTCGGGCAGCCGTGAGCTCAAGCTCACATTGTGGCCTTGTTTGGTGATGTTGTCTTAATATTATTCTTGTTGTTGTTATTGATTGTTTATTTCTTTTGCTTGGTTTTGGATGAACCCGTGTAACCAATTGGTTTATTGAAATTGAAGTTGTGATATGTTGTTGTTGTAAGTCGAGAGGGTAAAACCCTCGAATAGGTCCGTTTGGTTTTGCGTAGGTGACGAGCAAGCCGAGACCCGTATGGTCTTGGCAAAGGGTATTGTGGAGGTTGTTGAGTTTGTTGGTGAAATATTGTTGTTATGGGTTTATGGCTGAGAGAACGGAGAAGCCGGGACCGAATGGTTACGGCAAAATAAGGCTTGTGGTGTTGGTAAAAATTGAAAGTTAGAATCGGTTGTGTGACGATTACTAGTGACGGAGAATAGATTAGACGTGAGTCGTAGACGACCACGATGCTAATACAAATAAACCATAAAAACGTTTATTAATATTTTGCGATCTCTTTGTGGTTTGTTGATAACAAATATAATGCAATCTTAAGTATAATTATAAGGATACATGTTATTTTTGTAAAGCATTTACATATAGCCATTTAAATACAAAAATGTAGTAACTAAGCATTTATTGTAATAGTTTATTATGATGGGTAAAAACCACAACCCATAGACTATAACCCATGGATCATAACCCATAGCCAAGTTGGCTAGATACAATGTATACTTAGATACATTGAATCTAAAGAAAACCCATGGACCAACCCATAACCCATGACCCATAACCAAAAAACCAATGGGCAAAGAGGAGCGTCCCACGGATCCCTAGGATTACACTAGACGGATCCCAAGTGGGAGGGATCTGTGGGATCCGGGGAACAGTGGAAGATTTTGCCTATAAATAAAGAGCCATTTCTTCATTCTAACTCACCCCTCTTCTTACTAAATCTCTCAAACACTCTCATACTCTTCTAACATATAGATCACTTTATCTAGAGAGTTGTTATTCTTTCTTTCTATTGTGATCCTCATATAGGTCCTTCTCTAAGGCGAGATCACGAGCATTCTACAAGTCATCCAAGCAAGGGGTCCTTGATTGATTTGTCACTCCGCAAGATTTCTGTAGCGAAGATCTTGTATTTGATATTTCACATATTTGTTGTGTAATAGTCGTGTTGGTTTGGTCCACCGTGTTACGGACTCGGTATCTAGCTTTGTACCGGAAAAAGTGTAAGCAACGTTGTGAAGGCATCTCCGCCAAGTGAAGGAGTTTGTTGACATAGTGCTTGAATTCTCGAGTAGGTGACTCAGGGAGTGGAGTAGGGCAAGGAATGTGTCCTTGTAGCCGAACCACTATACATCGGTTGTGTCTTTTCTATCCCTTTGCTTTACTTATTTACTTGCTTTATCATTAGATCTATACTTTCTCTACATCCATAAGATCTCACATATTAACGAATCTAAAGTTTTTGAAACTAACTTAAAATCGGCAAAACTATTCAACTCCCCCTTCTAGTTTTCCACAATTGGCATCAAGAGCTAAGTTTATAAAAGTTTTAAAGTAAAATTGTATTTTAAAAACTTTTCGATCACTTTGGGTTCTGAAAATTATAAGGAAGGGCAATCTATGCAACGACCACCACTACTTGAAACTAATGGTTTTATATATTGGAAAAATAGATTCGAAACATATGTGAAGTCTAAAGATATTGATCTTTGGTACATTATAGTTGAAGGCAATTTTGAGGCTACCTCAAAAGATGATAAAGGGAATGTAGTTAACATATCTCATGATAAACTAAATGATGAATTGAAGAAAAAGCTTTCTAAAAGTAGTGAAGCAAAAATAGTTTTATATAATGCTTTACCGAAAAAGGAATTCGAAAGAATTTCTATGCTTAAAACCTCTAAAGAAATTTAGAATTCTTTAGTTGTAACTCATCAAGGAAACCAACAAGTTAAAAATAATAAAATTGATTTATTTGTTCAACAATATGAACAATTTTCAATATCGGATGAGGAAACTATAGATCATTCATTTGCTAACTTTAATACTATTATTACATCTTTACAAGCACTTGATGAATCTTTTTCTAGCCGCAACCCTGTTAGGAGATATCTAAGGCACTTCCATCGAAGTGGAGATCCAAGGTGACGGCGATCGAAGAGTCAAAAGATTTGACAATCCTCACCCTCGATGAACTCATAGGCAACCTAAAAGTCTACGAGCTTGTCCTTGCTAAAGACTCTGAAGCCTCAAAGGTGAAAGAGAAACACAAATCTCTTGCCCATAAAGCCAAAAAGGCTTCAAGCGATGAAGAGAACTCCTCTTCGAGTAGTGACGATGAGGAGTATGCTATGGCGGTAAGGGACTTTAAAAAGTTCTTTAGAAGAAAGGAAAGATACGTCAAACAACCGTATGACGATAAGAAAGGCTTTCGGAAAAGCAAAGAGGACGAGAAGCCAAAAGATGATCGTACTTGCTTTAAATGTGGGGACCCAAACCACTTTATTAGTAAGTGTCCCAAACGGGATGATCAAAAGGCATTCGTGAGCGGCACGTGGGGAATGAGCGACGAGGAGGACGAAGAAATTTGTCTCATGGTAAATGACGAGGTAGGCTTAAAGGCCGACCTAGACCCGGATGAATGGGTCAAGGATAGCGGGTGCACGAGGCACATGACCGGCAATAGAGATTTATTCTCCACATATGAATCCTTCAATGGACGTAATGTGGTGTTTGGAAATAGCAAAAGTAGAATCATCGGTAAATGTAAGATTTCTAACAAATCTCTAACCATTAACGATGTGTGTCACGTAGAAAACCTAAACTTTAACCTCTTAAGTATAGGACAAATATGTGATAAAAAGTGCAATGTACTTTTTACCGAAACCGGTAGTAAGATATTAAAAAATGGCATAACCATAGGAAAAGGAATTAGAAAACATGGAGTCTATGTCATTAAAATTGGTAATGAACCTAAAGACAAACTATGTCTTACCTCTATGGATGATACTTCAACCTTATGGCATCGAAGATTGGGTCACGCCAACATGCGACTTCTTCAATCGCTATCATCCAAAGAACTAGTAAGAGATCTACCTAAGTTAAAATATGAACATCACTTTTGTGATGCTTGTATGTAGGAAAAGAAGCTTATTCTAGTCATAAAGCTAAAAACATGGTGTCTACAACTAGGTGTCTAGAATTACTACATATGGATTTATTTGGTCCATCCGCTATCCAAAGTTATGGAGGCAACTACTACACTTTGGTCATAGTGGATGATTACTCTAGGTATACATGGACAAAATTTTTAAAGAACAAAATGGAAACCTTTAATTATTTTGAAATATTAAGCAAAAGATCCAAAGAAAACTAGGAAGTCCTATAGTGTCTATTAGGACGGATCATGGTAGGGAATTCGATAATGAAGTGCAATTTGGAGCCTTTTGTGACGCTAATGGTATTACTCACAACTTCTCGGCTCCACGCACTCCACAATCGAATGGGGTAGTAGAAAGAAAGAATAGAACCCTACAAGAAATGAGTCGAACCATGCTTAATGAACAATCCATACCTCAAAAGTTTTGGTGTAATGCCGTTGATACTTCAACGTACATACTCAATATGAGTTACTCCGAGGCAAAAATCCTACGTTAAATCACTTTAGAGTCTTTGGAAGCAAATGTTTTATTCTTAACACTAAAGATTACCTTACAAAATTTGATCCTAAATCAACCGAAGGTATCTTTCTAGGTTACTCTCCAAATAGCAAAGCTTACGTCATATTAAACAAAGAAACAATGAAGGTAGAAGAGTCATTAAATATAAAATTTGATGAAAGTCCACCCAAACCCTCTCCACCTCTTGTTGATGACGAGATTATAGAAAGTGAAGCTATAGTAATAAAGAAAAAGATAAATGAAGAAGAAGAACCTTTAAATAATGAAGTCATAAACATTAAAGAGTCCAAAGATCACCCCGTAGATAAGGTCATAGGAAAGCTAAACGAAAGAACATTAAGGTCTCAAGTTCAAAACCAAGGTAGCTTGTTTTGCTTCATTTCAACCATAGAACCTAAGAATACACAAGAAGCCATAAAAGATGAGAGTTGGGTAATGGCTATGCAAGAAGAATTAAATCAATTTGTGTCTAATGATGTTTGGACACTTGTCCCTCCACCTAGTAATCAAACCATAATAGGAACCAAATGGGTTTATAAAATCAAATTAGATGCAAACGGAGTAGTGTCTAGGAACAAGGCTAGACTCGTTGCTCAAGGGTATAACCAACAAGAAGGAATAGACTTTGATGATACCTATGCCCCCGTGGCTAGATTAGAGTCTATAAGAATACTTCTTGCGTATGCTTGTGCTAATGATCTAAAGCTTTATCAAATGGATGTCAAAAGCGCTTTTCTAAATGGTTTCATTAATGAAGAAGTACATGTAGCTCAACCTCCGGGCTTCATCGATTTTGAAAAACCCAAACATGTGTATCAATTAAAGAAATCCCTTTACGGTCTTAAACAAGCTCCAAAAGCTTGGTATGATAGACTCAAGTCATTTTTAATTAAACACAACTATACCATGGGGTTAGTTGACAACACACTTTTTACTAAGAAAAGAGAGTCACATATAATCATAGTGCAAATATATGTAGATGATATTATATTCGGGTCCACTTGCCAAGACATATGTGATGATTTCTCTAAAATCATGCATGACGAGTTCGAGATGAGTATGATGGGAGAACTTAGTTTCTTTCTTGGTCTACAAATCAAACAAGTAGAAGATGGTATCTTCTTTAATCAATCTAAATACATAAAGGAGATGTTAAAGAAATTCGGTCTAGAAGAGTCGAAACCAATTAGGACACCAATGTCATCCGACACCAAACTCACAAAAGATGAAGACGGCGAATCTGTCGATAATATTAAATATCGTGGCATGATAGGTAGTCTTCTCTACCTCACGGCAAGTAGGCCGAATATCATGTTTAGTGTTTGCTTATGTGCTAGGTTTCAAGAAGACCCTAAAACATCACACCTAGAAGCCATAAAAAGGATATTTATATACATTAAGGGTACAACACAATTAGGATTATGGTATCCTAAGGGCACGGGAGTAGAAATAATTGTATATGCATATTCTGACCATGCATGTGATTACGTTGATAGAAAAAGTACAAGTGGGGTATGTACTTTCATGGGATGTTGTTTAACGTCTTGGTTTTCTAAGAAACAAATGGCACTGGCAATATCAACAACCGAAGTCGAGTACGTCTCCGCCGGCAAGGCATGCCAACAAGCACTATGGATGAAACAAGTGTTAGTCGACTACGACATTCATCTAAGCGACATAGCCATCCTTTGTGACAACAAAGGTGCCATCGACTTAAGCAAGAATCCGGTATTGCATTCTCGCACAAAGCACATAGAGATTCGTCATCACTTCTTAAGAGACAATGTTCAAAAGGGGAACATCTCTGTTAGGAATTGGAAATTCCATAAGTTAAAGAGTCGGTCACCCCAAATGTTATCTAGGCTAAGTTAGCTCGTAGAATTGTCGTTATTTACATTATTAAGTAGTTTCTTAGTTGTTTAGTGCAACACCGTGGAGGAAGATGGGTCTTTACCCATTGTATACCTGATCCACAGGCCGTCAGGAGGTCGTTTAGTTTTTAACCTATAAATACCCTCTACCTTTGAAGGTAGAGGGTTGGATGTTCTTTGGTAATCTAATATTCCACAAGTTTCTCTTTCTAGAATATCCCACTTTCTCTCTCTCTAAAATCATCTATTCGCCTAAAGTGTTAATGTTATAATGTGTATGTGAAATCCAATATCTTACAATTGGTATCAAGAGCCATGGTTAGATCATCTGTTACATATCTTTGGATTTCTAGTGGTTTTTAGGTGGTTTTTTAGTTTGAAAAAGTTTAGTGGTTTTTGCATCATTTGGTTGATTTCTAGTGTTAAAGTTTGGATTTTGATAGTACTCTTGTGTTTAGAATCATTGTGGTTGGGTTGTTTTTGGATTGAAAAGTGGTGTTTAGGTTATTCTCTTTGCTAGCGACTTGGTTCTCGGTGTGAGATTCATCATAGCGACTTGCTTCATAAAAAGTTAGCGAGTTAGAGTGTCATTTGGTAGCGATTTGGTCCTAGCGACTTGTCTATTGAGACAAGCCGACAAAAGTACACTTAGTGGATTCTCCACTACGAGTAGCGACTTGGTGTAAGTTAGCGACTTGTACTTTATATTGTTAGCGACTTGGTGTTAACGAGTTGCTATTTAGCGACTTGACAAATTAGCGACTTGGTTCTTAGCGACTTGCTGTCAAAATTTTGCTAGCGACTTGGATCGTAGCGAGTTGTTATCTAGCGACTTGGGATAATAGTGAGTTGGCACTTAGCCACTTGGTTCAAGGTTTCCTAGCGACTTGGGTGATTTTTTGTTTTAATACGGTTTTCTCTTGATTCAGTAAAATCCGGTGAAAGAATCTATTTCCAGGTTTAATCAGAGAGCTATAAAATCCCGTGTAATCTGTTAACATGTCTACCAATATTCCTACCATCATCTCCACTGTTGCCGAGGACGTTCATCCAGCAGATACTCCTCCACCCACAATATCCTACATCACTGACCCGTTTATCTCCAAAGTGCTTGAACTCTATGATACCTCACTGAACAATGAAATTGGTTGCATTTCCGAATGTCCAACCTTGATTGATTCATCAAAGTGTGATCAAAACTCCTCACCTTCTGAGTCAAACCTCAACGAACCACATCTGTCAATGTACTATGATGCAAAGCAAATGGAATACATCATTGAGCCCTTTCAACTACTTCATCAGCATCTCAAACTACTTTTATCTACAACTATGGATCGAACAAGCAGTGCTATCCTTCTTCAGGACTTTCCCACGTTGACAAGAATTGTGTTACTAAACTTAGGACAACTGAGGTTTCAAATTACCAAAGAAAAGTTCTCAACTGATGAATCTAATGCATCTCTTCAAGTAATCCTCAATCAATTTCAGCCACTTATCCGGAGGGAATATTCCTCAATTTTGATGATGATATGACTGGAATGGAAATTCATGAGTTCAGAAACACCTTTATTCAACTTATGGGAATATGGAAATATACATTAAGGAAGCTGCTAAAGATAATGACAAGCTGAATGAAATGAATGAATGTCAAGTGATGCTATGGGAAGATTGTGACAGGTCATGCAATAGACCAGTTGAACCAATGAATGATACCGAATGCAGAAGTTCAGTTGCAATAAAAGAGGATGAAGACAACTGTAATGATCTCAATGATTCAGAGTTAGAAAACGTTTCAGGTGATGAGGTACACTTAACTGATCATAGTAATTCATATGTTAATGTACCTGACTCTAACTCTGAACATAACACTATGAAATCGATCTTGGTTGAGCCTGAATCTAAAACTATTAAAGCTAAAGACATGATTGAAAAAGGGGTATATGATGAACTTTCAAACAAATACTCAATTCTTGAAAAACATTGCATTTCATTGGAAATTGTAATACAACAAAAGGATGAAAGCTTTTATGCAAAAAAATCATGTATTAATCAGGAATTTCCAGAATTTCGAGAATTTTTTGAAATTAATCAATTGAAAACCCAGATTCAGGACAAAGATTCAACCATATGCACTCTGAAATCACTCATATCAGATGTGCAGAAATATGACTGTAATGAGATGAGTGATACACTTGAATCTAGAAATGCCGAACTAGCTCTATGTGTGTCCAACCTATTAAGAGAAAATGAGTCATTAAGAAAGAACATAGAGGAGACCAATTCCAAGTTGATCAATCAATCTAACATATTGTTGAAAGACATTGATGACCTCAAAGCCCAAATTCAGGATAAGAGCTTCAATATTGTTGCTTTAAAAAATGAGCTTAGGAAATCTATTGGAAATAGGATGAATACTAAGTTTGCAAAACCATCAACTTTGGGAAAGTCAACTGTTCTGAACCAATCTAAATGTACAGTAGTTAAGCAGCCTAATGCCCGTAGAACTGAAAGAATTAAACAATCGAAATCTAGGCTTGCCTCCCAAGTTGATGAGAATGTTGTTTTGACAAAACCAGTCACTTCATTGCGTCTTTCCGATATGATGAATCTCAAAACTCAGGTAAATGTTCAAAGCTCAAGGTTCATAAATACTAGAAGTATGACTAGATCTCATAAGAAACATCATTTGGCTGATCAATCCCCTAAGAAACACACTAATCTCAAAAGGACAAATAGTCAAAACAAGGAAGTGCACACATACAAAACTACTAGTAGCTGCTTCAAATGGATTCCTACTGGCAGATTATTTAAGTTCACAGAATCCAAACGGACTTACATACCTAGATCTTGCCTTAAGTGGATGCCCACAGGAAAACTCTTCAAGTATATTGAGCCTAAAAGGATGTCTAATAATGATACGTCTATATTAAACTGTGTTACATCCAATAGTGAGATTATTCATGTCACTAACCCATCCAGTTGCAATTCTACATGTTCTTCTAGTACAATGTGCTCTCAGTCTTTTTTAGGTACAATGCTCAATTCAATCAGGAACCTCATGACTTAGTTTCCATCAGAAATGAATATGGCTCAGTCAGGAGCTATAGCATGCCAGAATTGATGTACCTCTTACTTTGACTCCTATTCATCTTAAATTAGGACTCGCTCTTTTAAATCTGAGTACAAATCAACTTTAAAAAAAAAAAAAAAAACACTTTGGTTTAATACTTTTAAAATATTTCATTCTTTTAAATTCATAATTTTAGTCATTTACTTCCATTTAATAAAGGATATATTCGTTGTTATCGATAACATCTACGATCCTAGAAATGTCATTCAAAAATGATACGGGATCATAGATGAAGTTCGAACAACTGATATATTCTTATTTTAAAACGGGTAGGTTAAAGTCAATCAATGGTCTTTGTTGACATTGATTAAGGGGGAGATTTTTTTTCAAGATATGTTGTTTATATCTGCTTCAGTGCTGGTTATGGTGTGTGCTCAGTTGCAGGTTGCTGTCTTGTCTTGCCTTTGTGGTGATATTTGTGTACCCATGTATTGAATGTTTATTTGTTTCATGGTGATCATTGTGATAGTGTGCTTATCTGTGTTAGTATGCTATCTGATTAATCTGTTAAGTCCATGGATTATAAATGTTTACTATACATAATATGATAAGATAGCAACTTTCCATGACTATGTTAGCAACTTGCTTTGAAAAACATTAGCGACCTATTAAAATCCTTTGATAGCGAGTTGCTACACATATCACTAAACTACAGGGACTAAATGTGTCAACTTAGTTATCTTGATTAATCCCCTCCCTATACCCTAGCGATTTACCATTTTCGTTGTTTTACATAATCGCAAATACTTTACTTTCTCTCTTTCTCTCTCGATAATTAGTCCAAGCTAGCGACTTGAAGTGGTATGATTTACTTCTTTCACTCTCTGCTCTCAATTATATGTCGTAGATGCTTGACTAACATAACCTTTTACACAGATCCCACCGAGCATTTAAACCGCATCGCTTGATTCCCACGTAGGTCTGCTAATGAATGTGCTCTTATGGAATCATTTGTCTTTTGTATAATGGCCTTTTTGGTGTTATTGGAATGTATTAATGGGTTGTTTATTATTGCGTCAATAGGGTGTCGATGTATGTGTTGAGTTTGATGTGTTTGCCGATTGGAAGTGTGTTAAATGCTTTGTAGTAACCGTTCTATTTTGCCTGATAAGTGTGCCCATGTAATGGTAGTGAATGATTGCTCAGTTGGTGATGATTGTCAGTTGCGTAAAATATGTTCTTGATGGCGACTTAGTAATGTTCTTGGTAGCGAGTTAGTGTACAAATTCTTCGTTGCGAGTTGTTGCTTTTAAGTTTGCTCAAGTTAGCGACTTAGTAAATGTAGCGACTTAGTGAACTGATTATTAGCATCTTTTGTAGCGACTTAGCAGTATTGATGTTGGTGGCGACTTGTCTTTACAAGTTAGCGAGTTAGTAAAGTTAGCGACTTAGTAAACTGATTTACAGCGACTTGGCTGTTACACTATTGATGGCGACTTGTCTTTACAAGTTAGCGACATAGTATGCTTTCATGTAGCGACTTAGCCTTGGTTAGCGACTTGTGCATTTATGACTAGCGACTTATTTGGTTTATTTTTCATACGACGACTAGGGTTATTAAATTGTTTTAAGGCAACTTGCTAGGATAATCTCATGCTTACAATGTTGATTCAGGATTTCCTGTAGCAACTTGTATTGACAACTTACTCTTTGTGACCTGCTATAACATTTTTGTTTAAGCAAGTTGTACTTGGACTCCCTTGTGGCAACTTAATGTTACAACTTGTTTCATACAATCTGCTATATCACTTCTACATTTGTATCTTGTTTCATGACATTATTTCTTTGCAAATGTGCGTTTTAACCTTTTAATTCCAAAAACAACTCGTCTCGTGAAAACTGTATCAAATGAAGTCTTTATCCTAATGTCTCGCTAATGCCACTCAATCTATCTCTATATGCCTATGGGAACCCTGTTTGAACTTCTAAGTTGGTGTGTTTATGTCATAAGAATGTGTTCAATGTTGTCTTGACTATCCACATATAATCTAATGTGTTCCAAACACTGTTATTGGTTGTGTATATCTTCAGATCTTCAATGGCTATCACTACCTCTGCTGAAAACATTACTTCTTCTGCACCACCCAATGTTCTCTTAGATGATGAAATCCTTCCTAAAAGTCAATGGGCAGAAATTGGTAAAAGTAACTGTTATTTGGACCTACAAAAGTTGCAACAAAATTCTATCCTCAAAGTGTCTATTGATATCCTCAAGAACACAAACTTCTTTGGTGCCATTACCAAGCAATGCACAATTCCCACTATTTACATACAACAATTCTGGAACACCATTCAATGGGATAGAATCACAGCTAAATACTCCTGCAAACTGGATGATATGGAATTTCTGATAGATTCTGACATTCATAGCAAGGCTCTAGGAATCACTCCTTGTAACTCCAACATACGATCTGAACCTCCACCTGTTGCTGACGATCTAATTGTCTTTCTGATTGGTTTGGGATATCAGACTAGCATTACAAGGGCTTCTAATATCATTACCGGACATATGTATCAACCCTGGAGAGCAATGATAACAGTTCTCAACTTGTGCTTATCTGGCAAAACATCAGGGTTCGATAAAGTGAGAATTCCCATCTTGCAAATCCTATGGGGTATCGTCAATGGGGTAAATGTGAATGTCTCAGAATGGATTTGGGAAGAATTTTCATTATCAATGAACACATTCATATCTGATAGAAAAAACTTTCAGAATAAAGCTCAGGGTCGAAAGAAACTGAACAAGCTTGTGATTCCTAGCATCAGATTTTCAAAGCTTGTTATCCAGTACTTGCAACAGACTCACAACTTCAACCCCAGGATAGAATCAGCTCTACATAATGCAGAAGATGAATTTGTTTTAGGAAATCTTAAATATGTTCCTAGAGGTATGGATAAAGAAATCTTTGGATTGCCAATTCCTGATATTCTACTCACGGACGATATCAAGAAGACGGATTACTTCAAACAGTACAAGAAAAAAACTGCCAAATCTTCTGACAATGTCACACCCACTCCACCACAACCCAAAGATCCCAAGTCCACTTCTGCCTCACAAGCGTCTTATGCATCTCTTCCTAAAAAGAGACGTGAAAGGTCACAACATTCAGACACCACATCCAAGAAGCAGAAAGGAAAGAAGAAGAAAGTGGAAAAGGAAACTGTTGAAGAAACTGAGGTTTCAAGGAGTAATACAAGGTTAATTGATGAAGATGATGCTGCACTGCAACTTGGAATCCAGCAAAGCCTAGAAAGTCAGAATGTGAGAGCACTAGTTGGAGGAGTAGTGATAAGAGAGACTGATCAATTGCCTCAACAAACAACACCAATCACACAAGACAAGGGAAAAGGGATTGTTGGCATAGAATAAGCTGCTCACATGCTCCTTACCTTCTCTTCTTCACCATCAAGAACCACCACTCAATTCGAACTGAAGAAAAGAAGTGTTGAATCTTCATCAACTCTGGAGCCATCTGGATTGGAAAAGGAAACATCTGTAGCTCATGAAGAAAATCTTGCATCACGTGATACCCAGTATGACCATAATGTTGATGAAATAGTGCATAAAGACTCACAGGAGAATCCTGAGTCAAAATCTGATGAGACTATGCCCTTGGAAGAACCAAATCTGTCTACCGGTTCCCTATCGTCATTTAAGAACCTTTATACAGACTTCACTTTTGCTGATCAATTCTTAAATGACAAACCCATTGATACTGAATCTTCCAAGCAAGATAATGACAAGGAGGATGCACAATCCATGTTTACTATGATTATTCAACAAGACTCGTCAACCATTCCACCCATGTCAGCATCTTCTCTTGCAACCGCACTTCCACCTCCCAAACCTGATCTAGTAACCGCACTTTCACCACCTGAATCTGCAAAGAATCTATCCCTTGAACCAGTGGTTACAGTTGCTGACATGGAAACTCCACCTCCTTCACCACCTCTAATTCTTACTTCAGATCAACTGCTTGACAAAGCAGTAAAAAGAATTGAAGCTCTTGAAAGGCAACTACCGAAATCTGTTGATTCCCTTGAGGATCGTGTTTATAGGTTGGAGCACCTCAACTTTGATGAAGGGGTTGCAGACGCCATTGAAGGCGAAGTTAAGGATGCTATGGAATGGGCAATGGAAGCTCCACTTCTTAGACGGTTCAAGGATCTACCTATTGCAGATATGAGAGCTGCACTTTCAGATAAGATGTATGATGCTGATGAGCATAAGCATGAGGTCCACAAGAAGCTATATGAGGCTCTCGAAGAATCAATTAAGTTCGACAATCATGAACAGTTCTTGATTGACATCAGAGAAAAGGAAGCTAAAAAGAAAAGGAGGACCATAGTGTTGGAAACATTGCGTAAAGGTCGTAAAGATCCTCCTCCACCCCCACCTCCAACTGGGGGTGCTGGAACTTCTGGAGTTGGTGAATCTTCTAAGGCAACCAACACACCTCCACCAATACCTCCATCTTCACCACCAATTCCTGCCAATAATTCCAGTTCATCCGGAAATCAAGGAACGCAGAAGAAATCAGCAGCTTGGACCACGGTTGATTCAAGGTTCAATTCAACAGTCTCCTCTATCCCTGAAGATCAAGTGGTACATGAGGAATCGCATGTCATGGCAGAGTCAGATTCTGATGAAGATGATGCATCAACCAAGCATATTTCTAAGCCATCAGAAGAAGATTGGTTTGATGCATACATGGCAGGTAAACGCACTAGTACATCCAGAGTTGCACCTTCAAGGGACACAATTCAAAGCTGTATTTTTGAGGAGAGACCTCTTACTCCAGAACCTACATGGTCCATCCCAGAGTCT
This sequence comes from Chrysanthemum seticuspe, assembly GCA_019973895.1. Classification (NCBI taxonomy): domain Eukaryota; kingdom Viridiplantae; phylum Streptophyta; class Magnoliopsida; order Asterales; family Asteraceae; genus Chrysanthemum; species Chrysanthemum seticuspe. The sequence continues at coordinate 159,513,109 of BPTQ01000009.1, forward strand.
GACACGATTATTCCTGACAACAATTGGGTATCAACTATCACCAATGATTATGAAGTTCCAGCTGAAGTCTCTCTTCTGCACTTCACTGGTGATATGGGAAACTTCATTAGATGTTTTTGTGAACGGAAGAGTATCTCAGCCATCACTCCAAGAGATCTTGAAGGACAAGCTTATGAATTTGTCAAGGTATTCCACTCAGATGCCAACCAACTCCAATATCAGATGGAAGAATGCCATAAGATGCTGAATGACCAAGTCAGTGAGCAAATTAGTCGCTTCAATGTAAACAAATCTCTTCCTCTTGGTGGTGAACCTGGTCAGATGACCATACAAGCTGAATTCTTCTTCAATCATGACTTGGACTATCTGTGTGCTCGCTCTACTGAAAGAAGACCAGCTCTATCAATTTCAAAGATGAAAGCTGCAACCTACTCAGATCAGGGACTTGAACAGATGGTTCCTGATCAATTCTGGGCTGACAAAGCACAAAAGTATGACATTGCCGCTTCATATGGTATTTCTCACTGGTGGTACAAAAAGAAGAACTTCTACATCGAAAGACATGGTGCTGATAAAAGACGCAAAGATGTTCGATCTAAGCTGCAAATCTTAAGTGTGGTTCGTGTAGAGATCTTCTCAATCTATGGCTATGAGTATTTGAAGAAGATAGTTCTTAAAAGAGCAGACTTGAAAGAGTATACTATTGAAGAAAACGACTTCAAACATTTGCTGCCAAATGATTTCGAAGATCTCTATCTCTTGAATCTCCAAGGACACCTTGAGCACTTGCCTGTCCGTGAGAAAAAGGCCCTCTCTGCTGCTGTCAACCTTTGGATCAGAAGCTTAGTCATTCGAAAAAGGGTTGAAGACTTTCAGCTTGGAATGGAAAGCTACCAAACCAGGATCAACCTTACAGTCCACAATGGAATGCAACAGGGCATGAATTTCATCGCGAATACAGAGTGCTTGACACCCCTAGAGCCGTCATCTTCACTGACAGATACGGGACTCGCATGCTTATGAGACTATGTGAGCTCTACAAATTCAGTGATGGAACCCTCAAATTGGTTGAAGAAGAACTAGACTCTAGAGTGAAAGAAATTAAAGTTGATTTGAAACCGTGGGTAAAGACTACATTCTAGACTAATGATGACTTAAAGCGGTGTGAAGAGTTCATTGCTGCAATCAGGTGAAGACTCAAGACTCGAAGGATCTTCCGCAGCCTTGAAAGTTTTGTTGGTGGTAGACTTCGTGATGGTCATTATAAACTTCTTCAAAGAACTGAATGAAGACATCTTCTGGAAGTAGTTTCTGTTTTGTATTAATTTTGTGTATAATGTGGTGTACAAACTATGAACAACTATAATACATGTAATAGTGTTAGGTTATGTACTGTGATGTCCCCTTGTATCAAAAAGGGGAACTTCAGTGTTGTCCACTCCTGGTCATATAAAATTGGACACATTTTTCTCCAACAAATATTTTGTCTCATACATATTTAAATCACTTGAGATCCAAAATCTCAAAGGATTTGAAATTTTTGATCGGGGGATAAAATGTGATATAAATATGAAAGATGTTAAAAGATGACCATTTGAAATTTAAGTGCATACTGCTCTCTAATATGTGCTAAACAATTTTCGAATCTTGAAGCATATATTAAGGGGGAGCATTTCAAAACAAATTCAAACCTTCAGGGTACATAGTTTTCCATGTCTTTATATAAGGTACCTTGATTGTGTTTTAAATGGCTTCTTAATGTTTGGTGATCATGGCTGCACATCAAAGAACTTCCCTCTAGTATGTGCAAAACTTTTTTCAAACCTCGAGGCACATATTGAGGGGGAGCAAAACTTTGAAAACCTCATCCTTCCCCAAAATGCTTTATCTACTTGATTTGATTAGGGAAGTGATGTTGATATCTTTTAGAAAATGGAATTCAAAGAGTTCTAAAAATATCAAAAACAATTCAGGTACAAAATGCTTTGATAATATATCATAAGTATCTGGATTGATTTTAAAATGGTTTTCAATTGGTTCCAATGGCAGATGAACAATACCAAATAGACCGACCAACTTTACTTTATGTATGGTGATATAAGGATGATAAGGTTAGGTATTTGTTCCCATGATCCGCCAGAACCGGAGGGATCTACCCAGGAACAATCCACTAGTTAGTGTAGAAGTCCTTAGGTATGATGATAAAAGGAGAAAAATGAGATGTGGGAAGAGTGCGGACTGAGACAGAGCAAGTACTGGAATAAACCCAACAAGGTTCTTGATATGAAGTCTTGGTAAGCACTGAAGGGGTTGAAGAATGAAAAAGAATTGAATGAGAAAAGGGTGAAAAGAAATAGCCTTCCATTTATTCAACCATAGGGCAGAAACCGGGTACAATTCATATGCTACTGATGGTAACATCGGTATTGAAGACAAGACATCATGGACCCAGTGACTCCATGCACTACAACTTCCCAAACCACTCAAGTTCCTCTTAAAAGGGCTTGTTTCATTCTCACGGGGAACCTACAATATTTATCGACTTTCTCTTAGAGATTGTTGATATTGAAGAAGGAGACCCTCTCCCTAGTCTCCGATACAGGATCCAAATATGCACAAATTGAGTCTAGAGCCACGAGATCATCTATAAATCTCATTAGGACACTTTCAATGAAGACTCTCTTTTTCACACAATGTGGAAAGAGAGATTATATCTTGAGTCCTACGCATTATCCTTGTGGTATTGCCAGAACATCTGAGTGATATGCAAACATATTCACAATGAAGATGGAAAGCCTTTTGGAGCCAACATCAAACAAGCTCCTGGTGGGTGGCATGTGAGATCTATCAAATAGATCAACCATGCGACAACTGAACAAAAACAATGGGGCGATTCAATCTTTTGAATCAATCCTTGTTCAGGTTATGGATTGACGGATACCTTTGAAAAACCGGTCATTGTGCTTAAAAACTCTTTTCTTTAGCACATCGACTGTGTTCGAATATTTCAAATCAAAAGGTGTTTTATGATTGATAATTGATTTTCATTAAAACCTTCGTTGTATTGCAAAAACAATTTCTATTGAGCAATACACGATTGCTTTTCAAATCTCTTTTCATCAATCAGTGCATTTCTATTCACTGGTTCACTCACTCCGTGTTGTCTTCTTTGAGACGTTCCGGTTTGAGAACAGCTAGAGCAGCTGCGAAACCCTGTCAAGGAAATTCTTCAGAATATTACCTGATCACAGGCAGTACTTGTACTGATCAACGGGGAACCGTGGGCCGTGTACCTCAATTCAACGAAAGTGATCAAAGACACTTTCGTGCGCTTTATTGCTAACTGTTGTATGCAGGTACACCCGACGTTTGCAGCTGATCAAAATGATGCGGTCAATCCATAGCCGCATGCTCACACCATACATTCATTTCTCAAGAAATCATGATAAGTGCATCAATGGCTCTGATATTTTCACTCCATGCTTCTGCTACGCTGCTGCCAATATCATGAATCAACAAAAGCTTTCGCTACCTTGATAAGAAGAAATCATGATCCAGAATGTGAGCATGTCGGTCCAATTGTCATAATATCATATGCTGGCAACACAACAATGGGTGATGCTGAGATTTGCTGTGGCTGATGATCTCTAGTAATGCTCAAAAGGTTATCATAGTGGATCAGTCTTTCAACCTCCACGACTTATTCATTACTGTATACTTTGTTGAAGAGAAGTCTACGAGCTCAAGAATGAAGATTTATTTGAAAGCTTGGATTCACAATGTAATTTATGGGGTGACCTCCCTTAGGGGGAGATTGTTAGGAATTGGAAATTCCATAAGTTAAAGAGTCGGTCACCCCAAATGTTATCTAGGCTAAGTTAGCTCGTAGACTTGTCGTTATTTACATTATTAAGTAGTTTCTTAGTTGTTTAGTGCAAAAACGTGGAGGAAGGACGGGTCTTTACCCATTGTATACCTGATCCACAGGCCGTCAGGAGGTCGTTTAGTTTGTAACCTATAAATACCCTCTACCTTTGAAGGTAGAGGGTTGGATGTTCTTTGGTAATCTAATATTCCACAAGTTTCTCTTTCTAGAATATCACACTTTCTCTCTCTCTAAAATCATCTATTCACCTAAAGTTTTAATGTTATAATGTGTATGTGAAATCCAATATCTTACAATCTCTATTGAGAAGGTAGCATCCGAAGACAGCATAGCCGATGTCCTCACCAAACCGTTGAAGCGGGAACAATTCAACCTACTTCGTCTTGGTCTTGGTCGAATGGAACAAATGTCGTAATTTATTTGACTCTACAAGGTATGTAAACACTAGCCTTCTTCTTTCTGAGTCTAGGATCTCTATTTCACGCACAACTCACAAACAATACGGGAATTTTCAAAACCCAAGATAAGTTTTCCACTTATAGCTCTCTTATTTTTTTTTCAAACACATAACTACATACACATTTTCAAAGAATACCTCTTTTCAAAATGTTTTCTAAAACGATGATACCTTCCCGTATCAATTTCACAAAAGCAATTTCTCACGTCTAGGAAAAATCGCTTTTTCATTATTAATACAAAGTAAAAAAAAAAAAACGTTTTCATTGCATCTCATGTCTCAAGAATGCTAAAGGAGATACATAACTAATATCTATTTTCGGGTACATTCATTTAAGCAACAATGAATTAGGAGCATTGATAAACACTAAATTACGTACTCAAGTACTAAATATGTGTTTTCGGGTTATCTCAATAGGATTTTTTTCTAGTTTATTTTTCTTTTTCTTCTTAGGGGTCGAGATAACCGCAACTCCAAATAGTTTGCATATAGGCACACACTAGGCAAAAATGTTTCCAAAAAGGAAAATTTTGTGCTGCCTGAATCACCAGACCCACGGATCCCAGCTTTCATGCTGGACGGATCTTCAAGGGAAGGATCCGTGGGATCCGTGAGACAGAAGCTATTTTTACCTTCTATTTTTCTCACTTTGGATGAAAAATCCACATTTATTTTATTTTTGGAAGTATGCTCTTTAATGCTTGTGTTCTCATGATCACATGCATTAAATTCATATCTAATCATTAGATTTTAATCCACATTTTTGGGTCAAGCATTCATTACAATGCTTTGTTTTTCTATATATAGGACTCCTAAAATGCTTGCATAATCTATCTCATCCTCACAAACAAAATACACCGTGTCATCCACAAACCCTTTAGATGAATCACCTAACACAAACAATCATCTCCATGAAACCCAAACCCTTGTACTTCCACCTTCCAAAATACCAAAATCAAACTCTAGGAGATCCGCACGGATTAACATCCGATCTTGTTGCTTAGGAAAACCATCAAATGGCTCATCACCATCAACTAACTCACCACAAGATGCTTCCATTATAGCACCTCCTTCATCACCAACGAGTACACCAACTTCATCACCAAATCATTCACCACCTAAAATCACTCTTTTGGAACTCCTTACGACTCCAACAAGATCTCAACAACCAAAGCAAAAAGAATTAGCCTTTTTGACACCTCCAACTTCTCAAACACAATATTCAATGATCTTGAAACATCACCACCTTTAGCTTCCATTAAACTTCAAGAACATCTAGGTTCTTTTCCACCACCACTTCCAATCATTCTGGACTTTGATCCTTATTTTCCTATTTTTCCACCACAACTTCCGCAACTCACAAATCAAAACAAACCGGAAGATTTCCGTACTCATTACCCACATCACCTACATTGTGAACATTGCCAATCCACTAGGGAAATTGCAATAGAATTTAGGGAAGAAATGCGATTCATATTCAACCTCATCCTTGATCGCATCAATACCATTACTCATCCAAACCTCCATCCATAACCTTATGCAAGCATGGAAGGATTCATTAGTACTATTTTCTATTTTTAGTACTTTTTATTTTGAAGTCATTTTCAAGAACAAGTCTTGTTCTTATTTTTACATGTTTGTAGGTGGCATAAATACCACTACAATTTGTTGTTTTATTACAAGGCTTTGTTTACATACCTTGGCTCCCAATCTTAATTCTCGGCAATCACAAGATAATTTAAGCATGTTACTAACCTTTCTCTTTGTAGGATTTTTTTTTCTTCACTTGACGCCCCAAACTAGGGGGAGCTACCGTCAAGGGGGAGTTAGCGATACGTGGACTTATTTTTCCACACTTTTATTTCTTCCAAGGGTTAACTTTTTGTTTCGACAAAAAGAGGGCGAAGAAGTAAAACTTAGGGGCTTTCAAAACTTACATCTATTCTTAAGTTTTACTCATCATAACATTATGTTTTGTCATCAACAAAAAGGGGGAGATTATTAATACAAATAAACTGTAAAAACGTTTATTAAATATTTTTCGATCTCTTTGTGTTTTGTTGATAACAAATATAATGTTATCTTAAGTATAATTATAAGGATACATGTTATTTTTGTAAAGCATTTACATATATCCATTTAAATACAAAAATGTAGTAACTAAGCATTTATTGTAATAGTTTATTAGGATGGGTAAAAACCACAACCCATGGACCATAACCCATGGATCATAACCCATACCCAAGTTGGCTAGATACAATGTATACTTAGATACATTGAATCTAAAGAAAACCCATGGACCAACCCATAACCCATGACCCATAACCAAAAAACCCATGGGCAAAGAGGAGCGTCCCACGGATCCCTAGGATTACACTAGACGGATCCCAAGTGGGAGGGATCCGTGGGATCCGGGGAATAGTGGAAGATTTTGCCTATAAATAGAGAGCCATTTCTTCATTCTAACTCACCCCTCTTTTTACTAAATCTCTCAAACACTCTCATTCTCTTCTAACATATAGATCACTTGATCTAGAGAGTTGTTCTTCTTTCTTTCTATTATGATCCTCATATAGGTCCTTCTCTAAGGCGAGATCACGAGCATTCTACAAGTCATCCAAGCAAGGGGTCCTTGATTGATTAGTCACTCCGCAAGATTTCTGTAGCGAAGATCTTGTATTTGATATTTCACATATTTGTTGTGTAATAGTCGTGTTGGTTTGGTCCACCGTGTTACGGACTCGGTATCTAGCTTTGTACTGGAAAAAGTGTAAGCAACGTTGTGAAGGCTTCTCCGCCAAGTAAAGGAGTTTGTTGACATAGTGCTTGAACTCTCGAGTAGGTGACTCGGGGAGTGGAGTAGGGCAAGGAAGGTGTCCTTGTAGCCGAACCACTATACATCGGTTGTGTCTTTTCTATCCCTTTGCTTTACTTTATTTACTTGCTTTATCATTAGATCTATACTTTCTCTACATCCATAAGATCTCACATATTAACGAATCTAAAGTTTTTGAAACTAACTTAAAATCGGCAAAACTATTCAACCCCCCCTTCTAGTTTTCCACACACGAGAAGTTGAAGTTGTTGTGGATATGGGACTTGATTATTATATGACTTGATTATACTTGTGAACTTTGCGCCAAGTCGATGTCACGTTGAATTTCTAGTCATCATTGACTCCGACAAGGCCGTGACATGGACAATAAATTGAATTGTCGGACTTGATATAACAAAATAAGTCGAGAAGTAATGACTCGAACTTATGACTCGAAACAAATGGTAACTCAAGTTAAATATAACGATAATTTAAGGCGTGAACGATAAATAATAATAAGGTTTTCATATAACGAAAAATAAATGACAAGTATAATTACTTGTTATAACTTCTTTATAAACAAATAATAAACGGAAGAAAAAGAGAAGGGTAATAAATGGGTTACTAAATTTTTTGAGGGCACGCAAAACTAGAAGTGCCATAAATACTAATTGAATGCCATTTAATTGCATGTCACGGATACTTGACATTAATAAACCTAACTTACTTAACTAACGAACTTATTTGGTTGACGAATCAAGTAAGACCTCGTTAGTTATGTCGGAAGGGTTTAGTAATGACGACGTATCCTACGACGCCTTAGGACGTGGTATAGTTTTGTAATAATAAGTAAGGCAAATACATTGTTAAGTTTATGGGGTTGACGAATTCGATAAGCTTTGACAATCTATTTAAGTGACTTATTAAACCACAAACTTGACTCATAGATTCTTGTGGTTTTACTTTGTTGATTTCTTGAGAAGCGTGTGTTCGCATGAATCATGTTGAGTCGACACCATGCACGCATGGATACCAAACACTAGAAACCGATATGAGAAAGAGTTTTGGAAATAAAACTGGAAAATAGTTGGGATTGGGAACTATTGAATGGAGATATAATCTAAGTCGAGTCTATGTTATTAGGTAGTGTCGAGTCAGTAGGTTTTGAATCCTGATAGTCGATACTCTTCTTGTTCCTGTTGATTCTTGTGCATTTGCTGGACTAAGGTGAGTTTCATAGCCTTACTTTTATTCATACTCCTGCTTTATTAAATCTTGGGGTGAGAAAACATGCAAATTGTTTTGATTGGACCGGTTATGAAATTATGTTTTGTTGTACTTATTACGTAGTCAAGACTAAGGATTAGTCTCTCTTTAACTTGCCACTATTAGGTCATTAGTTATGTTATAGATAGATCTATCGTGGTTGACCGCCCAGTCTGGACCTGTTTTCCCGATTTGCCAGGGTGGCACCTGGATTTGTGGTTGCATTAACTTACCGTGACGTACAACATCTTAGTTTTTGTATGTGATTTAAGTGTGATGGTTGCCTATATGTTATGACTTAAGTTGCGTAATAAGTGGATGTACTGTTTGGTCCAAATGCTTCGTATTTAATTTAAACCTATGAACACACTAGCTTTTTGCTAACTTTTTAGCATGTTTTTCTCAGGTAATTGATATGCATGGCTTTGGTAGTTGATTTGGGAGGCGCTTGGCAGCTATGGCATGGTCTTGGATCTACTTCACTCTGATGTTATTTGGGACCGCTTTTATGAACTATTTTTAATGGCTTACTTTCGTACTTTTCAATATATGTAAAACTTAATTACTATCGTTGACTATGTTTTTAAGTTATGGATGAGTTTATTCTGTTTCGCTATGCTTGTGTTATGTACCAATTTCGTAACACCAAAAAGTTAGTAAAGTCTTTCGCTGAGCCTATTTTGGGGGTGTTATAGATTGGTATCAGAGCTCAATGTTATAGAGAACTGGATACTTATCAAAACCTAGACTATAACCACTTTTGAAAAATTGATCCAAAGACCGATGCGTGCCTGCCTGGCAAGCTGAAGCATAAAGGTTTATGAGTTAAAACTTATGTGGTATTAAAGTGCTATTACTTTTGTTGAAAATCTGTGATATGCTTATACTTGGTAAACTTTGATATTTTAGGAATTTGCGATTCGTATGGGATGTGTATGTATTGACCTCGTTAAAATGCCATTGTCATAGCTACCTTCCTTCGATATCACCGAGGATATTCTTTTCGCTGGCTCTCGACCAGCATTACCTATGTCGGGGATGGACCCGAGAGACCCATATGTCATGGCGAGACATGCACCGCCATTGATGCATGGGACTACTTCGGGCCCCACATCTATTCGTGGCTCTCCTACTTCTCTTACAGTGCGTTTACCCGTACGATCACCTCCTAGCTTCATGCAACAGGCTGCTACACCTCACACTTTGACACTTCGCCGTACAACACGCATATTCGTACATTCACCTACCCTACTTTCTTTCCGTGTTACTGCTCACTCTCCTCTGTCCCTTAGACCCTCTACCTCTTCGTTTCACAGACCTAGTGCATCATATTTTGAACCTTGTGATTCATCACCACCTTCATCTCCTAACTCTCGGCCTGCTCGGAGGCGTCGACTTCTTGAGTCTTATGAAGAAGAAGACCCCAAAGAAGAACTTCATAAGGAAGAAGATCCTGAGGAAGAACCTCAGGAGGAGGAAGACCCGGGAGAGGAGTCTTTCGGGGAGAATGACCCTAAGGTTGAGCCCCAGTAGGATGATGAGCCCAAGCCTCAGGAGGATATTGAGCCTAATCCTCAGGAGGAGGATGAGCATGAGCCTCAAGGGATCATGGGGGATTTGGAGGAGTACGATTTAGATGATGATGTTGATGAGCCTATGATAGGGCCTTCAGAGTTGGATTGGGATGATCCAGACTCTCCCACTGTTGGTCCCACCGTGGAGCACTTAGACGCGATGGCGACCCAGTTGGGCATGCATGAGGACGCTCTTGAGAGTATAGCGGAGCAGTTTGTGGGCGTATCAGCAGAGCAATTGGGAAAGATAGAGAGTGATGTTAACGTGTTGATGGGGAGGTCTGCTACCATGAAGAAAGACCTACAGAGGTAGGATGATCGAGTGAGAGCAGCAAATCGATCCATTCAGACAGCGAGAGAGTATGATCAGGTGATGTGGAGGCGTCAGTCTGAGACAGATTCTCAGAACGCTTACGTTATGAGGAAGAGATAAGAGGATAATGTTGAGTTGGCTGCGATGAGGAGGAGGTTGGATGACCTAGAGCGTGCTTTCAGAGAGCTTCGCTTTGGGCCATGAGTAGTAGTATTGGCTAGTGTTTTGTACCACTCCTTATCTATATGTATTTTCGTATTTCTTCGTTATCGTTACTATCATCACTTTTCGCCATTGTATGGCTTATACTTGAGAAACCTTGTTTTGAATTCTAATGAGATGTTATGTTGAGTTTATGGTTGTGGTATAAATTATGTTTTGCTAATCGTTATTGGTTTTGGTGTGATACTGTGTTCTCTTTTATTGTCCCTGTCCTCAGGTGATGTTACTCCTCTATTATGATCTCAATATTGTCATGTCTTTGTGATTCAGATCAATGGCACAAATGCGTAAGGCAACCCAGAACGCGCGAGCAACAACAGCTGCTGCTACTGGAACTGCAGGTCGTCGTGGTCGACCTCCAGTTCGAAATGCTAGAAATCTGAACACCAATAACCTGAATGACAACAACCCTATTGGTGAAGCTTTAATCGATCAACTTGTGGCTCAGCGTGTAGCTGAGATTCTGGCTGAGTCAAACCATCCAAACACTACGGCAGGAACTCCTAGGCCAAATGGTAGTAACCGTGGTTGTACTTATAAGGAGTTCCGAAGCTGTATGCCCACTGAATATGGCGGTACAGAGGGAGTTGTTGTGTTGATGCGTTGGTTGGAAATGATGGAATCTGTGTTTAAGGTTTGTAGCTGTGAGGAAGAATCAAAAGTGAAGTTTGCTTTGTTCACATTGAAGGATGAGCATTGACTTGGTGGAACAACTACCTCAAATCTGTTGGTATTGATGTGGCTTGTGCTATGCCTTGGGAAGAATTTAAGGCAATGCTAATTAAGAATTATTGTCCTCCAAATGAAGTTAAGAAGCTGGAGTTTGAATTCTGGAATCACAAGGTGAAGGGCACTGACATGCCAACTTACACTCGCCGTTTCCAAGAATTGGCACTGTTGTGTCCAGAGATGGTTCGCACTGAAACGTTTAAGCTAGAGCGTTATACTGATGGACTTCCACCTTCTACTAAGAATGATGTGATTTCTTCAAAACCCACTAGTCTTCATGAGACCATCACTTTGGCTTATAGCTTGATGGATTTGGTTATCCGTGACAACTCGGGGAGTGGAGTTGATAACAAAAGAAAGTGGGAAGATCATTCGAAGGGTAAGTATCCTAACAAGCGACAGGAGACTGCTAAAGCTTACGCTATGAGGTCTGGAGAGAAAAAGGTTTATGCTGGAAACCAACCCTACTATAACCATTGTAAGCTCCATCATCATGGACAGTGTACTGTGGTGTGTCGTTCATGGTTAAAAGTTGGACACATAGCGAGGGACTATAAGTCTAAGACTCTTGCTATGGTACAAGCAACCCCTGGACCGGATTGGAAAGCAAACGTTACTTGTTTTAGGTGTGGGAAGAAAGGACAATATAGGAATGAGTGTCGAGAACCGTGGAATCGTGGGAACCAAGGAAATGGAGAAAACTAAGTGAACCGTGGAGCAGGAGGCAACTAGGGAAATCAGGGTACTGGGAATCAACATAATAATACTGGGGAAGCTCGTGGAAGAGCATACATGATTAAAGAAAATGGATTCAAAGAGGACCCGACTATTGTCACGGGTACGTTCTGATGCAGGTTTTACTGACCAGGTTTTAATATTTATATAGTCTCGTTATACCTATGGTCTACCCTAATGCACTAACGGGCAGTGTACCTGGTCGTGTGTAGTGTAGTACTCAGTAAAACCGAGGTTGTCCCAAGAGCTATGTGTGTTGGATTATTACTAAGTCTAGGTGTCACAATTTTTAATATGATTTCAATAAGGAATTAATTAATTAACTACTAAAGCAGATAACAACAAATAATGGCAAAGGTTCATTCAATAGAGGAGAGTGGTGCTAACCTAGTTAATCATCCTAGCTAGTAATGTCTACGTCTAATTACTTCCAATTACTTCAGGTGGGGTCAAATTCTAGAGGACAACATTTGGTCAATTCGCCCTAACCTATCAGCAAATATGCCATCACTGGAGAAGTCAGGTGTCCCCTCATAAGTTCAATTGTTCCTGGTCCCCTAAGCCGAGTCATTAAGTAACGCTACATGCTAGACTTATAATAGTGAGTGCCCGGGCGTTAGCAACTTAAACACTCACCCCCTAATTCTTAAGTTCATCCAAACGGTAGGTGATCAGTTGGTTAAATCGCACAACTAGAAAGGGTCGTCAGTTGGTCATATCTTACCCTTCCCGTCTCAGTCTACTCACTTAGGGTCGGTTGGTCATATCTCCTAAGCAACTAGCCTCTACCACCATTCAAAACTACCGAAACATGGGTAGCTACCAATAAACTATGCATGCATACACTTAGAAATAATTATACGGAAGTAATGTAAACACAAACAAAACAATTAAGGAACCATAACTAGGCCAGCACCAAGAGGTGCTTAGCCGCTCATATTAACAATACAAGTCAATTCAATATTCAATGTTACAAAATACATGAATCAAAAGTAAAGAAAAGATAAAATGCCAATGCTTATCGTAGGGGAGTGATTTCTCCCTTGGAGACAGCTCCGTATGCTCCTCTAGACATGCCTTTGGCTTCTTCCCACATTCTTTTGTTGTACTGTGTGGAATGGGATGATCTGAAACGCTGGAAATCGTGGGGTATTTATAGGCCAGATCTGGGTTACGGCGTAACTAATATAAGTACGCCGTAATCTTCTATTTGTTCGTAATTTGTACTAGATCTGCTGGTTACGGCGTAACTGTATAAGTGGTTACGCCGTATCTTCAGTATTACTTGGTTACGCCGTAGTTTAAACAAGAGTTACGGCGTAGTTATCAGCGGTGTGGAACCTCATTTGACCTAATATGGTTATGTCGTAGTCTTTGAGAGTTACGCCGTAACCTTCTGATGAGTTGGCTTTCTGAGTCACGCTTTAGTTACGGCGTAATGTGAGAGACGAGTTACGCCGTAACTTCTTAAAAGTCAGCATACTATGATAAATCTTTGATATTTCGCCAATTCTGCGTTTCTTTAGCTCCAATGCTCGTAATTTACCTGAAAGTGGAAAACAATGGAAAATAAGCGTAAATCCATATAAATGATATAAATTAGAAGCATTATCGGGGGAAATTGACACTTAATCTTCAGGACTATTTGATGTTATCAAATATCCCCCCACTTGAACTCTATTTGCCCTCAAGTAGACCTTATTAGAAAGATTCCTAAAAAGATATCTCCCATAACCTGGAAAATATAAGTTTAAAAATACCTTATGCTAGAATAAAACAAAGTTGAATACCTCACGAAATGGGAACGAAACACTCAAATCTCTCAACTATTCTAAGTGTCAATTTCGGGGTGATCACTCAATCGCACAGTCATAGCATGTATTCTATCATAAGCTTGGCGGTTACACAAATCTCCACCACTAGAGTTAAGGGCTAAACAATTTTCGAAGGAAATATGGGTAGACATGGCAAAGGTTAAGGGGGTGACTCGTCATTACTTACATGTCACGGTGAAGTGGACAAAATCAATGATACATGACCAAATCCATGGCCAAGACACCAAAGATTGCTCGCTGCATCACATAGACACGCTTCATGACTAAAGGGTAGGATAAGACATGGGATATATAAATGGTGTAAAATAAAAATCAAGCAGGTAGTCTAAATCTATAACCAAGTCATCACCACTTACCGTCCGCCCAAAGTTCAAGCTTTGAAGTCAAGAAACCGGATCATGAAATATTAGGTAGATGTGTCATTAGAGGACGTCATGATGGGCACACTACCTTTCCTCCAACTGTTGGTATAATTACCAACTCCAATCTTCATATGTGACTGAGGTGGCCTCCTCGATACTAAATCTATATAGCTCATAACATAGTGCTTATAACATCGCACTTTACAATAACTAAATAACATAAATTTTTTTTTAACATAACAATAACAACTAAACATAGTATCCCCCCACTTGAGATGAACAACGGGAATTCGGGGGGTCTTCAATGATCTTCAAGAATATGTCGTCGACGAAAGCGTGATTTCCAAACCTTTCCACTTGAACCTTGAACTTAGGCAAATGATGATTTTCCAATCACAAATAAAGACTACAGGGTAGGCTAAGGTGAATAGGTGTGTCGAAACAATATATTGGGTTAACAAAATGAAAGGAATGGCTCAGATGGGTGTATCTAGGGGTATCTTGCACTAAAGGTGAGTGCAACAAAAGGGTTTCACATGAGGGTCGCGAAGTCGAGGTGACTAATCGATAGACACACAATGGTAGGCTATTTGGGTGATAATCCTATAATATTTCCTTCTTAAACTGAAAAGTCCAAATACATCGAGCTAACTCAGCATTCCTCGTCTATGGTCTCGAAATGATGCAAAGGCCAAGTTCTAAAGCTTACAAGCTACCGGCACACTCATAATTTGGTGGATTTGGGGTAAAATATTAGAAACGGATAAGGGTAATCTCACCATATAATATCAAGGGTTGTATGTGCTTGCCTAAGGTCTAATCTAGTTAGGTTAAGAAAAACATGTCAAAATTTTAAAAATGGCATAATTTTTCAAAATAAACTAGAAAAACGAGGGCAAAATAAAGTTCAAGAGATAATTCTACTCCCGTCCCCCCACTTGAATTTTACAAAGTCCCTTTTGTACTAAGCGTTAAATAAAGGTGAAGAGAAAAGTAGAATTAGAGCAAGAACTTCCCTGAAATTTGCTCCAAAAAGAAAGAAGGCCCACGAAAAAGAAACGTGCCTTCGTATAAGCATCCATGAACAAACTTCAATCCCTGAAATCACACTACCGACAAGCATAATTCTAAAAAGAAAAAAATGAAAAATAAAAACAAACCTCACTTTCGTAGGAATCACGGTTGCATATGCAACAAGCCTTTTAAACCACTTGGTGTCCCAAGTGGACGAGTGAAGTCTCGTGAGGGTTTACAGGGAACACACCCACAAAGTTCATTTAAAATACTAATACAAGGTTATTGTGTTTCAAAATGAAAGAAGTAAAGCAGAAGAAAGTTACGTCGTAACTGGAAAAACCTGACATATGTTGTAAAGCGAGTGGCTACGGCGTAACCACTGAGATGGTATTACGCCGTAATTGGTAATGCGTCTAAAATTCTGCTGCAAAGGGTTGGTTACGGCGTAACCACTGAGATGAGTTACGCCGTAACTATGGTTAGATCAGCAAGCTGCAACAGCAATCACTCCAAGTTTCCTGCAAAAATGGTTAAAAATACAAAACCCTACAGAAATGGAAATAAAACAAAAGAAAGGGATAATTCTGGTTGTCTCCCGAAAGAGCACTTTTCTTTATTAACGAGTCTTTAAATTAGACTCAAAGCCGCGGGGCTTTATTGGGGCCTTTGGACTCGGCCGACTTCCTCAACTAGTTGGCGGCACTCATTCTTCCATTTTTCAAAACCCTTTTTTCTTGCAGTATTACCGATGCCATATGTTCCAAATTTTTGTGAAAGCCACTCATTACATGACTTTCCCCAGTCATTACCTTCGGCTATAAGACTGCTTGTTATACTTATGTTTGATCTTTCACCATTAGTTATTGCAGTAGTAGGACGATAGTCATTGTACTTGCATTTTAATTGCTTAATTAGTCCCTTATCAATTTTTGATTCTCCAAATCTTATTTTGTACCAATCTTCAAATGCTAATTTCTTAAATGTAATATCATGTCTTTCAGTCTCATCAGGGTATATCCATTCGTCGGTCTTTCTTTCACAAGATTCTTGAAAAGGATTACATGAGGGCCATGTTGTTAATGATTCGTTATCCTTGGTTAATATCGGGTTGCAGAAATGTTTGTTTGGAATCGGAGCTTCCTTAATACCTTGGATCTGGACAGTCTTTTCCTGTTTTTGCTTATGATAATCAATATTCTCTCCACTATTATTAGTATAAGGATCATAATGTAGAGGAGGATCGAGTGATTGAACATCAACAACATCAACATTATTTGAACTTCCAAATTTTGGTTTTAAATGCTCTTTCATACTGAAATTTATTCGTTCATTTTCTGTTCCGAAAGACATTTGTTTTTCATAAACCTTAATTTGAGCCCTGCAAGTGGCCAGAAAAGGTCTTCCAACAATTAAGTTGTAAGCCTCCCGCTTCCCCATGTCAAATACCACAAAATCAGTGGGAAAAAAGAATTTTCCAATTTTTAGGAGCACATTATTTACTACTTTTAATTTATCAAACAAAGTGGTAGAAATAAGGTTTACCCCGGCCCCCAAATCAGCCAATGCGAGAATCTTAATATTACCAATAGTGCATGGAAGAAGAAAACTTTCCAGGTATTGTTGCTTCTCAGGAATTGGCTTGGCAGGATCTCGTCATCTTCTGATTTACCATCTTCTTTTAGGTAGTTAATCCTGGATAAATCATTGGTGATAGAAGATGTGCACAGTTCTCTCTTCGCCTTATCTTGCGCAAATATGGCTTTGCAGGGAATAGCTTTGGCATTACTGGTCTCAAGGTTTTTAGCTAGTTGCCCAATTTGTGTTTTGAGGTTTTTAATTGCAGCATCTTGGTTTCGCAGGTTCATGTTGGTGTCTTCTTTCACCTTGACCATCCATTCCTTGAGCTTATCTCCTTTTTTGTAGATTCTTCGATGTGCCTATGCATTATTTCTTCAAGGCTTGGTCTAGGATGATTGTTGTTGACTCTTGTGTAGAACCCTGGAGACTTTTCTCGATATATGGGCCCGTTATTATAGTATCTGTTGAAAGGGGTCCCACTTACATATTTTACTTCTCCGATCCTTTTAACTTCCTCGTTGGAGGAACATTCCTTAGTAGGTCGAGCTCCATTTTGTTCTATTTGAATGGAATGCACATTCTCCTTGAGCTTCTTCATGTCTCTTTCGAGGCTTTCTAATTTGTTGTTTATTTCTGCAAGGCCTTCCATATTTCCATTCTTGCTTCGGTTGCTCCCCTCATTGTGCCATTTGTGAGAGTGGTCATCCATCTTTTGAATAGTTTCCAAAGCCAATGTTGGAGTCATCCCAGGAATCGGTCCTTGAGAATCGATCATTTGTCTTGAGGAGATGTTCAGACCTTTGTAAAAGACGTTCACTTTTTATTGGCTGTTGAGGTCGTGAGTAAGGCATTTATATAATAATTTGTTATTCCTTTCCCATGCCTGGTACAACGTTTCATCGCCCTCTTGTTTGAAGTTATGGATTTCTTCTAATTGCTTAGCAGTCTTAGATGGAGGACAGTATCTCTAAATGAAATACCTTTTTAGGATAGGCCAGGTGTTGACTGTTCCGGCAGGTAATTGATCAACCCATCTTTTAGCAGCTCCCGTAAGAGAAATAGGGAATACCCGTAACATTACAGCATCGTTTGAGACTCTAGGAATTTTGAATAGGCTGACAATGTATTCCAAGTTGTCATTATGTTCATCAGCATCATCGGTAATTCTTCCAGAGAAGGGATTTGCACGCAATTCCCTCATGAATTGAGGTTTGATTTCGAATTGAGCATCTTCTGCGATAGCCGTCCTAACAATCCCTGGTCCTTGTTCATCTCTTGTTAATGCTAAATATTCCTCAAGAGTGAGGTCATCAACGTTAACAATGGTGATCGTGAGAATTTTAGAAATTTTAAAACAAAAACAAAATGAAAGACTTAATATCAATCCAAATTTAACTCCCCAGCAGCGGCGCCAAAAACTTGATGCAGGTTTTACTGACCAGGTTTTAATATTTATATAGTCTCGTTATACCTATGGTCTACCCTAATGCACTAACGGGCAGTGTACCCGGTCGTGTGTAGTGTAGTATTCGGTAAAACCGAGGTCGTCCCAAGAGCTATGTTTGTTGGATTATTACTAAGTCTAGGTGTCACAGTTTTTAATATGATTTCAACAAGGAATTAATTAATTAACTACTAAAGCAGATAAAAGCAAATAAAGGCAAAGGTTCAATCAATAGAGGAGAGTGGTGCTAACCTAGTTAATCATCCTAGCTAGTAATGTATACGTCTAATTACTTCCAATTACTTCAGGTGGGGTCAAAGTCGAGAGGACAACATTTGGTCAATTCGCCCTAACCTATCATCAAATATGCCACCACTAGAGAAGTTAGGTGTCCCCTCATAAGTCCAGTTGTTCTTGGTCCCCTAAGCTGAGTCATTAAGTACCGCTACATGCTAGACTTATAATAGTGAGTGCCCGGGCGTTAGCAACTTAAACACTCACCCCCTAATTCTTAAGTTCATCCAAACGGTAGGTGATCAGTTGGTCAAATCGCACAAGTAGAAAGGGTCGTCAGTTGGTCATATCTTACCCTTCCCGTCTCAGTCTACTCACTTAGGGTCAGTTGGTCATATCTCCTAGGCAACTAACCTCTACCGCCATTCAAAACTACCGAAACAAGGGTAGCTACCAATAAACTATGCATGCATACACTTAGAAATAATTATACGGAAGTAATTTAAACGCAAACAAAACAATTAAGGAATCATAACTAGGCCAGCACCAAGAGGTGCTTAGCCGCTCATCTTAACCATACAAGTCAATTCAATATTCAATGTTACGAATTACATGAATCAAAAGTTAAGAAAAGATAAAATTCTAATGCTTATCGTAGGGGAGTGATTTCTCCCTTGGAGACAGCTCTGTATGCTCCTCTAGACCTGCCTTTTGCTTCTTCCCACGTTCTTTGGTTGTGGTGTGTGGAATGGGATGATCTGAAATGCTGGAAATCGTGGGGTATTTATAGGCCAGATCTGGGTTACGGCGTAACTAATATAATAGTTACGCCGTAATCTTCTATTTCTTCGTAATTTTCACTAGATATGTTGGTTACAGCATAACCTTATAAGTGGTTATGCCTTATCTTCAATATTACTTGGTTACATCGTAGTTTAAACAAGAGTTACGGCGTAGTTATCAGCGGCGTAGGACCTCATTTGACCTAATATGGTTACGTCGTAGTCTTTGAGAGCTACGCCGTAACGTTCTGATGAGTCGGCTTTCTGAGTCACGCTTTAGTTATGGCGTAATGTGAGAGATGAGTTACGCCGTAACTTCTTCAAAGTCAGCATACTATGATAAATCTTTGATATTTCTCCAATTACGTGTTTCTTTAGCTCCAATGCTCGTAATTTACCTGAAAGTGGAAAACAATGGAAAACAAGCGTAAATCCATATAAATGATATAAATTACAAGCATTATCGGGGGAAATTGACACTTAATATTCAGGACTATTTGATGTTATCACGTTCCTTTTTAATAACCGTTACGCATATGATCTATTTGATAATGTTGTCGATAGGAGTTTTGTGTCCACTACATTTAGCCCTCTGCTTGATAAGACCCCCTATTGCCCTAGATTTTTGTATGATATTGAGTTAGCCAATGGTAACATGGAAAGGGTGAACACCATAATCAAAGGTTGTACCCTGAACCTTCTTAATCACCCGTTCAACATCAATCTCATGCCAGTTCGATTGGGTAGCTTCGATGTCATTACTAGTATGGATTGGCTATCTAAGTACCGTGCTGCCATTATCTGTGAAGAAAAGATCGTATGTGTGCCTTACGGCACTAAGATCTTGACTATATACGGGGACGATTGTACTCGAGGAAAATCGTCTAGATTAAATATCATCTCCTGCACCAAGGCTCAGAAACACATAGAGAAGGGAAGTTTCCTCTTTCTAGCTCAGGTTACAAAGAAGAAGAACAGGGATGAAGAAGGGAAACGGTTAAGAGACGTACTGATTGTTCAGGATTTTCCCAAAGTATTTCCCGAAGACTTTCCTGGGCTACCGCCAGTTAGACAAGTTGAATTCCAAATCAATTTAGTGCCAGGAGCTGCTCCCGTGGAACAGGCACCATATCGATTAGCCCCTTCGTAGTTGGAATATCGAAGAAGTTGTCCGAATTGGCGGAGAAGGGATTCATCAGACCAAGTTCCTCACCCGGGGAGCTCCAATCTTGTTTGTTAAGAAGAAGGACGGATCCTTCCGTATGTGCATCGACTACATAGAGCTGAACAAGCTAACTGTGAAAAATAGATACCCTTTACCTAGCATCGATGACCTCTTCCATCAACTCCAAGGGTCGAATGTTTTCTCGAAAATAGATCTAAGATCTGGGTATCATCAGCTTCGAGTCCGAGAGGACATACCGAAGACCGCGTTCAGAACTCGTTATGGGCATTATGAGTTTCAAATTAAGTCTTTTGGGTTGACCAATGCTTTGGCTGTATTCATGGACCTCATGAATCGAGTATGCAAACCCTACTTGGATAAGTTAGTGATTTTATTCATAGACGATATCCTAATCTACTCGAAGAACAAAGAAGAACACGAAGAACACTTAAGACTTATTCTAGAGCTACTCAAGGAGGAGCAACTTTAAGCGAAATTCTCTAAGCGTGAATTTTGGATTTCGGCCGTGCAGTTTCTGGGTCATGTGATTGATAGTCAGGGTATTCACGTGGATCCCGCCAAGATTGAGTCAATTAAAGACTGGGCTACTCCTACGACCCCGACTGAGATACGTCAATTTTTAGGACTTGCTGGATATTACCGTAGATTTATCGAAGGTTTCTCCAATATAGCAAAGCCTTTAACCAGTTGAGTGCTCCCATTTTTTCTAATAATAAGGTACGGCAATAAGTTTTGGATTATCTACCATTCGCTCAGCTTCGGAAAGCCCTGTGGAGGCCTATTAGTCAATTGTGACTGGAAAAAGACCCCGGAAACACTACACGGAATTTAATATTTAATCTTAAGAAGAATACTTTGATTAACACTCAACACCTCAATATTTTATTAATACGAATACTCTGAATAGTATTAGGGTTTTACAACCTTGAAGTGTATCGACTTTAGATATAACTAATACATATATCTAACCTAAACCTAGGACCTCCTTTTATAGGCTAAGGAGTCCTATACAATATACAATACATAACCTACAAGATAACTATCTTTACTATAATTATCTAAATACAAATCTTAAACTGACTTAACAGTACTAGCAGTGCTTTGTTACATAAGCAGTGGATCACTATTACTACTAGTCGTGGTTTGTCTTCATCAGTGGTTACATTTCTTCTAGTCGTGGTTTCATTTGTGCTGGCAGTGGTTCCACACTTAGAATAATTCATTTGATTGAAACCTAAAACCCAACAATCCTCCCCTAAACTTGATATATTCTAACAGAATTATCAAGTTTCCTTTAAGCTCAAAACTTCTTACTTGGAGGATGTATCCAAACACCCAGCAGCCTCCTCAGTCTCCTTATTAGATCCTGACTCTTCATCAATAGCCTTAGATCTTTTTTCCATTCTTTTTAATCTTCCTTGAGACTTGCCTTTAATTGCTAGAGGACCTTGTAGATCTACAATCTTCTCAATCTTCAAGAACAATTGGTCACCATAAGATTTGTAGGCTTTGTCCCCTGTGGATAAAGTTTGGCTTCCAACATCTTTCTGGCTACATTCTTGGTTAGTGGATAGTCTTTATCAATAAACATGAAAAACTTCTCCTATGTAGTCTGCACAGCATGTACTCTGCAGGGTTGATATAACATCCATTCAACCACTTCACAGTCTTCCCAAAATTTATCTTCTGGATTGGGTTGACACAAGTTCTTCACAGCTGTCCACAAAAACCTTGCTAAATTTCCAGTTGGTCCAAACTTACCATATCTGAACTCCATGATCTTCCACAGTTGTTCCAGATCAACTTTAGACATACAAAACAACAAACATACAAAATTGAAGTATGTACTTTTCCAGCCATCAGCTCTTGTAATTTCAATCATTTCTCTATCATTTGCTGTGACTATCTGCCAATCCATAATTGGATGAATAGATCTTACTGGTGTAGGATTAATAGGTTCTTCAGGTTGATCACACACCATAAGATACAGATTCATTCTTTCTTCCTTCTCCATCTCTTCATCCACTTTCTGTTTCTTAGAACTAGACTCCTCCTGAATAGCTACTTTTCTCTTTTGTCTGTTCTCTATCCACTCATCTTCTTTCTCAAAATTCATAGGAATGAAGTCATCACATCTTCTTTTACAAGCTTGATAGATCTCCTCAACCTCTTCATATGAGCATTTTCTTAAATTTACACTAATATGCATGTCCATATGTCTGATAAACTTCATCATTTGATTTCTCATTTCTTAATTAGTTGGAGGTTTATTCTTCTTAGCTTAATAATCTTTAACAGCTCTTTCCTTCTTCATTTTTCTCATCCTTTCAGCCAAAACCTTAGACCTTGTATCAATGTCTAATTGTCCCCATTCATGATCAATCCACTTTGTCTTTATCATTTCAGAAGCTTGAAGTAAAGGTTGTTCATTATTCCATTCTCCTATCAATCTCTGAGTAGCTTCCTCTTCTTCTTTCCTTTTCTTTTCAAAATCCAGATCTTCAGCCTGATACATTTCTTGCAACCTTTTGGACATTTCATGATCTGCTCCTCCCTACTATCAAATTCAATTTCTTCTTCTTCAGGTTCTGCAATGCCTATACCCTTTCCAATATCTGGTTGAACCACTTTACGCTCTGTTCTCGAGTTTTTTTTTAAGTAATGGAAAGGGAGGGGAAGGGAAATCAAAAAAAGGGGCGTTCTTGAGTTTTTTTAAGATGGAAAGGTAGGGGAAGGGATGGGCTTTTGAGTATTATTTTGTTCCGTCCAATTTTGGGCGGATTGGGGGGGGGGGAAACATTACATTTTGTTCCGTCCAATATAAATTTTTGTCTAACAATTGATGAACCTTTTATCTTAGACACTATAACATTTCGTTATGATAATATACCTACAATATCAGAATATACTAGCAAAGAGCTAATATGAATTTGATCGAAAAATAGAACATACCTTATATGAATTAGAGCCATCATGACATTCAGCCTTATGATTTTCGATAGAATTCCTTGCTCTCATTGCATTTTGACCCAATAACTGTTCGTGCATAACCTGAAAGATAGAAACATTCAGTTTAAACAATTTATAAACAAAGACATTAGATTGTTTTCCTAGTACAACGTATTTAAGTCTTACTAGCATTCAGTTAGAGCATACTAATGCACTGCGAGTTTCAATATTAGGCTGAACACAGTGGTAACCTGGGTCACCTGTGCCACATCAGCTTTCTCTCTCCGACGACCTGACGATGACCTAGTTGCGACAGTGGTGACTTGGGATTTTTTTTTTAAACCAAACAGTTTGATTTTTTGTCCATATGTATGCTTTAAACTCGGTCGAATATACAACCGAGTTCGTCCCTTTTTGTATCACAACCGAACACAACCGAAGCCCCCACAATGGGGCAACTGGTGGTATCCTGGGATCAACCGGTTGGGGCAACCTTACCACTGTGTCTTGCCTTATATGTTAGTAAGCTTTGATGTCTCAGCTGTTAACAATGTTAAAGAACTATCTTTTTGTAAATTCAAAAAATGGGCTATTTGTTTGTTGACGCTGCCGCCTCCCACTAGTCAAAGTGCTGTCACTGAAACTGCCCTTTTCTACATCACCAACTTCGTGAAATTCCTTGTTCCAGGAACTCAAAGGAATTCTCATTCAAATTCATTTCATAATCGGTAATACGTATTAGCTTCTTGTATTTGTGAAGTAGCATATTGGTAATACGAGGGTATATTGTTAGGAATTGGAAATTCCATGTTAAAGTGTCGGTCACCCCAATAATGGTCTAGCATATGTTAGCTCGTAGATTTGTCATTGTTTACGTTATTTATCAGTTTATTAGTTAGTTATTAGTTTAGTTTAGCGTAGTGTAACACCGTGGAGGAAGGACGGGTCTTTACCCATTGTATACCTGATCCACAGGCCGTCAGGTGGTCGTATTTCATGTAACTATAAATACCCCTTCCATCCATGGAAGGGGTGGAGTTTTCAATCTAACCTTTCAATATTTTGTTCTACAAGTCTCTACCAAGAAACTCCCTCTCTCTCTACTTTCTCTCTCTAATGGATAACATGTATTTTGATCATCCAAGACCACCCGAATCATCAACACAATAAATATATCGATCCTACAAATGGTATCTAGAGCCAAGGTTATTGTGTTGTGTTGATTTGTGTGGTTTCGTACCATGGTTATTGTGTTGTTTTGTTTTATTGGGGTTCGTATCTCGTGGGTATGCTGGTTTATTCCTTTATGATTGGTTGGTTAATATGTCTTTTTGCTGCTTTCTAGTGATAACAATCAGGGATATACTTTTATTTTGGTCTACAAAGTTTTAGTCACAACAATCAGTACACATCAGTTTTGTGTCATTTTTTTTGGTCCAAACATCTTTGAGTCATTTGTGGTCATATCTGGTTTGTCAAAACGTGGTCAAATGCTTAGCTGCTTAAATGTTTATGCTTAAAGATGTAACCTTTGGATATTTTCTGGGTAAATATGAACGTGGTTGGAATTTTGTCGGAAAACTCATCGGAAAATGCCACAAATCTTGCTAGCGACTTGTCACATAACTGTCCAGATGTAATGTATTTTAACTAGCGACTTGGCCTAGCGACTTGTCTTTACAGGTCGTAGCAACTTGTGTTACAGCTGTTTAGCGACTTGGTTATTTTACTTTTGAGTCAAATAATTAACCTAGCGACTTGTGAAGCAAATTAAAGATGAAGCGAGTTGTGTTTAATATTTAGCGAGATGGGTTTTGTTGAAAAAATGTAGCGACTTGTATGTAAATGTTAGCGACTTACTTGACAGAAATGAAGATTGAGAAAACAATTCCATTATACCGAAAAATCTTTGACCTCAGGTTTAACCATCACATGTCACAATCCAATAAGACAAATCAAATGACACCACTTAAGTAAAAATAAGATCTCAGTCCATTCTTTCTGGGTAGTTCAATAAAACTCACGACCTGAAATGATTTTTCATTCGAAAGTTTATCTCATCACTGCTCCTTATTGATTCAAAACTCATTTATTATCATCGATCTTACATGTAAATCAACGAGTTAAATTGGTAAAAGTTTTTCGATCTCAGATTTGCGAACCTCTTGCGTAAAAGACTAAAAATCTTATAAGGTTTACACAGGTTCTTCATTGATCATGTGGGGAGTTAACTCCATCTTAATATTCGAGACCTAAAAGTACTAAATCATAACATGTATGTTATGTTTAGTTACCTTACTCGTTCAAATTTAAGAAAACAAAACCCAAACCAATGAATATCCTACCTAGAAGCCGTCTCAAAACAAACACTCCAAACCATCCCTGTGGCTATTCGTTGTATCCCATGCCATCCCTGTGGCGTATTCTTTTTGAATCGATCAAAGACAAATGATTCGGCTGTGATTATACACGAAGTAGTATTTGTGGTGTTATGATTTGTCAGTAAATAAAGTGTGGCGATGTTTTTTTTCTGAGTATGTTTAAGATCTGGTTTAGACCCATGTTAAGAGAGAGGCGGATATAGAAGCGATTAGGGTCTGAAAGTGAGTAATATTAGGGTTGTGTATATGTGATGCAATTGGAATTAAGGTGTCTTATATATGCGAATGGTTAGGGTGTTATCAGGTTGAATATTTGGACTTAACCTAAATCATGGGCCTTAGATAATCTTATTCATATATGGGCTCTTGTAAGACGTTGAGTTGTATGGACCGATCATTAAAGTATTGGACTTGGTCTTGAATTTAAGTTAACGTTGATTTAAGTTTGGTATGAAATTTATAATTATGTGATTGTGATAATGTTGAGATTTGTATGACTGATCTAATAAGTTTTGTCGGTGAGGTTTGATAAGAAAAATAATGTGGACGGTGGAAATGATATGAGAAATATTTGGGCAAAAGTTTATGTCATGTGTCCGTTTTATTCACCCGTATAATTAGGGAAAGATTTGGATTTGTTTGCTGGGCTGAATATATGATGGGCTCTATCCGAATCTTGTAATGGAATGGATCTGATAATATGAGTTTTTGATGATGAGATTTGGCATGATGATGAGAGTCGATGGGTTATGATGTTTGGTACTTTGGCATATACATTTTCACGAAAAATATTTTGTCACAGCTTGAATTGTGATTGGAACTAGGTTGACCTCGAGATTGTTTGGACGGTATTTCTTATTTGATTTTGAAGTAAGGTTTTTCCGGGCACATTTACTTATTTCGTCTTCTTTCTTTCTACCCTTCGCGAAGATGACTTGTTTGGGCGTTTATTAAGTATGATAAAGATTGGCTATTTAGTTACGGTTGTGATTCTTTCTCACTTTACCTACAAAGTAGCTATCACTTCGGTGTCTCACGCAGTTGGGATATGTCAAGAGGTTTGGTACATTGGTTACACCGTTTCTTTTTCACAAGGATTAGTACAAGTTTAAGTAACAAATCTGGGAAATTTCACTTCCTGATCAAGTTTGGTAAATCGGGTTTACTTCACCAGGTGGTCACAACATGCGTGAATGATGTGTTTTCCATAGTGCTTATTGGATGGTTGATGATTTTGATGATGTTGGATAATGATTTGTTGATGAACCGCTGCATGTTCCCCTAAAAACAGATATTCACCGACACCTAATTTGTCATTACACATTCAAGCTGACATTGTTTACGGTTTTGTCTTGATTTTGTAAAATCCCGCGAAAGAAACTATTTCTCGGTCTAAATCATAGACTTGTAAAATCCCGTGACAATGGAAACATCTTGGTAATAGTAAAGTGCATTTCCGGATCTTTCTTACGGTTTATTCTTGGTTTTGTAAAATCCCGCGAAAGAATCTATTTCTCGGTTTAAACCATAGAATTGTAAAATCCCATTTTGATGGAACCATCCTGGAGAGAGGAAAGTGTATTTCGGGATCTTATTTGATGCTGGTACTACAATTTCTAATTCGAAGAAGGGATAAAAGGGTGTACTTCATGAATTGGATGTGTGTTTGGATATTTGTCATGGCAGTTTGGTTATTACATGGTTTTACGGGGTTATGTGCTTCTAACCATGGTCGGGATGAAACCATTATCAAAGTTCACTTTTAAGATCAAAGGAGGCTAGATTTGAGCGTTTAACAAGATGTGACAACGGCGTTAATTCACTATTATTTATTTGAGGTTGAAGTGAATTATCACGGGCAAGTGTACTTAGTATCTGAAGGTAACGGGGATGGATGGATGAAGATTCTTCATGATCCTTGTTCGAGCTTATTATCATAAACGAAGACTTGGAATATGCTTAATTGAAAATGATGTTAACCTATGTTGAAGGACTAGGTGCCTAGGATATTATTGTTAGGATTAGATGATTAGAGTTTGATAAACACATTATACCCATGCCATATATGAATTGATTGATATGTGGATTGACTTTTATTAGTCGATTACTGTTTGGGTGATGTCGACCACCATATATTTGTTTGTGTCCACTAACATATGCAGATATCATGGTATATAAGAATGTTCCCGATCCGGATCCCACAATTGAAGATGATTGGATGCTGAAAGGAAAGGGTAACTATATCTTGGGTTGACAAATGAAGAAACGGAGCTTAATTGGACTTCTATGGAGAGTTGGTATAAATGCAACGCAAGAGGTCTCACTGCATCAGTAGATGGTTTTCTTCTAAGTGATTGAAGAAACGGAGCTTAATTTGACCTCAGTTGGCATTCAAAATGCAACGTAAGAAGAAGTCTCACTGCATCTGCAGACGGTTTTTCTTCCAAGCCCTACAACAACAACAACAAAAGCGGCTCATCCACCTAACGTATCTTTGTGCAGGATAACATTTTTTAAATAATATTGTTTTGAAAAATGGAAAATATTTGGTTTTGAAAATTAATTGAACTTAATTTTGAAAATCATCGGACTTCATTTTATCAAAACCTAAGTCACTCAATCAACGACTATGGTCATCGAGTGAGGGGGAGAGTGATTTAAAATTAAATGATTTTCATACAATATTTCATCTATCAAGTCCGTTTGTACAAAATATGTGGTGATCTAAAGATTTAATGTTATGTCATGGTATGATTTTTCTTTTGAATCAAGATCTTACAAAATGAAATTTTTTATGTTCTTGTTTGATTGTGAAATTTTTTTATTTTACTTAAAGATCTCTTAAAACTATCATACCTGATACTAACAATCTTTAATGTCTAAATCTGTTCCTTATTAATCATTTTTCAAAATTAAATTTTGCCACGTCTTTCCCTAAAACTTTTATGATTTAAATCAGATGGGATTACAAATCTCAAATGCTTTGATATTTTTGATCAGGGGAGAGATCGTGATTTAAATCTCAAATCTGTTTTTATGGAATCGGTTTTAGTCCGTTATAGGCACTCCTGCCTCCATGTGCCAAACGATTTCAAATACACAATGCACATGTTGAGGAGGAGGATTTATCCAAAAACAGGATGAGTATTTAAACCAGGCCACATATTCTCCCATGTTTTCTAAACCGTATTAAATCACTTGGGATCCAAAATCTCAAAGGGTTTGATATTTTTGATCGGGGGAGAATTTGTGATTTAATAATGAAATTTGATAAAGGATGATCTATTTGATTCAAAAATGCTAGTTCTCTCTAATATGTGCTAAACTCTTTCGGTTATCGATGCACATATTGAGGGGGAGAAAATGGTTTCTTAATGGCTCTTGAAATCGTGGATGTGCTTCAAATGAACTCTTGCCTCTGTGTGATAAAATAATTTCAAATATCCTATGCACATATTGAGGGGGAGAATTTACCAAGAAAATCAAATGGCTTTTTTCTAAGAAAATTATGATCAAAGAAAATATTTCAAAGTCCTCTTGCCTCCATGCGCTAAACAAGTTCTAAATCATATGCACATGTTGAGGGGGAGGTTTTCTAAATGATCAAAACTATTAAGGTACAAAATGCTTTGATCTCGTATCACAAGTACCTTGATTGTTTTTCCAAATGATTTTTCAATTGGTTTCAAGGAAGAATGAACTGTACCAAAAGACCGACCATTTTACTTTATGCATGGAGTTATAAGGATGGTGAGGTTAGGTATTTGTTCCCACGATCCGCCAGAACCGGAGGGATCTACCCAGGGACAATCCACTAGATAGTGTAGAAGTCCTTAGGTATATTGAAAAAAGGAGACAAATGAGAAATGGGAAGAGTGCCGACTGAGTCTGAGCTAGTACTGGAATAAACCCAACAAGGTTCTAGTTATGAATTCTCGGTAAGCACTGAAGGGGTTGAAGAATGAAAAAGAAATGAAATGAGAAAAGGGTGAAAAGAAATAGCCCTCCAATAATTCAACCTTAGGGCAGAAACCGGGTTCAATTCATATGCTACTGGTGGTTACTAAGGTAACGCCGGTATTGAAGACAAGTCGTCATGAACCCAGTGACGCACTGTACTAACTTCCCAAGCTACTCAAGTTCCTCTTAAAAGGGCTTGTTTCATTCTCACAGGGAACCGACATTATCTATCGACTTTCTCTTAGAGATTGTCGATATTGAAGAAGGAGACCCTCTCCCTAGTCTCCGGCATAGGAACCAAATGTGCACAATTGAGTCTAGAGCCAAGAGATCATCCACAATATCTCATTAGGACACTAAATTCATGAAGAATTGTTGTTTCACACAATGTGGAAAGTAAGTATATATAAAGAGTCCTACGCATTATCCTTGTGGTATTGCCATAACATCTGAGTGATATGTAAAAGTATTCACAATGAAGATGGAAATCCTTCTAGAGCCAACATCAAACAAGCTCTTGGTGGGTGACATGTGAGATCTTTTCTAAAGATCAAGCTTGTGACAACTGGATAGAAACACAATAAAGGGTGATCCAGAGATTTACTGTGGCTGATGATCTCAATGATAGCTCGAAGATCATCAAAGATGTGGATCAGTAAAAGGCCTCCACTGAAAGTACAAAACTATGCGGACTTTGAAGTATCACTACTTAAGCACAAGATTGCAGATTTGAAGAATTGAAGTCTACGAGCTCATGAACGAACTCAAAGATAGAATGCTAGGAAGCAAAATGTATTTCATGGGGTGACCTCCCTTAGAGGGAGATTGTTAGGAATTGGAAATTCCATGTTAAAGTGTCGGTCATCAAAATAATGGTCTAGCATATGTTAGCTCGTAGATTTGTCATTGTTTACGTTATTTATCAGTTTATTAGTTAGTTATTAGTTTTGTTTAGCGTAGTGTAACACCGTGAAGGAAGGACGGGTCTTTACCCACTGTATACCTGATCCACAGGCCGTCAGGAGGTCGTATTTCATGT
Organism: Chrysanthemum seticuspe; assembly: GCA_019973895.1. Taxonomy (NCBI): domain Eukaryota; kingdom Viridiplantae; phylum Streptophyta; class Magnoliopsida; order Asterales; family Asteraceae; genus Chrysanthemum; species Chrysanthemum seticuspe. Next base: position 159,543,873 of record BPTQ01000009.1, read on the forward strand.
AACTATAAATACCCCTTCCATCCATGGAAGGGGTGGAGTTTTCAATCTAACCTTTCAATATTTTGTTCTACAAGTCTCTACCAAGAAAATCCCTCTCTCTCTACTTTCTCTCTCTAATGGATAACATGTATTTTGATCATCCAAGACCACCCGAATCATCAACACAATAAATATATCGATCTTACATATATTGGCAATTTGTGTAGCTTCCTTTCCTTTCCTTGCTACTTTAAAAAAAAACTCAAGAACACAAAAATAAATAACCACTTTCTTCCCATCCCATCCCCTACATTGCCCTTCCCATCCCATCCCCTTCCATTCTTTAAATTTTAGGCTTGAGAACAGAGCGTTAGTCTTTACAGGTTAACCAATCTTCAAACTTCCCAAGGGTTTAGGTCTAGTAGGTTTAAGTATAATGGGAACAGGTGCAATAACAGGTTCAGGATTTGATAAGGTTTTACTTAAGTTTGTTAGGAATTAGAAATTCCAGGTATTAAAGAGTCGGTCACCTCAAGTATATGTAATCGTTAGAAAGCTCGTAGTCGTAGTTATTTTAAGTTAAGTAGTTTTTAGTTAAGTAACACCGTGGAGGACGGACGGGTCTTTACCCACTGTATGCCTGATCCACAGCCCGATGTGTGGCGATTTATGTAAGACTATAAATACTCTCTACCTTCCAAGGTAGAGAGTTGGAGCTCATAATAATATCTTTCACTTTCTCTCACTAAGTTCCCTAAACCTCTAACTTTCTCTCTCTAGAATTCCATCTATATGCTACTTTGTGTTATGGTTTGATGTGTATGTGAAAAGTTATATCTTACAATTGGTATCAAGAGCCATGGTTAGATCATATCTTGCACATCTTTGGATTTATAGTGGTTTTTAGGTGGTTTTTGAGTTTGAAAAAGTTTAGTGGTTTTTGCATCATTTGGTTGATTTCTCGGGTTAAAGTTTGGATTTTGTTAGTACTTTTATGTTTAGAATCATCACAAGTGTGTAGGTTATCATTTGGATAGCTTAAATCATCTTGGTTGGGTTGTTTTTGGATTGAAAAGTGATGTTTATGTGTTTTTTCATGCTAGCGACTTACTTCACGGATTAGTTTCTTCGTAGCGACTTGCTTTACAAATTTGTAGCGAGTTACAGTTCTAAACCTAGCGACTTAGATCTAGCGATTTACAGTACAAGTAGTGGACTCTCCACTACGGGTAGCGACTTGGTGATAGCGACTTGGTTGGTAGCGAGTTGCTCTTTAGCGACTTGTATCTTTAGCGACTTGAGTAGCGAATTGCTGCCAAAATTTTGCTAGCGACTTGAGGCTTAGCGAGTTACTATTAGCGACTTGCATTTGTCTAGCGACTTGGGACTCTAGCGACTTAGTGGTGTAGCGAATTAAGTATTAGCGACTTAGTGCATTATTTTCTAGCGACTTGAGTGATTGTTTACGGTTTTCTCTTGATTTAGTAAAATCCCGTGAAAGAATCTATTTCCCGGTTTAATCATAGAGTTATAAAATCCCGTATAATCTGTTAACATGTCTACCAACGTTCCTACTATCATCTCCACTGTTGCCGAGGATGTTCAAGCAGCTGGCTCAGATACTCGTCCACCTATGCTTGACAGAACTGACTACGATTCTTGGGCTCAACGAATCAGATTGTATTGCCTTGGAAAGGAAAATGGTGTCAACATTCTCAAATCCATTGATGAAGGACCATATCGAGTTGAGACGACTAGAGACATACTTGATACTAATGAAGATGGTACTCCTGTTTACGGAATGGACAGACCTAAGATGTATGATGAGCTTGATGATAAGGATAAAAAGAGATTTGATCCAGATATCAGGGCTTCAAACATTGTTCTTCAAGGTCTTCCTAAAGACATCTACAAGCTGATCAATCATAACACTGATGCTAAGGCAGTTTGGGATAATGTTAAGATGCTTCTCTCAGGTTCAGAATTAACTATGGAAGACAGAGAATCCCAACTCTATGACGAATTTGAGCACTTCAAGATGAAACCAGATGAGAATGTCTATGAGTACTATGTGAGATTTCATAAGTTAGTAAATGACATGAGGAACATCAGAATGACTATGCCTAACATTCAGCTGAACTCGAAATTTGTGAACAACATGAATCCCGAATGGCACAAGTTTGTCACCGCTGTGAAGCTCACTAAAGGATTGAAGAATACAAACTATGAGCAACTCTATGCCTTCCTCCTTCAGAATGAGAGACATGCTATGTTTGAAAAATTGATTCTCAATCAGTTCAAAACCAACCCGGGAGAGACAAGCTCGTCTAATGATTCAACTGCCTTCTACTCAAACATCGGAATCACAACCAAAGCTTCACAAGTCATACCCTTGGGTAATGGTAATCACAAACTCATTCCTGATCCTATGTTCAAACAAGCTGATGCTGATGCACACGTGGGAAACTTCATTAATCAACTAGCTCTTTTGATTAGCCAAAACATGAATTCTCTCCCACAAACCAACAACAACCTCAGAACATCATCTAACCCACACAATCAAGCTACTGTTAAAGATGGAAGGATCGTGGTGCAACCAGTTCAGGAAAGACAGTATGATCAGGGAAGAGGTGGTGCTGGTAGAGGTTATGTGGGCAATCAGAATCGAGGAAGGAATGGTAACCAAGGTCAAACTAAGCAAATCAAATGCTATAACTGTGGTGGTGAGGGACACATTGCAAGAAACTGCACATCTCCAAAGCGTCCACAGAATGCTGATTACTTCAGAGATAAGATGTTGCTTGCACAAGCTCAGGACAATGGTGTTGCTTTAGATGAAGAGGAATTGCTGTTTTTAGCTGAGGGTAATGCCAAGACCTATGATGCAGATGTGGATGAGCGGCCTATTCAGGAGATAGGTCACAATCATCAGAATGCCTTTCAAGTCGCTGATTGTGATGCATACGACTCTGATGTGGATGATGGACCTACGGCACACACAATTTTTATGGCTAGCATTTCTCCAATGGTTTCTCCCAAGGTCTCTTCTTCACCACTAGCTGGCCCATCCCATGACAAGCTCATCTCAGAGGTATTAAAACTATACGATGATGCTGATGTGCAACAGATGCATGACAAAGTACAATCAACTGAAACTTTTGAATCAAATATTGAAAATATGGGTAATATCGATATTGTCCCATATGATCAATATGTGAAACAAAGTGAAAGTGAAGTTGTACCAAGTGATGCATCTTCTGCAGTCAACAATGACTATGTTTTTGATGAATACACTGCATGTGCCCCTGATGATTCTGTAATTTCTGAACTAAATGCCTATAAAGAACGTGTTGCTATTTATGAACAACGTGCTAAATTTGAGTTGACCACTCGTGAGCAGGAAATGGATGACCAAGTGAGTACAGTAATTAGAAAAAGTAAGTTTAGAGAAGAAGTATTGAAACAAGAATTAAATTCCTTGCAAGAAAAACTTTCTAAAACAGCTAAGCAAAAACAAGAACTTCAAGAAAATGTGAAAATGCTTAAGCAAGAATTTAATGCAAAGGAATCAAAACTCTTGAGAGATTTTTCTAATCTGAAAACTTTGAAAAACAAACTTGAAAACAAGTTGTACGTACAAGGAAACACCATTCAGACTGCTCACATGGTCACTAAACATCGAGTCTTAAGCGACAAGCATAGCATTCCCCTTGTTGAGGAACCAAATCCAGAGGTAATTAAAAAGGCTAGAAATGCTCATAAGGTGCTTTATGATGGAAATGAAATCCTTAAGCCTAGGCAGAAACCTAGTTGCGTTGAGTGCACTGAGGAAGATAAGAAATCAAATGAAATCACTAGGGAAAAGATGAATAAGAAACAAAATGATCCCAAATGCATAGAGAAAAAAATAATTATCTCTCCTCATGACTACAAGAAAGAAAACTGGATTTCCTTGAACAAGTTTAAGCCTCAGACATTGTTGACTCCCGAACAAGTCTTCTGGAAAAAGGACTTAGATAAGCAGAAAGCGGAAAATATTGTTGAAACAAACCCTCCCCTTTGGAAAATGCCTAGAGCGACTGTGTATCCTCCTAATACACCAATGCATCTTGTACCTAGAACAATTGCCACTAAAAGCAAGACATTAATTAGCCAATACGTTATATTTCAACTATTTGTTGATTTTGAGAAAACTTGCAAGAAAAGGATCACACCCACTGGTATAACTGAAGGAGAAAGGGGTTTTGAACAAATGAAAGAATATTATTTAACTGAGGTCATGCCCTTCTTTAAACTTCTAAAAGATCACTTTGAGAGTCTTAAAAAGGGGATAGAAACTGATATTAAGGGAATGGAAAAGGAATTTGATGCAATGGTTGTTGAAGTTAGTGACTATGAGCGTGCACTGAAATATAATGAGATTGAGAGAAAGAACTTGCATACATTAAATGAGAATCTTATTACTGAATGTGTTGCTCAAGATGTGTTTTTCACTGCTTCAAATTGCTCTATTAATGCTTCCAAATTTCATGAACTATCTGTGGCCCTGAAAGTCTCCCATGATCGTGTCATTGAGCTTGAAAAAACTAATTCTAAACTAAATGAGAAAATTGAACTGGATGATCACGACAATTTGGTTAAACATTTTTCTAAACTAGAAGTTGAGTATTTTAATTTACAACTAAAATATCAACATCTCAAAGAAAATGTCAAAACTTCAAATATCAAGACATCTTCAGATGCTCCAGAGTTTGATGCAGTTTTTCAAATTAACAAACGAGATGAACAGATTCAAGCTCAGTGCAACACGATCAGAAAGTTGAAAGCCCAAATCTCTCAATTAAAGGGTCAAACGAACAATATGACAGGCTCCCAAATGCCTCCTCCTTTAGATTCTCAGTATTCTCAAACATTTCATCTTCAAAACTTAGTAAATGTTTTACAAAAGGAAAATAAAAGTTTTCTAGAAGAAAATGAAAAGGTTAAACGTCATTTCAATGAGTTATTTGAATCAATTAAAGTCACTCGTAACAAAAATAACGAACAAATAGCTTCATTGCAAAAGGAAATTGAGAATCTGAAGAGTCAGGTGAAAGGGAAAATGCCAATGACCAATGGGGAGAATGTTGTATCAAAGGTTCACTCTTATAATAAATATGCTTTATCTGTGACATATGTCCCTCCTCATCTAAGGAACAACAAACTTGCCATTCAAACATACTTCTCATCCCTTAAGGATTGCCTAGAATGTCTGCGTGAGATTGTTGAAGAGGATAAGCTTGAGAAACCTCATGATAATGCAATTGGACATGCATGCTTATATGCCAAACGATCTCAAGAAATCTTAGAATGCTTGATCACAATATGCCCAAAGTCATTAGGTGAGAGAGTTAATCCTTTGATTCCATGCTCAATGCCTAATGCTAAGTATGATATGCATTCGATTCCCAATGTTTTGAATGTGAACCGTTGTGTGCCTTTAAGAAGTTCAGATTCCAGATCTGTCAATGCTAAGAAAGAGAACTCAAGTGTGCCTTCTAGGAGTACAAATCCCAGTACCTCTAGTTTTAAGAAAGTGAACCTTAGTGCACCTGCATGTAGTTCAGACCCCAGTACATCTAAACAGGTGATGCAAAGAGTAGTTAAACCAACTAATGTTCCCATTCCCTCTACAAGAGTAATCAGTGACATTAAACGGAGCAGGTCAAAGTCTCAAGACAATACAAGGAATGATAGGACCTCTCAAGCTAAGAATGTGCACTGGAAGAGAGTAGAAGAACAATCTAGGAACTTTAAGCTTGAATTGAATAAAACGAATCGTGTTGATTCTAGTATTAGCCATAGGCGTACTGTAATTAATTCGAATTTCGATACTATTTGCAAACCTTGTACTGATGTCTGCTTGAATTTTGTTTCTAATCATGAATGTGGTGTTACTGTTCTGCCTAATGATGTTAATTGTCCAGTTAATATAGTTAATGCTAAAATTCATGCTAAGAAGGCTAAAAGGCAAAAACGAAAGAAAGTTAGAAAACAGTGGAAACCCACAGGAAGAACATTCAGTAAAATAGGCTTTTATTGGACACCTGTTGGTCTTAAGACTAATCAGATAATGCCCACTAGAAAATGGATGCCTACTGGTAGAACTATTCCCTTAAGAAGTGATCACACTGTGAACAGGGCTAATACTGACACTAGTACTGCATCTATTCACAACGATTCCATTGCCTCACTTTCTGATATGAATGCTTCTATTTCTGATGTGGGTGTTCCAAACATTGTTACTAACCAAATGGAACCCATTCTTGCATGGGGATCCCAATTATCCAGTTATCCATTCTTGTCTGTGTTCAACTGCAGATCGTTCAAATCGTTCTGTGGTACCTGGACTCAGACTGTTCCAAGCATATGACTGGAGACCGGTCGCGGCTCATGAACTTCGTGAGCAAATTCATCGGGACTGTTAGATTTGGTAATGATCATTTCGGTGCTATTATGGGTTATGGAGATTATGTTGTTGGTGATAGTGTCATCTCTAGAGTTTACTATGTAGAAGGTTTGGGTCATAATTTGTTCTCTGTTGGTCAATTCTGTGATTCTGATCTAGAAGTTGCCTTCAGAAAACATACCTGCTTTGTTAGAGATCTTAATGTTAAGGAACTGTTAAAAGGAACTCGTGGGTCAAATCTTTACACCATCTCTATCGATGACATGATGAGGGCTTATCCAATCTGCTTGTTATCAAAGGCTTCAAAAACAAAGTCATGGTTATGGCATCGTCGTCTCAATCACTTGAACTTCGGCACCATCAACGATCTTTCCAGAAAGGACTTAGTTGTAGGTTTACCTAGACTAAAGTATGAAAAGGATCATCTTTGTTCAGCATGTCAATTGGGAAAAAGCAAGAAGTATGCCCATAAACCCAAACCTACTAACTCTGTCACAGAAGTTCTTCATATGATTCATATGGATTTATGTGGACCAATGAGGGTGCAGAATATCTTTGGGAAGAAATATGTGTTAGTTGTGGTTGATGATTACTCTAGATTCACCTGGGTCAAGTTCTTAAGGACAAATGATGAAATTCCTGATATCATCATCAAACTCATCAAACAGCTGTAGGTTCGACTTAACAAAACCGTCAGAATTATCAGAACAGACAATGGAACTGAGTTTGTCAACAAACAACTTAATGAATTCTATGAAAGCGTTGGAATCAGCCATCAAAGAAGTGTTCCACGAACTCCTCAACAGAACGGTGTAGTTGAAAGACGAAATCGAACTCTTGTTGAAGCCGCTAGAACAATGCTGATTTACTCAAAGGTTCCAATGTTTCTCTGGGCTGAAGCAATCGCCACTGCATGCTACACACAAAATCGCTCCCTAATTCACACTGTACATGGAAAAACTCCATATGAACTTGTCCACAACAGAAAACCTAATCTCTCTTTCCTTCGTGTGTTTGGTGCATTGTGTTATCCAACCAATGAGGGTCAAGACTTAGGCAAACTTAGGGCTAAAGCTGACATTGGAGTATTTGTAGGATATGCATCAAACAAAAAGGGATACCGAATCTACAACAAAAGAACCCGAAGTATCATGGAAACAATTCACGTTACGTTTGATGAGCTGACCGGTCAAATGGCTCCTGGACACTCCAGCTCAGGACCCGCACTTCAAAACAGTCCCATTGGTTCATCTCTTGTTCCAAACTCTTCTCAAGAAACTCCATATGTACCTCCATCTGAAGATGACGTAAAGAAATTGTTTGATCCTATGTTTGATGAACTGTATGATTCAATTACTAATGAGGTGTTGATCCCTACAACAGAGGATGCTCATATTCCTGTGAATGAAGTCAATCCTTCAGTCTCAATATCTTTAAGTCAAGAAGCACCTGCTGCTGATCCTTTAGTCTCATCAACAAATCATCATTCTTCAAATGTACATCATGGAAATGTTTCTGGCATCAATGATGAAGTTAATCCCTTTGCTACTCCTGAAGATGCTCCATTTGAAAACATATTTGCTACTCCTGAATCATCATCAGAACCATCTTCTTCAGGAGACATCGACTCAGCTACCTCAGTTCCTCAACAACTGCCACATGAACACCTCAGAAAATGGACTCACGATCATCCATTAGACAACATCATTGGAAATCCCTCTCGTCCGGTATCAACCCGGAAACAACTTGCAACCGATGCCTTATGGTGCTTCTTCAACTCCGTACTATCTAAGATCGAACCAAAAGATGTTAAAACTGCCATGAATGAAGATAGCTGGTTCAATGCCATGCAAGATGAAATTAATGAGTTTGATCGTCTTGATGTATGGGAGTTAGTACCTGCTCCAGACTGTGCTATGATTATTGCTCTTAAATGGATCTTCAAAGTAAAACTTGATGAGCATGGTGACGTGTTGAAGAACAAGGCTCGATTAGTTGCTAAAGGATACCGTCAAGAGGAGGGTATTGATTTTGAAGAATCTTTTGCTCCTGTTGCTCGAATTGAGGCAATCAGAATCTTTCTGGCTAATGCTGCTAGTAAGAACATGGTAGTCTATCAGATGGATGTGAAAACGGCATTTCTGAACGGAGATCTTAAAGAAGTCGTCTACGTCAGCCAACCTGAAGTATTTGTGAATCAAGAGCATCCTACTCACGTTTATCGTCTGAAGAAGGCTCTTTACGGTTTAAAGCAAGCTCCAAGGGCATGGTATGATACACTGTCAAAGTTTCTTCTATCAACCGGATTCAGCAAAGGAGCAGTTGATCCTACATTGTTCACAAGGAAGTCAGGCAAACATTTAACTCATGTTCAAATTTATGTTGATGATATTATTTTTGCCTCGACAGACCCAATGGAATGTGATCGTTTTTCTAATGAAATGAGTTCAAAATTTCAAATGTCAATGATGGGACAAATGTCATTTTTCTTGGGATTACAAATTTCACAAAGTCCCGGAGGCATTTTCATAAATCAATCTAAATATGCAACAGAGATCTTAAAGAAATTTGGATTTGATTCAAGTGACCCTGTTGACACCCCCATGATTGATCGAACCAAACTAGATGAGGACCACTCAGGGATCATGATTGACCAAACGAAATATCGTAGTATGATTGGATCCCTGATGTACCTCACAGGTAGTAGACCAGACATCTTGTTCGCTGTTTGCATGTGTGCTAGATACCAGGCTAAGCCTACTAAAAAGCACCTTGAAGCAGTTAAACGGGTCTTTCGGTATCTCCAAGGAACCATCAATATGGGACTATGGTACCCGAAGGACACCGGTATGTCACTAACGGCCTATGCAGATGCTGATCATGCAGGTTGTCAAGATACACGTCGAAGTACATCTGGAGGTGCTCAGTTTTTGGGTGATAAGCTTGTGAGCTGGTCTTCAAAGAAGCAAATGAGTACTTCTATTTCCTCTACAGAGGCTGAATACATAGCCATGTCATCTTGTTGTGCTCAAATCTTATGGATGAGATCTCAATTATCTGACTATGGCTTTGAATTCAACAAAATCCCTCTGTACTGTGATAATAAAAGTGCTATTGCTCTCTCATGCAACAATGTTCAACACTCAAGAGCAAAGCATATCGACATTCGACATCATTTCATCAGGGAACAAGTGGAAAAAGGTGTGGTGGAACTATATTTTGTGAGATCTGAATATCAGTTAGCGGACATCTTCACCAAAGCTCTTCCAAGAGAACGTTTTGAGTTTATTCTTCCACGTCTTGGTTTGAAAAGCCTTCAACCAGAAACACTCAAACGTCTTCAGGAGGAAGACGAGGAGTAAAGGTCTATCTTCATCTATCTCTTGTAAATATTTATTCAAAAATCAAAATACGAAAGTATAAAACTCTCAAAAAATCAAATAGAAAATTATAAAACTTTCAAAATCCGTAAAAATCTGAAAAATTCGAAAAATCTTTAAAAAAAAATATTGTCATTTTGTCATGTTTTTCTCGGTTCGATAATATCTACGATCTTTGTGATGTCATTCAAAGAATGACACGGGACTTTAGATGTTGTTCGAATTTAAAAAAAAAATAAAAAAAAAAAAAATTGAGAGAAAGAGAAAAAAATTGGTTTATTGTCATTTTTCAGGCAATAACCCGGTTTTAAAAGAAAGAACAGAGCCATGTTTTATCATGTTTTCAAAATTCCATGCTCTGATTCTGAAAACATTTATCTGCTGAAAACTAAATGCTTTGAAAAATAACTCGATCTCTATTTTTGATAATCATCAGGACTTATTTGTCAAAATCTCTATCTCTCAATCAACAACCTATGTCATTGATTGAGGGGGAGAATGATTTCAATTAAATTAAAAAGTTATTTGGCATTAAATTGTTTTCAAAAGATGTACATGCATGTTTTATCAATGGAGTTTAAAGTCTTAAAATGCGATCCTTATCAGTTTAAACGCTTTCATAATCAAGTCACAATTCCCCTTAAAAGCTTTCAAAATCAATTTAAATCAATAAGAGATCACAAATCTCAAATGATTTGATAATTGTGATCGGGGGAGAATGTGTGATTTAAACTGGATTTAAACTGATAATTAGGTAAATGGTTTTATAAGGATGTACATGCTATCATGCCCACATGTGACAAACGATTTCAAATTTTCCATGCACATGTTGAGGGGGAGCATCTATCTTAAACCTATGATTTGAAAGGTGATCAACGTTTCTCAATGTGCAAGTTCCCTCTAGTATGTGCAAAACTCTTTTCAAACCTCGAGGCACATATTGAGGGGGAGCAAATTTTTGGAAACCTCATCCTTCCCGGAAATGCTATACCTACTTGATTTGATGTGGGAAGTGATGTTGATATCTTTTAGAAAATGTTAATCAAAGAAGTTAATTATTTCTCTTGCCTCCGTGTGCAAAACATTTTCAAATACTTGATGCACATGTTGAGGGGGAGTTCTCGTTCTAGAAATATCAAAAACAATTCAGGTACAAAATGCTTTGATAATATATCACAAGTATCTGAATTGATTTTCAAATGGTTTTCTATTGGATCCAATGGCAGATGAACAATACCAAATTGACCGACCAACTTTACTTTATGTACGGCGATATAAGGATGATAAGGTTAGGTATTGGTTCCCATGATCCGCCAGAACCGGAGGGATCTACCCAGGGACAATCCACTAGTTAGTGTAGAGGTCCTTAGGTATGATGATAAAAGGAGAAAAGTGAGATATGGGAAGTGTGCGGACTGAGACAAAGCAAGTACTGGAACAAACCCAACAAGGTTCTTGCAATGAAGTCTCGGTAAGCACTGAAGGGGTTGAAGAATTAAAAAGAATTGAATGAGAAAAGGGTGAAAACAAATAGCCCTCCAGTTATTCAACCTTAGGGCAGAAACCGGGTTCAATTCATATGCCACTGATGGTAACATCGGTATTGAAGACAAGACGTCATGGACCCAGTGACGCACTGCACTTCAACTTTCCAAACCACTCAAGTTCCTCTTAAAATGACTTGTTTCATTCTCACGGGGAACCGACATTATCTATCGACTTTCTCTTAGAGATTGTTGATATTGAAAAAGGAGACCCTCTCCCTAGTCTCCGGCACAGGATCCAAATATGCACAAATTGAGTCTAGAGCCACGAGATCATCAATAAATCTCATTAGGACACTTTCAATGAAGACTCTCTGTTTCACACAATGTGGAAAGAGAGATTATATCTTGAGTCCTACGCATTATCCTTGTGGTATTGCCAGAACATCTGAGTGATGTGTTTACACATTCACAATGAAGATGGAAAGCCTTCTGGAGCCAACATCAAACAAGCTCCTGGTAGGTGGCATGTGAGATCTATTATATGGATCAACCATGTGACAACTGAACAGAAACAATGGGGCGATTCAATTTCTTGAATCAATCCTGGTTCAGGTTAGGGATTGACGGATACCTTTGAAAAACCGGTCTTTGTGCTTAACAAACTTTCTCTTTAGCACATCGACCGTGTACTCATTTTTTCAAACCAAAAGGTGTTTTTATGATTGATAATTGATTTTCAATAAAACCTTCGTTGTATTGCAAAAACCAATTTCTATTGAGCAATACACGATTGTTTGTCAAATCTCTTTTCTTCAATCAGTGGACTTAAAATTCGCTGGTTCACTCACTCCGTGTTGTCTTCTTTGAGACGTTCCGGTTTGAGAACAGCTAGAGCAGCTGCGAAACCCTGTCAAGGAAATTCTTCGGAATTATACCTGATCACAGGCAGTACATGTACTGATCAACGGGGAACCGTGGGCCGTGTACCTCAATTCAACGAAAGTGATCAAAGACACTTTCGTGCGATTTATTGCTAACTGTTGTATGCAGGTACGCCCGACGTTTGCAGCTGATCAGAATGAAGCGGTCAATCCATAGCCGCATGCTCACTTAATACATTCATCTCAAAAGAAATCATGATTAGTGCATCAATGACTCTGATATTTTCACTCCATGCTTCTGCTACGCTGCTGCCAATATCATGATTCAACAAATGCTTCCGCTACTCTGATGTGAAGATATCATGATCCAGAATGTGAGCATGTCGGTCCTAATGTCACAACATCACATAATACCAACACCACAATGGATGTCACAGAGATCTTTGATTGCTGATGATCTCTATCACGTGGATCAGTAAAAGACCTCCACCTGAAGTAACCAAACATGCAATGTGAAGAATCAATGACTACGAGCTTAGGAACAAAGGACTACATCAAGAATGCAAGAACAATTTTTAATGTAATATCTATTTGTATTCAATGTAATTTTGGTACATGATTGAGGTGACCTCCCTTAGGGGGAGATTGTTAGGAATTAGAAATTCCAGGTATTAAAGAGTCGGTCACCTCAAGTATATGTAATCGTTAGAAAGCTCGTAGTCGTAGTTATTTTAAGTTAAGTAGTTTTTAGTTAAGTAACACCGTGGAGGACGGACGGGTCTTTACCCACTGTATGCCTGATCCACAGCCCGATGTGTGGCGATTTATGTAAGACTATAAATACTCTCTACCTTCCAAGGTAGAGAGTTGGAGATCATAATAATATCTTTCACTTTCTCTCACTAAGTTCCCTAAACCTCTAACTTTCTCTCTCTAGAATTCCATCTATATGCTACTTTGTGTTATGGTTTGATGTGTATGTGAAAAGTTATATCTTACAAAGTTTAACAGTGTACCAGCAACTTCCTTCTCAACTTCCTTAGGCTTGGGTGGTGGTGTGACAGTGGTTGTGATTATGGTAGAAGTAGTTGTAATAGCAATAGGTGTATCTAAAGTAACAGTGGATAAAATTACCTTAGAGGTTGCAGCAGTGGTTTCATCTGCACTAGCAGGGGATTCAACAACAATAGCAGTGGTTGTTGCGTACACCACTTCTTCTTCTTTATCTTCAACTACAACCTTCAAAGTTTCAACCACTGTTTCTTTTCCTTCCTTGTCAGTCACCATATAGTCATCACCATGATCTCCACTATCCAAATCCAAATCAACATCCAAGTTTAAATCCTCCCCTAAATCCTTGATTTTACTCCTCCCCTGTTTGGATGCATCCTCCAAACTTTGATCCTATGAGGAGCTAGCCTTCTTATTTACCTTCTTGACTCTCCTATAAGCAGCAATCCTTGGTCTTCTTATTCTTTCCAATACAGTTACCCTGTGCTTCAGTCTTCTGATAGTTCCAGCTTGAAAGACAGCAAGTTCCTGAAGACCAGTGATTGTATTTTCCATTTTGGTACATTTAGCCGTCAATTCATTTAATAGTTCAATAATATCCTCACCACTTCGACCTGTGTGACCTGGTCCGAGAGGTGGATCCTTGGAAAAGTCATCATGTACATTGTTAGTACCCGTCAATTCTTTATTATGTCCCAAACTACCCTCATCACTTCGAGCTATGTAACCTGCTCCGAGAGGTGAATCCTGGGGTGTAGAAAACATGGCATCAGACCTAGCCTGATCATCCATGCACCCTGATGTAGCCAGTTGGCTAGGGATTCCTCCACCTGTGTTGAGCTCAAGAGAACTCTCCACATTAGGAGTTGCCAGTGGTTGGGTCTTACTGATGTTTTCACTGACCTGTTCAGCACCTAAGCCTGAATCAGTAGTGAAAGCCCTTCCACTCATGTCACCTTCATCACATGTGATAGCCTTATTAATGACACCACTAACACCAGCCTGAGGTAGCTTGGTGCCCTTCTTCCTCCTTCTTTGAACTAAGATCACTTGTGGTTCTGTTGGTAAGGTTAAAGGTTCAGCAGTGGGTTCAGATGGGTTAGCAGTGGTTGCAGATGTGGTAGCAGTGGGTTCAGCATCAGTGGTTTGTGTGGGTTGTGTTTCAGGTACCTCTCCATTCTCAGGAATGTCTGGCAAGTTAAGCATATGAGGGAATAATGGTGTAATAGTTCCAGAGAAATATGGATTTTGTTTCCTCATATGTGAAAATACCTTAGATAGCATATGAAGTACTTTATACTCCCTTTTATGAGGAATGGGTTCTGTGATCTGATTGTCCACAATTAATTGAGCAAACCTAGGATATAAGTAGTATTTCCCCTTTTCCTTAATGATCTTCATAAAACCATCAAATATCATCCTAGACCAATTAAATACCCTCCCTTATGATAGACATATGATAGCAGTTGCTATTTTGGAGGGAAACTCATCAAATCCAGTAGTCTTATTGCTTGCACACATAAGCAGAGTATGTATCAAAAACTTCCACTGGAGTGAAAACATACCTTTGTGAAATTTTATCCTATCCCATCTTCGCTCATAACCCATTCTTTCCAAACCATCATGGAATCCTTCTGAATGGTTGTTCTGAACAAGATATGCGACAAGATTGTGGGTGGTGGAATATTCAGTCGGCATTGTGTAAAAGATGTGGGATTTGTGAAATTATTAGTTGGGAGTGGTTAGGGTTTGTGTAGATCACCAATTGGAAGTGTTTAAAGATCAATTAAATGATCCGGCAGTTATTTGGGGATTAAATACGTTATCACCAAGATGTTACAGAACAGCCCCTTGAATTTCCATTTTCATCAAAACTGCACTAGCAGTGGGTTGCCCACAACTAGCAGTGGTTGGAAATATACTAGCAATGGAAACTTCACCAACACTCCAATCCTTTGACTAAAACTTCAGCAACAAAATATAAGCCAAAAATAGTGATATCTTGCACTAATTTGAAGGATTACAAAAGATACACACATTTTTTTAAGCTACTCCTACAGCTCCAAAAGCTCCATAATATACAAAATCTACCTTCAAACCTGCATATCACAAACACAAACCAAACACATGAAACTTTGTTAAGGTTAGCAGTGGTAAGTATAACTAGAAGTGGTTACATCATATATACTGGCAGTGCTTATACAATGTGCTAAACACCCAGTCAAATAGTCAACGCCAAGTCATTACCTGTCTACCTTAAGTCAAAGACTTCATTTACTCCACAAAAACTCACACCTTCCACACAGTTAACTTACTGATTTCTTTTTAACTCTATTTAAGAACATAGCACCCATAAACCACACATATCACTCACATTCCCAAAAACATTTCTCTTCCAAAAAACAAAAATCATCAAAATGAGTAACTCACGCAATCTCATTGAGATCACATCAGAATCTTCTAAGAGTTCATCTTCAAACAATGCATGGGAAAACTATCTTCCTCCAAGAAACACATCCATCACTTTTATGAGGACAAATCCTGCTCCTGTTGGACCTTCTGCCATCCAACCTGTGCCCCGAGAAGCTCTCATGAAAGGAACAAGTTCTGAACTGAGCTCCATGCCAAGCTATGTGTCACCTTATGAGGACACAGATGATGAAGCCTCCTCCAGAGTGCTGATAGTTCCTCCCCTTGGTGAGATACCGCCACCAGAACCACTCACAGCTCCACCTCTTCAAGCACTCCTTGCAGCTCCACTACAACCAGTTGTTCCATCCTCATCAGCACATCTAAAAGAGAGAGAGTGATGGGTCTACCTACCCCAAAAGTTTGGAATGTGATTGGGGGGAGAGGAGTAAGGCAGACCATGCCAGAGTGGGGATTAGGGAAGAGGTCTAGGGAGTAGTTGGTTTAGGTGGTTGCCTTGTTGTAGTAGTCTCTAGATGTTATCTTTTGATATAATGTTTGCTCTAGTCAGTGGATGGTTGTAAGGACAGTAATGGATGTACCCCTCTGCATCTTTAGATGCAGCTAATAAAATGAATAAACTTGTTGTTGTTTTCTTATATGTCCATTGCTACATACTGTATGATTTACTTCTTTGATCTGCAAAATAGTTAGTGGGAACAAAAATAACAATCAGTGGATAAAACTAAACTAGCAATACTAAGATCTACCAATAAAAGTACATACATGTTACAAACTTTTACAAAACAAATTTGAGATTTAGAGATTTATCATACCAATACTAACTACAAGATACTGAAACCTCCCCACATCAAATGATTTAGTGAGAAGATCAGCAACATTGAAGTCAGTATGAGTTTTGACCATTTGAATTAATCTTTTCTCATTACAATCTCTAATAAAGTGATGCCTTATCTCAACATGTTTAGTTCTAGAATGCAAAACTGGAAATTTAATGATGCAATTTGTACTGTTATTGTCAATGTAAATCTTAGTATGCATAAAATTTTACCCAAAGTCCAACAATTGATTCTGAATCCAAAGCACTTGACCACAACAACTAGCAGCAGCCACATACTCAGCTTCAGTGGTGGAATTGGCCATAATTGTCTGCTTCTTTCACTGCCATAAGATTATCCTGCTTCCCAAAAACTGACATCCTCTAGTAGTAGACTTTCTATCCAAACTAGCTCCAGTATAATCACTATCTGTATAGGCCACGAAATCAAAAGCTGAATCCTTAGAATACCAAAGGCCCAATTTAGGATGACCCTTAAGGTATCTAAAGATCCTCTTCACAGCATTCATGTGTGATGTATTTGGTGTGACTTGGAATCTTGCACACACACATACTGAGAACATAAAATCTGGCCTAGAAGCAGTGAGATACATCAAAGATCCAATCATGGATCTATACAGCTTAACATCAACCCTGGGACTTCCATCATCAGGTAGCAGTGGTTTCTGAGTCTCCATGGGTGTACTTGCACTCTTGACATCCTGAAAGCCAAATATCTTCAAACTATCTGCTACATACTTGTCTTGACTAATGAAGATTCCATCAGTCCTTTGTTGAAACTGTAGCCCCAAAAAGAAAGTGATTTCACCCATAGAACTCATCTGAAACTTATCATGCATAAGTTTCTCAAAATCCTTGCACAGCTCCTTATTTGTTGAGCCAAAGATGATGTCATCAACATAAACCTGAACCAGCAATATATCATCCTTGTGCTTTCTTATGAACAATGTCTTGTCAATCAGTCCTCTCTTAAATCTATTATCCAGCAAATAAGTAGAAATGTAATCATACCATGCCTTTGGAGCTTGATGCAATCCATACATAGCCTTCTTCACCCTGTAGACCTTATCAGGATGATCAGGATCTTCAAAACCAGGAGGTTGACAAACATAAACCACCTCTTCAGTAGTACCATACAGAAAGGCATTCTTAACATCCATTTGATACACCACAAAATTTTTGAATAAAGCATATGCCAAAAACAGTCTTATAGCTTCAATTCTGGCAACAGGTGCAAATAGTTCATCATAATCCAAGCCTTCAGTTTGTGTGTATCCTTGAGCAACCAACCTTGATTTATCCCTCACCACAATACCCCTTTCATCCCTTTTGTTTTTGAATACCCATTTAGTTCCAACAACCCTCTTGCCATTAGGTAGATCAACCAATGTCCACACCTCTTGAAGTTTGAATTGTAACAACTCCTCTTGCATTGATTCAATCCAACCTTCTTCTCCTAATGCTTCTTCAACTCTTTTGGGCTCCTTTTGTGACACAAATCAGGCAAACAAACAGTTTTGCAAGTCTTGATGACTGTTCCTTTTGTGAAGTGATCTTGCAAAGAAACCTTGTCTAGGAAAGGTTTTAGTGTTCTGAGTCTTGCTTCTTGTTTGAACTGGAGTATTCAAATTTCCAAGTATTTGTTCCTTAGGAGGATTTTTATGAACTCATGTGGTAGGAATTGGACTCTCTATGATGACTGATGATGTACCCTCTGAACAGCTCGAAGGACACTCCTCTAAGACGTGTCGAAGCCCTACTATTCGAAGGCCCAAGTTAGGTCTCCAGAATATTCATAGGCGTCAAACCATTCGTTATCATGAAGGTTACCTCTGGGGAATTCGCCATTCGAAGCCCTAAGCCCTTCGGGGTACGGTTGACGAAGGAGTAATCGATAGGAGAACCTCCTGACTTGGTCAAACCCACGATCTCCCTCTCTTTCCTGGCTTCCCCGCCAAGTTTGAGAACGTGGGTCACTAAGCCCTAGCGGTTACCCACAAACATGGGACACCCCCATGTTCTCTGACATTCATGCAGAAGTGCCCCTAACCCTATTTCCTCGGCTATAAATAGGTTGGACAGGCAATGGATTATGGTATGCTCATTTCATACTCATTTCTTTACTTACACACACTTATACAACCATAACTCATACTTACTCTCACACCGAAGGTGGTTCGCAGGGTCCTACCCGTGCGTAATCATTTAACGTAGTGTCTTCGTATTTCTTATTCTCAGGTGAAAGACAATCTTGGCTTGAACATACACCCCTCATACCTTTGATCATCATCGAAGCCTCGTAGTGCAATCTATTGTACAATCAGTGACTGTTTCCAAATTAGTAATGTCAGCATCTTTGAAATAGTCATCCATGTTCTCATCATCTGTGGGAGTATCCCTTTCTTCCAAATTAGGCATGTCAGGATCAGTTGGATACTCATCATCACCAAATAGTGGCTTGGCAGGGATTCCAAAGTAAGTACTGCTATTAGAACTTGCAGCAGGGGTTTCACTTGTACTAGCAGTGGTAGAATTTGGCTTAGCAGTGCTTTCAGCAATTTTATTTTGCTTCTCAATTTCTTCTACCTTCACTGAGTTATCATGAGACAACTCTTCTTTATCTTGATGATGATCACCTTTGCTTCCTGAATCTAGAACATCATCATCTATGGGACTCTGCTTTTCAATGATGGGTTTGACAGAACCAGCTTTCCAATTCTCAATCAAATAGAATTCCTTTGGAGGTTCAGCTTCCTTAGAATTTGATCATCAGAATCCTTTTGTGTACCTGCCTCAACATTAGTGGATGTACCTGCATTGATAGGCTCATAATTCAAAGACTTGGTTAGCATATCAATATTAAACAGCCACTCTGGTCCTTTTGTCTCAACACTAGGAGTTTCTTCATTGAACCTAACATGTAGATTCTCTTCAACAATTCTGGTCCTCCTATTGTATACTCTAAAGGCTTTACTACTGAAAGAATGGCCAATAAAGTATTCCTCATCAGCCTTTTCCTCAAACTTGCCTAGGTGGTCTATGGTATTCAAGATAGTAACAGGACACCCAAAAGGTTTTAGGAAATCTATCATATGCTTCCTACCATGTAACAGCTCATAGGGGTCTTGTTATGAGGCTTTACTACCTTACTTTTATTCTGCACATAACATGCAAGCTTCAGCCCAAAAGGTAGTTGGTAAATTAGATTCAGATAACATTGTTCTTGCAGCCTCAATTAGTGTTTCCTTTCAGCTACACCATTTTGTTGAGGTGTCCTAGCAACACTAAACTGTCTTTCAATACCCTTATCCACACAGAACTTATTCATGACATCATTTTTAAACTAAGTTCCATTATCACATCTGATTACTTTGACCTTATGGTTCACTCTATTTTCTATTTTAGTGATGAAACTCTTAAGAATCTCACTAGTTTCACTCTTAGCTTCCAGAAAGTAAACCCAAGAAAATCAGCTATAATCATCAGTGATAACTAGGCAATACTGCTTATGGTTTAAACTTTTAACAAACATGCGACCAAATAAGTCCATGTGTAACATAAACAGTGGTTGAGTAATGGTGTTCACAATCTTGGTCTTACAAGATGCTCTATGTTGTTTACCTTTTTGACAGGCCATACAAAGATATTTACATTCAAAAACCTTAGAAGGTAGACCTCTAACTAAATTCCCCTTCACCAATTTATTGATTGTATTAAAGTTTAGGTGACCTAGCCTTCTATGCCATAATTTTGACTCATCAACAGATGCCTTATCAAACAAACAGGTTAGGGATCTATTAGGAATGACATCTTTCATATCAAAACAATATACGTTATCCTTCCTAGGAACCCTAAGTTGTACATAATTATCATTAGGCATTTTGAAGTCAGGAGATAACACCACACATTATGTTTCCCCAAAAAGTACCCAGATCTTTTTATCACACATCTAGGAAACACTGAATAAATTGTACTTCAGTCCTTGTACCAGATAGACTTTTTCAAAGTCCAGCTTCCCTGTTCTAATTGTTCCTCTGCCAAGTATCTTTCCTCCCTTTGGATCATTACCAAATGCCACATAGCCTCCATCAAAGGCTTTAAAATCCTCAAAGTTGCTCCCATCCCATATCATGTGCCCAGAGCAACCACTGTCAAAAATTCCTTTTTCTTGTAGCTCATCTTGTAAATTTCCCTACACATGAAATTAGAAAAGTTAGTTCCTTTTGGGGACCCAAGTCAACACTGACTTGGGTCTGCCTTGTGCATCAACATAGTCAAATTTCTTTAAGTTCATTGATGCACTGTTGACATGTTCTAAGACATTGGTCTTTGGTTTCCATTGCCAACAAGTTGAGGCCTTTACAGCATATAAATGGCTTCCAACCCCTGGGTATGTATCTTTTTATCTATTCCCTAGGTATCTCATTGAATTCAACAACCTTTTTAGAAATCTGAGCTCCAAATCTAGGTATACCAAAATTAGCTTGTTTTGAGTCAACATTTTTAATATTTTCTAACTTATCAGACTGTGTTGACTCAGACCTATCTTCCTCAGAGTCTGATTCCCAATCTTCAATAATTGGACCATCAGATAACCTAACAGTTTCTTCCATAGGTGACTCAGTCTTAACTTTTTCATCTACACGTTTGTTAAAACTAAGTTCATCACTGAATGACAATTCAGTACCAGGTGGTGCATGTTTCATTAGCTTGGATGGTGGCATATCATTGTATCTTATCCCAGAACCCTTTTTCATTAACTGACATCCTATTGATTTATTTACTAAATCATAAGCAAATTGTTGTTTTTCCACTCTAACTATGTGTTTCTCCTTTTCATCTAGGGCTTCCAATTTTACAATTTCAGCTTCTTCAAGTATCTGTTTAAGCACCTTAATCTGTCTATCTTTAATGTCAATCTCTCCACCTAGTATGTTTATCTTTTCCACATATTCAAACTCACATTTGATACAAAACTTAAGTTTCTCTTCTACATTCTAAAGACCAACTAACCTAAGTTATCTAATGCAAGTTTGTCTACTTCTTTCCTAAGACTCTCTATAATGGCTTTCTGACCTTCTAAAGTATCTTGACAAGATTTGTAAGAACAAACAGAACTAGTTGAAATATTTGATACCTCAGTGTCAGAGCCAGAAGATGATGAAGCATAAGCCAAGTGCAAAGTTGTGCACTTTGGAAGCTTCACTAGCCAAGAAAGCAGCATTGGGTCCTTCCTTAATTTGGTCACTCCAGTCATAGTCTCCAAGTCCATCTGGAGCAACCAAAGCTGAAGAAGGTTGTGGTTCTTTAGGTGCCTTCTTAAATTTCTCACTGATCCTCTTAGGAGCCCTATACTCCCTTGCAAAGTGCCCCTTCTTCTTGCAGTTAAAGCACTCCATCTTGCTTTTGTCAAACCCTGCCTTTCTTTGACCATCATACTTGACATGTCTGCCAGTCCTCCTTAGAAATCTCCTAGCTTGAAATGTGAGCATTTCCATTTGCCATTGAAGATTGATTTCTTCAAGATCATCAGGATCAATTTGATCTAAATCTTGGTTTAGCACAGTCACACTGATTGTCAGATTAGCTAGAAAAGCACATATTGCACCATCACTAATGTTATCACTAACAGTGGTATCATTAGCAATAGAAGTGGAAACTCCATAAGCAGCAGTGGAAGCTTCCTGAGGACTTCTATGGCTTGAAGACACAAAAGCAATATTCTGTGAAGATGAGGATGTTCCAGCAATGTTCTCTTCTGTAACATATTGGATTTCACAAACACACTAGATCATAACCACAAGTAGGTGTATACAAGAGGTTTTAGAGAGAGAAAGAGTTAGAGGTTTGGGAACTTAGTGAGAGAAAATGATCATATTTTTATGAGCTCCAACTCTCTACCTTGGAAGGTAGAGAGTATTTATAGTCTTTACACAAAATGCCACCTAACGGGCTGTGGATCAGGCATACAGTGGGTAAAGACCCGTCGGTCCTCCACGGTGTTACTTAACTAAATACTACTAAACATTAACTAATCTATGACTACGAGCTTTCTATCGATTACATATACTTGAGGTGACCGACTCTTTAATAACAGGATTTACTAAATCCTAACAATCTCCCCCTAAGGGAGGTCACCTCAAGATCACCTCAAAATTACATTGAACACAAACAAATATTACATTTAAAATTGTTCTTGCATTCTTGATGTAGTTCTTTGCACAGGAGCTCGTAGACATTGATTCTTCATTATTGCATGTTTGGATAATCAATGTGGAGGTCTTTAACTGATCCACGTGATAATGAGTTTTAAGCCAGCTTTTGAGATCATCAGCTATCATAAATCTCTTACCCTTCCATTGTGGTGTTGGTATTATGTGATGTTGTGACATTTGGACCGACATGCTCTCATTCTGAATCATGATATATTCTCAACAGAGTAGCGGAAGCTTTCGTTGATTCATGATATTGGCAGCAGTGTAGCAGAAGCATGGAGTGAAAATATCAGAGTCATTGATGCACTTATCATGATTTCTTTAGAAATGAATGTATTGTGTGAGCATGCGGCTATTGATTGACTGCTTCATTCTGATCAGCTGCAAACGTCGGGCGTACCTGCATACAATAGTTAGCAATAAAGTGCACGAAAGTGTCTTTGATCACTTTCGTTGAATTGAGGCACACGGCCCATGGTTCCCCGTTGATCAGTACAAGTACTGCCTGTGATCAGGTATAATTCCGAAGAATCTCCTTGACAGGGTTTCGCAGCTGCTCTAGCTGTTCTCAAACTGGAAATTCTCAAAGAAGACAACACGGAGTGAGTGAACCAGCGAATTGAGATTCACTGATTGATAAAAAGAGATTTGAAAAACAATCGTGTATCGCTCAATAGAAATTGTTTTTCCAATACAACGAAGGTTTTAATGAAAATCAATAATCAATCATGAACACCTTTTATTTTGAAATATTTGTACACAGTCGATGTGCTAAAGAAAAGAGTTTTTAAGCACAACGACCAGTTTTTCAAAGGTATCCGTCAATCTATAACCTGAACCAGGATTGATTCAAAAGATTGAATCGCCCCATTATTTCTGTTTAGTTGTCACATGGTTTATCTATTGAATAGATCTCACATGCCACCCACCAGGAGCTTATTTGATGTTGGCTCCAGAAGGCTTTCCATCTTCATTATGAAATATGTTTGCAAATCACTCAGATGTTCTGGCAATACCACAAGGATAATGCGTAGGACTCAAGATATAATCTCTCTTTCCACATTGTGTGAAACAGAGAGTCTTCATTGAAAGTGTCCTAATGAGATTTATTGATGATCTCGTGGCTCTAGACTCAATTGTGCATATTTGGATCCTATTTCGGAGACTAGGGAGAGGGTCTCCTTCTTCAATATAACAAATCTCTAAGAGAAAGTCGATAGATGATGTCGGTTCCCCGTGAGAATGAAACAAGTCCTTTTAAGAGGAACTTGAGTGGTTTGGGAAGTTAAAGTGCAGTGCGTCACTGGGTCCATGCCGTCTTGTCTTCAATACCGATGTTACCTTGGTAACCACCAGTAGCATATGAATTGAACCCGGTATCTGCCCTAAGGTTGAATAATTGGAGGGCTATTTGTATTCACCCTTTTCTTATTCAATTCTTTTTCATTCTTCAACCCCTTCAGTGCTTACCGAGACTTCATAACTAGAACCTTGTTGGGTTTATTCCAGTACTAGCTCAGTCTCAGTCCACACTCTTCCCATATCTCACTTTTCTCCTTTTTTTCAATATACCTAAGGACTTCTACACTATCTAGTGGATTGTCCCTGGGTAGATCCCTCCGGTTCTGGCGGATCATGGGAACAAATACCTAACCTTATCGTCCTTATATCACCATACACAAAGTAAAGTTGGTCGGTCTATTTGGTATCGTTCATCTGCCATTGGAACCAATTGAAAACAATTTTAAAATCAATCCAGATACTTGTGATATATATTATCAAAGCATTTTGCACCTGAATTGTTTTTGATATTTTTAGAACACGTGCTCCCCCTCAACATGTGCAACATGTATTTGAAATCGTTTTGCACACGGAGGCAAAAGGAAGAATTCACTTCTTTGATTACCATTTACTAAAAGATATCATCATCACTTCCCTGATTAAATCAAGTAGATAAAGCATATTGGGGAAGAATGAGGTTTTCAAAAATTTGCTCCACCTCAATATGTGTATAGATATTTGAGAATGTTTTGCACATATTAGGAAAAGACTGCACATGGAGATAAATTGATCACTTTTCAACTGATAAGATAGATGCTCCCCCTCAACATGTGCATGGAAAATTTGAAATCGTTTGGCACATGTGGGAAGGAGAGCTTGTACATCCTTATAAAGCCATTTATCAAATTATCAGTTTAAATCTAATTTAAATCACAAATTCTCCCCCGATCACAATTATCAAATCATTTGAGATTTGTGATCTTTGTAGATTTAATTGATTTTGAAAACTTTTAAGGAGAATTGTGACATGATTATGAAAACGTTTTAACTGATAAGGATCAGATTTTGAGACTTTAAACTCCATTGATTAAACATGCATGCATATCTTTTTTGAAAAACAATTGTATGACAAATAAATCATTCTCCCCCTCAATCAATGACATAAGTTGTTGATTGAGAGATAGATATTTTTGACAAATGTTAAGTCCAGATGATTTTCAAAAATAGAGTCCGAGTTATTTTTCAAAGCAATTAGTTTTCATTAGATACTAAGTAAATGTTTATAGAATCAGAGCATGAGATTTGAAAAACAGCATAAGGCATGGCTCTGTTCTTTCTTTGAAAAACGGGTTACTGCCTGAAATGACAATAAACCATTGTTTCACTTTCTCTCAAAAATATTTTTTGATTTTATTTTTTTTTTAGAAAAATATGTACATTCGAACAACATCTGAAGACCCGTGTCACTCTTTGACTGATAGCAAAAAGAACCGTAGATATATATCGAATCAAGAAAAATATGACAAAAAGACAATATTTTTTTGAGATTTTTCGAATTTTTCAAATTTTTATGGATTTTTTGAAAGTTTTATATTTTTCTATTTGCCTTTTGTTGGTTTTATAATTTTGTATTTTGGGTTTTGAATAAATATATACAAGAGATAGATGAAGGATAACCTTTTACTCCTCTTCTTCCTCTTGAAGACGTTTGAGTATTTCTGGTTGAAGGCTCTTAAGACCAAGTCGTGGAAGGATAAACTCAAAACGTTCTCTAGGAAGAGCTTTGGTGAAGATGTCTGCTAACTGGTATTCAGTCTCACAAAGTATAGTTCCACCACACCATTTTCTACTTGCTCCCTGATGAAATGATGTCGAATGTCGATGTGCTTTGCTCTTGAGTGTTGTACGTTGTTGCATGAGAGAGCAATAGCACTTTTATTATCACAATACAGAGAGATTTTGTTGAATTCAAAGCCATAGTCACATAATTGGGATCTCATCCATAGGATTTGAGCATAACAAGATGACATGGCTATGTATTCAGCCTCTGTAGAGGAAATAGAAGTACTCATTTGCTTCTTTGAAGACCAGCTCACAAGCTTATCACCCAAAAACTGAGCACCTCCAGACGTACTTCGACGAGTATCTTGACATCCTGCATGATCAGCATCTGCATAGGCTGTTAGTGACATACCGGTGTCCTTCGGGTACCAAAGTCCCATATTGATGGTTCCTTGGAGATACCGAAAGACCCGTTTAACCGCTTCAAGGTGCTTTTTGGTAGGCTTAGCCTGGTATCTAGCACATATGCAAACAGCGAACAAGATGTCTGGTCTACTAGCTGTGAGGTACATCAGGGATCCAATCATACTACGATATTTCATTTGGTCTACCATGATCCCTGAGTGGTCCTCATCTAGTTTAGTACGTTCTATCATGGGAGTGTCAATAGGGTCACTAGAATCAAATCCAAATTTCTTTAAAATCTCATTTGCATATTTAGATTGATTTATAAAAATGCCTCCGGGACTTTGTGAAATTTGTAATCCCAAGAAAAATGACGTTTGTCCCATCATTGACATTTGAAATTTAGAACCCATTTCATTTGAAAAACGGTCACACTCATTGGGGTCAGTCGAGGCAAAGATGATATCATCAACATATATTTGAACGTGAATTAAATGTTTGCCTGACTTCCTGGTGAACAATGTCGGAACAACTGCTCCTTTGCTGAATCCAGTTGATTGAAGAAACTTTGATAGCGTATCATACCATGCCCTTGGAGCCTGCTTTAAACCGTAAAGAGCCTTCTTCAAACGATAAACGTGAGTAGGATGCTCTGGATTCACAAAGCCTTCCGGTTGGCTGACGTAGACAACTTCTTTAAGATCTCCATTTAGAAACTCCGTCTTAACATCCATCTGATAGACTACCATGTTCTTACTTGCAGCATTAGCCAAGAAGATTCTGATT
The DNA here is from genome assembly GCA_019973895.1 of Chrysanthemum seticuspe. Taxonomy (NCBI): domain Eukaryota; kingdom Viridiplantae; phylum Streptophyta; class Magnoliopsida; order Asterales; family Asteraceae; genus Chrysanthemum; species Chrysanthemum seticuspe. The sequence continues at coordinate 159,570,796 of BPTQ01000009.1, forward strand.
GCCTCGATACGAGCAACAGGAGCAAATGATTCTTCAAAGTCAATACCCTCCTCTTGACGGTATCCTTTTTCAACCAATCGAGCCTTGTTCTTTAAAACATCACCATGCTCATCAAGTTTTACTTTGAAGATCCATTTTAGAACAATGATCATAGCACAATCTGGAGCAGGTACGAATTCCCATACATCAAGTCGATCAAACTCATGAATTTCTTCTTGCATGGCATTGAACCAGCTGTCTTCATTCATGGCGGTGTTCACATCTTTTCGTTCGATCTTAGAGAGTACGGAGTTGAAGAAGCACCATAAGGCATCGGTTGCAAGTTTTTTCCATGTGGATAATGGACGAGAGGGGTTTCCAATGATGTTGTCCAATGGATGATCATGTGTCCATTTTCTGAGGTGTTCATGTGGCTGTTGTTGAGGAACTAAAGTAGCAGAGTCGATATCTCCTGATGAAGATGGTTCTGCTGATGATTCAGGAGCAAATATGTTTTCGAATGGAGCATCTTCGGGAGTAGCAAAGGGATTAACTTCATCATGGGTGTCAGAAACAATTCCATGATGTACATTCGATGATTGATGATTTGTTGATGAGACAGAGTGATCAGCAGCAGGCGCTTCTTGACTTAATGATATTGAGACTGAAGGGTTGACTTCATTCACAGGGATAGAAGCAGCCTCTGTTGATGGAATTGACATTTCATCAGCATTCGGTTCATAGTGTTCATCAAACATTGGATCAAACAATTTCTTTAAATCATCTTCTGATGGAGGTACATATGGAGTTGCTGGAGAGGGATTAGAAACAAGAGTAGAACTGATAGGACTACTTGATTAAGGTTGAGATGCGGGTCCAGAACTAAATTGTCCTGGAGCCATTTGACCGATCAGCTCATCAAACGAAACATGAATTGTTTCCATGATATTTTGGGTTCTCTTGTTGTAGATTCGGTAACCTTTTCTGCTTGGTGCATAACCTATAAATACTCCAATGTCCGCTTTAGCTTTCAGTTTACCTAAATCTTGACCGTCATTAGTTGGATAACATAAAGCTCCAAACACACGAAGGTATGATAGATCAGGTTTTCAATTGTGGACAAGTTCATATGGAGTCTTTCCATAAGATATGTGAATTAGAGATCGATTTTGAGTGTAACATGCAGTGGCAATAGCTTCAGCCCATAGAAACATTGGAACCTTTGAGTAAATCAGCATTGTTCTTGCGGCTTCTACAAGAGTTCGATTTCGTCTTTCAACTACACCGTTCTGTTGAGGAGTTTGAGGAACACTTCTTTAAGGACTGATTCCAACATTTTCATAAATTTCATTAAGTTCTTTATTAACAAACTCAGTTCCATTGTTAGTTCGGACGATTTGAACCGTTTTGTTGAGACGGATCTGAAGTTGTTTAATGAGTTTAATGATGACATCTGGAGTTTCAACCTTTGTCCTCAAAAACTTAACCCAAGTGAATAGGGAGTAGTCATCAACCATAACTAACACATATCTCTTCCCATTAATAGTTGCACTCTCATGGGTCCGCACAAATCCATATGAAGGGTGTGAAGAACTTCCATTACTGAGTTTGTGGGTTTTGGTTTGTAGGCATATTTCGTGCTTTTTCCCAATTGACATGCTGAACAAAGATGATCCTTTTACTACTTAAGTCTAGGTAATCCTCTTACTAAGTATTTTCTGGAAAGATTGTTTATGGTACCAAAGTTCAATGATTGAGACGACGGTGCCATAGCCATGACTTAGCTTTGGAAGCTTTTGACAGCAGGCAGATGGGAGAAGATTTCATCATGTCTGCGATAGATATGGTGTATAGGTTTGAACCACGAGTTCCTCTGAGAAGTTCTTTACCATCAAGTTCTCTAACGAAACAAGTATGTTTTCTGAAGGCTACTTCTAGATCAGAATCACAAAATTGACCGACAGAGAATAAGTTATGACCAAGACCTTCTACATAATATACTCTGGAGATAACACTATCACCGACAACATAATCTCCATAACCCATAATTGCACCGAAATGATTGTTCCCGAATCTTACTGTCCCGATGAATTTGCTCACGAAGTTCATAAGCCGTGACCGGTCTCCAGTCATATGCTTGGAACAGCCTGAGTCCAGGTACCACAGAACGATTTGAACGATCTGCGGTTGAACACAGACAAGAATGGATAACTGGATAATTGGGATCCCCATGCAAGAATGGGTTCCATTTGGTTAGTAACAGTGATTGGAACACCCACATCAGAAATAGAAACACACATATCAGAAATAGAAGCAATGGAATCATTAGGAATAGATGCAGTGCTGGTGTCCGTATTTCACCTATTCAAAGTATGTTCACTTCTTAAAGGAATAGTTCTACCAGTAGGTATACATTTTCTAGTGGGCATTGTCTTAGCAGATTGTGGGCAGAACTGATTATCCTTATGGCCAAAAGGTATGCATTGATAACCTATCTTACTAAATGTTCTTCCTGTGGGTTTCCACTGTTTTCTAACTTTCTTTAGTCTTTGCCTTTTAGCCTTCTTAGCATGATTTTTAGCATTAACAATTTTAACTGGGCATTTGACAGCATTAGACAAAACATTCACACCACATTCATGATTAGCAACAGAATTCAAGCAGACATCATTACATGGTTTGCAGATAGTATAAGAATTCGAATTAATTACAGTACGCCTATGGCTAATACTAGAATCAACACGATTCGTTTTATTCAACTCAAACTTAAAGTTCCTAGGTTTGTCTTCTACTCTCTTCCAATGCACATTCTTAGCTTGCGAAGTCCTATCTTGCTTGGTATTGCCTGGAGGCTTTGACCCGCTTGCTTTAATGTCACTGATTACTCCTGTAGAGGGAATTATGGGAACATTAGTTGGTTGATCTACTTTTTACAGCATAGAACAAGGCATCACAGCTTTACCTTTCGCACCTAAGGATTTAGGACATGTTGCAATTAGACATTCTAGCAGCTCCTGAGATCGTTTGGCCTGAATGCAAGCAAACCTAATTTCTCTATCAAGAGGCTTATTTATGAAATCCTCTTCCACAATCTCACGGAGACATTCTATACTATCCTTAAGGTGAGCACAATAGTTATGAAACACAAGTTCATTATTCCTAAGATGAGGAGGAATGTATTTAACAGTCACAGTATATTTGCAGTCAGAGGATGACTTTGAAGCAACATTCTCATTAAAAACAAGTGGCAGTTTCTCTTTTTCCTGACTCCTCAGATTCTCAATTTCTTTTTGTAAAGAGGTTATTTTTTCGTTGTTTTTGTCACGAGTGACTTTCATTGAATCATATAACTCTTTAAAGTGACGTTTAACCTTTTCATTTTATTCTAGAAAGCTCTCATTTTCCTTTTGTAAAGCATTTACTAAGTTTTGAAGATGAAAAGTTTGAGAATACTGAGAATCTAAAGGAGGAGGCATTTGGGTGCCAGTCACATTGTTCTTTTCACCCTTTAATTGAGAAATTTGGGCTTTCAATTTTCTGATCGTGTTACAATGAGCTTGAATCTGTTCGTCACGTTTGTTTATCTGAAAAACTGCATCAAACTCTGGAGCATCTGATGATGTCTTGATATTTGAGGTTTTGACATTTTCTTTAAGATGTTGATATTTTAGTTGTAAATTAAAATGTTCAACTTCTAGCTTAGAAAGATGTTTTACCAAATTATCGTGATCATCATGATCAATTTTCTCATTTAGTTTAGAATTAGTCTTTTCAAGCTCAATGACACGATCATGGGAGACTTTCAGAGCAACAGATAATTCATGAAATTGAGAAGCATTAAAGGAACAATTCGTAGCAGTGTAAAACACATCTTGAGTTATACATTCAGAAATAAGATTCTCTTTCAATGTATGCAAGTTCTTCCTCTCAATCTCATTATATTTTAATTCTCGCTCATAGTCACTAACCTTAACTATCATTGCATCAAATTCCTTTTCCATTTCTTTAATATCTGAATTCATCCTCTTTTTAAGACTCTCAAATTGATCTTTTAGTTGTTTAAAGAAAGGCATGACCTAAGTTAAATAGCATTCTTTAGTTTGCTCAAAACCCCTTTCCCCTTCAGTTATACCAGTGGGTGTGATCCTTTTCTTACAAGTTTTCTCAAAATCAACAAATAATTGAAAGATAACATATTGACTGATTAAGGTCTTGCTTTTAGTGGCAATAGTTCTAGGGACTAGATGCATTGGTGTATTAGGAGGATACACAGTTGTTGAAGGCATTTTCCTAAGGGGGGGGGGGGGGGGGGGGTTTGTTACAACAAGATTCTCTGCCTTTTGCTTATCTAAATCCTTTTTCCAGAACACTTGTTCGGGTGTTAACAACGTTTGAGGCTTAAACATGTTCAAGGAAATCCAATTTTCCTTTTTGTAGTCATGGGGTCTGATAATTAAGTTTTTCTCTTTACATGTAGGATTGTTGAGTTTCTTATCCATTTTCTCCCTAGTGACCTCATCTGATTTCTTATCTTCCTCAGTGCACTCAGCGCAACTAGGTTTCTGCCTAGGTTTAAGGATTTCATTGCCATCATAAATTACCTTATGAGCAGTTCTAGCCTTTTTAATGACCTCTGGATTTGGTTCCTCAACAAGGGGAATGCTATGCTTATCGCTTAAGACTATATGCTTAGTGATCAAATGAGCAGTCTGAATGGTGTTCCCTTGTACGTACAACTTATTTTCAAGTTTGTTTTTCAAAGTTTTTAGATTAGAAAAATCATTCAAAAGTTTTGATTCCTTAGCACTGAATTCTTGCTTAAGCATTTTAACATTTTCTTGAAGTTCTTGTTTTTGCTTAGCAGTTTTAGAAAGCTTTTCTTGTAAGGAGTTTAACTCTTGTTTTAATACTTCTTCTCTAAACTTACTTTTTCTAATAGTTGTATGCATTTGGTCATCCATTTCCTGCTCACGGGTGGTTAACTCAAACTTAGCACGCTGTTCATAAATAGCAACTTGTTCTTTATAGGCATTCAGTTCAGAGATAACAGAATCATCAGGGGCACATGCAGTATATTCATCAAAAACATAGTCATCATTGACTGCAGAAGATGCATCACTTGGTACAGTCTCACTTTCACTTTGTTTCACATAATGATCATATGGGACAACATTGATATTACCCATGTTTTCAATATCTGACTCAAAAGTTTCAGTTGATTGTACTTTGTCATGTATCTTTTGCTCATCAACATCATCATATAGTTTTAATACCTCTGAGATGATTGATTCTTTGGATGGACCAGCTTGCTGTGATGATGAGACCTTTGGAGAGACCATTGGAGAAATGCTAGCCATGAAGATTGTCTGTGCAGTAGGTTCATCATCGACGTCAGAGTCGTATGCATCACAATCTGCAACTTGAAAAGCATTCTGATGATTATGACCTATCTCCTGAATTGGTTGCTCATCCACATCTGCATCATATGTCTTGGCATTGCCCTCAGCAAGAAACAACAGCTCCTCTTCATCCAACACAGCTCCATTATCCTGAGCTTGCACAAGTAACATCTTGTCTTTGAAGTACTCTGCATTTTGAGGGCGTTTTGGAGAAGTGCAGTTCCTTGCTATGTGTCCATCACCACCACAGTTGTAGCACTTAATTGGCTTTGCTTGTCCTTGATTTCCATTCCTTCCCCTATACTGATTTTCCACATACCCTCCTCCTACTCCACCTCTTCTTTGTTCATATTGTCTTCCTTGAGCTGGTTGCACTGTAACCTTTCCATCTCTGACTAAAGCATGATTGTGTAGATTGGATGCAGTCCTGATTTCATTGTTAGTGAGAAGTCTGTTAGTATGTGGAGTGAAGGTTAAGTTTTGTTTAACCATAAGAGCCAGTTGATTGATAAAGTGTTCCATGACTGCATTGGCATCAGGTTGTTTGAAACTTGGATCTGGAATAACTTGAGAAGCTTTGGTAGTAATTCCAACATTGGTGTAAAAAGCTGTAGAGTCATTTGATGAACTTGTTTCTCCCTGGTTGGTTTTGAACTGATCCAGAATCCTTTTTTCAAACATAGCATGCCTCTCATTCTGAAGAAGGAATGCATAGAGTTGCTCATAGTTTGTATTCTTCAATCCTTTTGTTAGCTTCACAGAGGTGACAAATTTGTGCCATTCAGGATTCATGTTGTTCACAAATTTTGAGTTCAGCTGAATGTTTGGCATGGTCATTTTGATGTTCCTCATGTCATTCACAAGCTTATGGAATCTCACGTAGTACTCATAGACACTCTCATCTGGTTTCATCTTGAAGTGTTCAAATTCATCATACAGTTGTGATTCTCTATCTTCTATAGTTAATTCAGAACCTGAGAGAAGCATCTTGACATTATCCCACACTTCCTTGGCTTCGGTGTTGTGATTGATAAGCTTGTAGATATCTTTTGGAAGACCTTGAAGTATAATGTTAGAAGCCCTGATATCAGCATCGAATCTCTTTTTCTCCTTATCATTAAGCTCATCATACGTCTTTGGTCTGTCTATTCCATAGATCATTGTTCCATCTGCAGCTGTATCAATTAAGTCTCTAGTAGTCTCAATCTGATAAGGTCCTTCTGTTAGGATTTAGTAAATCCAGTACTTAAAGTGTCGGTCACCTCAAGTATGTATACGCGTTAGAAAGCTCGTAGTCGTAGTAATTCAATGTTAGTATTTAGATTACTTTGTAACACAGTGGAGGACGGACGGGTCTTTACCCACTATCTGCCTGATCCACAGCCTTTTAGAGGCGTCTAAGCTTGTACCCTATAAATACCCTTTGCCCTCCAAGGCAAAGGGTTGGACCTTCATAATATATTTTTCTTTGTCTCTCTAGGGTTCCAATCCTCTCTCACTTTCTCTCTCTAAACTCCTAACCCTAGACGCCGCACCTCTTGTTTAACAAACCAAGATCTTACAAATGGTATCAGAGCCATGGTTTATCCATCTCTCATGTTCTTGGTTTGATTGTTATTGTTCGGGTTAAGGTTGTTTTACGCGTAAATTTGATGTCTTGTATATGGTAGTTTTGGATCTTTAAAGCTTCTAATTTTTCACGTTTAAATTCAAGATTCTTGTGGGTTAAGGTTTATTGTGTATTAAACTTCCAGTTTCTTGCAAAAAGTTTCAAACTTTACAAGTTTTTCTTGGTTTTTAAGAGTGTTTGGATAAGGGTGTACGGATCTACGCGTAAGAGAGAACAGTGGTTTTGATCTTCGAGACTTGTTGTTTTGGTGTTTTTAAGGTTGTGTTATCATCTTTATCTGGTTGTCTTAACGTTTTTGATCATAAAAACGTGTTTGGCAAAATTTGTACTTCCTACGCATAACGAAGCCCTAATCCTACGCGTAAGGAATTTTTCACTTGATCTTTATTTCTGGTGGTTACTCAGTGTTCTTCTTGCTTGGATAAGCCTGAAAAACACTTAGACTTTGGATATCTCGTACACTGTGAAGTGTAAGAGATCGTTTTGGGTAAAACCCTAATTTTACGCATAAGCATAAAACTTACGCGTAACAATTCTTACGCATAAGCTTTTTCTTACGCATAAGCTTGTCTTACGCCTAAGGGAAACTTACGCATAAGGTTCTTACGCCTAAGCTTTGGTTTACGCATAAACTTAAGCATTTTACCCTAAAAAACTCTACGCGTAAGCTCTAGTCTACGCGTAAACTCTGTCTACGCGTAAGCTTGTGTCTACTCGTAAGTTGTAAGTTACGCGTAAACTGCTGTCTACGCGTAAGCTCTCATCTACGCATAAGTGTGTAAGTTTTACGGTTTATCTCTTGATTTTGTAAAATCCCGTGAAAGAATCTATTTCCCGGTTAAGTCAAAGATTTGTAAAATCCCGTAGAATTTAATCATGTCTTCCGTTGCTGATGATGTGCAAGCTGCAGGATCTGATACTCGTCCTCCCATGCTTGATAGAACTGACTATGAGTCCTGGTCACAAAGAATCAGGCTGTACTGCTTGGGAAAAGAAAATGGGGTTAACATACTTAAGTCAATTGATGAAGGACCGTATCGGGTTGAGACTACAAGAGACATAATTGATACGGCAACAGATGGAACAATGATCTTTGGGTTAGACAGACCATAGACATATGATGAGCTGAGTGATAAAGAGAAAAAGAGATTTGATGCTGATATCAGGGCTTCTAATATCATACTACAGGGTCTTCCTAAAGACATCTACAAGCTGATCAATCACAACACAGAAGCTAAGGCAGTATGGGATAATGTCAAGATGCTTCTCTCGGGTTCTGAATTGACAATCGAAGACAGAGAATCACAGCTGTATGATGAATTTGAAGACTTTTAGATGAAACCTGAAGAGAGTGTTTATGAATATTACGTGAGATTCCACAAGCTGGTGAATGATATGAGGAATATCAAGATGACTATGCCAAACATTCAGCTGAACTCAAAATTCGTAAAAAACATGAATCCCGAATGGCACAAGTTTGTCACTTCAGTGAAGCTTACCAAAGGACTTAAGAACACCAACTATGAGCAATTGTATGCCTTCCTTCTTCAGAATGAGAAACATGTTATGTTTGAAAAAAGGATTCTTGAACAGTTCAAATCTCAACCAGGAGAAACAAGCTCATCAAATGATACAACTGCATTCTTCACTAAAGCATCACAAGTCACACCCACTGGAAATGATAATCACAAGCCCGTTCCTGATTCGGGATATAAGCAACCTAATTCTGATGAAGTCATGGAGCACTTTATCAATAAATTGGCTTTTATGGTTAAACAAAACTTAACCTTCTCCCCACATACCAACAGACTTCACACTAACAATGAAATCATGACTGCATCCAATCTACACAACCATGCTTTGGTCAGAGATGGAAAGTTTACTGTACAACCAGTTCAAGAAAGGTAGTACGAACAAGGAAGAGGTGGAGCTGGTAGAGGCTATGCTGCAAATCAGAATTGGGGAAGGAATGGAAACCAGGGTCAAGCAAATCCGATCAAGTGCTACAACTGTGGTAGAGAAGGGCACATTGCTAGGAACTGTACTCAACCAAAACGCCCTCAAAACGCAGAATACTTCAGGGACAAGATGTTGTTGGTTCAAGCACAAGATAATGGTGTAATGTTGAATGAAGAGGAGCTGTTGTTCTTGACTGATGGGAATGTTAGAACATATGATGGAGATGTGGACGAACAACCAGTGCATGCTGCTCAGAACAATCCCAACGCCTTTCAAGTTGCAGACTGTGATGCATTTGACTCGGGCGTTGATGATGAACCATGTGCACAAACTATCTTCATGGCTAATATCTCTCCAATGACCTCTTCATCTCAACAAGCCAGTCCATCCAAGGAATCCATCATTAAAGAGGTAATCAAACTATATGATGTGGTTGATGAGCAAAAGATTCACCATGAAGTACAATCTACTGAAGTCATTGAGTCAGATATTGAAAATATGGGAAATAACAATGTTATCCCATATGAACAATGTGTGAAACAAGATGGCAGTCTTGTTGTACCTAGTGATGAATCTTCTGCAATTAACAATGAATGCATGCCAGATGAATACACTGCATTTGTGCCTAATGATTCCTTGACCACTGAGCTCAATACCTATAAGGAACAAGTTGCTATTTATGAACAGCGTGCTAAGTTTGAGTTAACTACCCGTGAGCAGGATATGGATAACCAAATGCGTACAATTATTAGAAAAAGTAACTTTAGAGAAGAAGTATTAAAACAAGAGTTAAACTCCTTACAAGAAAAGCTTTCTAAAACTGCTAAGCAAAAACAAGAACTTCAAGAAAATGTGAAAATGCTTAAGCAAGAATTCAATGCTAAGGAATCAAAACTTTTGAATGATTTTTCCAATCTAAGAACTTTGAAAAACAAACTTGAGAATAAGTTGTACGTACAAGGGAATACCATTCAGACTGCTCACATGATCACTAAGCATAGAGTCTTAAGCGATAAGCATAGCGTTCCTCTTGTTGAGGAACCAAGTCCAGAGGTTTTTAAAAAGATTAGAGCTGCTCATAAGGTACTTTATGATGGTAATGAAATCCTTAAGCCGAGGCAGAAACCTAGTTGCGTTGAGTGCACTGAGGAAGATAAGAAATCAGATGAAGTCACTAGGGAGAAAATGAACAAGAAGCTTGAAAATACTGAGTGTAAAAAGAATAACATAACGATCAAACCTCATGATTACACTAAGGAAAACTGGATCTCCTTAAACAAGTTTAAGACTCAGACACTTCTAACTCCTGAACAAGTGTTCTGGAAAATGGATTTAGATAAGCAAAAAGCAGAGAATCTTGTTGTTTCTAACCCTCCCCTTAGGAAATTGCCAAAAGCAACGGTGTATCCTCCTAATACACCAATGAACCTAGTTCCTAGATCTATTGCCACTAATAGCAGGACCTTAATCAGCCTATATGTTGTTTATCAACTGTTTGTTGATTTTGAGAAAACGTGTAAGAAGAGAATCACACCTACTGGGATAACAGAGGGGGAAAGGGGCTTTGAGCAAACCAAAGAATATTATTTAACCGAGGTCATGCCTTTCTTCAAACAATTAAAATGTCAATTTGAGATCCTTAAAATTGGAATTAATTCTGATATTAAAGAAATGGAAAAGGAATTTGATGCGATGATTGTTGAGGTTAGTGACTATGAGCAAGAACTAAAATATAATGAGATTGAGAGGAAGAACTTGCATACCTTGAATGAGAATCTTATTTCTGAATGTATTGCTCAAGATGTGTTTTACACTGCTACAAATTGTTCCATTAATGCTTCTCAATTTCATGAATTATCTGTTGCTCTGAAAGTCTCCCATGATCGTGTCATTGAGCTTGAAAAGTCTAATTATAAACTAAATGAGAAAATTGAACTGGATGATCACAACAATTTGGTTAAACATTTTTCTAAACTAGAGGTTGAATATTTTAATTTACAACTAAAATATCAACATCTTAAAGAAAATGTCAAAACTTCAAATATCAAGACATCCTCAGATGCTCCAGAGTTTGATGCAGTTTTTCAAATTAACAAACGTGATGAACAGATTCAAGCTCATTGTAACACGTTCAGAAAGTTGAAAGCCCAAATCTCTCAATTAAAGGGTCAAGAGAACAATGTGATTGGCTCCCAAATGCCTCCTCCTTTAGATTCTCAGAATTCTCAAACGTTTAATCTTCAAAACTTAGTAAATGCATTACAAAAGGAAAACGAAAGCTTTTTTGAAGAAAATGAAAAGGTTAAATGTCATTTCAATTAGTTATTTGAATCAATAAAAGTCACTCGTTACAAAAACAACGAACAAATAGCTTCATTGCAAAAGGAAATTGAGAATCTGAAGAGCCAGGTAAAATGGAAAATGCCAATGACAAATGGGGAGAATGGTGCTTCAAAGGCGCATGTCTGTAATAAATATGCTTTGACTGTGAAATATGTTCCTCCTCATCTTAGGAATAACAAACTTGCTATTCAAACATAATTCTCATACCTTAAAGACAGCCTAGAATGTCTCCGTGAGATTGTAGAAGAGGATAAGTTAGAGAAACAACTTGATAATGCAATTGGCCATGCATGCTTATATGCCAAACGATCTCAAGAACTTCTAGAATGCTTAATTACAATATGCCCTAAAATCTTAGGTGAGCAAGTCAATCCCTTGATACCTTGTTCTATGCCTAGTGCCAAGCATACAACTCATTCAACGCCCAATACCATGAATGTGAACTCTAGTATGCCTTCATGTAGTTCAGAACCAAGCACATCTAAACAGGAAATGCAAAAAGTAGCAAAACCAACTAATGTTCCCGTTCCCTCTACAGGAGTAATCAGTGACATTAAAGCGAGCAGGTCAAAGTCTCAAGACAATACAAGGAATGATAGGACCTCGCAAGCTAAGAATGTGCATTGGAAGAGAGTAGAAGACCAACCTAGGAACTTTAAGTTTGAGCCGAATAAAATGAATCGTGTTGATTCTAGTATTTGCCATAGGCGTACTGTAATTAATTCGAATTCTGGTACTATTTGCAAACCGTGTAATGATGTCTGCTTGAATTCTGTTACTAATCATGAATGTGGTGTGAAAGCTTTGTCTAATGCTGTCAAATCTCAAGTTAACACTGTTAATGCAAAATATCATGCTAAGAAGGCTAAATGGAAAAGGCAAAAGAAAGTTAGAAAACAGTGGAAGTCCATAGGAAGAACATTTAGAAATTTAGGTTATCAATGGATACCTGTTGGCCATAAGGTTAATCAGGCAATGCCCACTAGAAAATGGATGCCTACTGGTAGAACTGTTCCCTTAAGAAGTGTACATACTTTGAATAGGGCAAATACGAACACTAGTACTACATCTATTCATAATGATTCCATTGCATCAATCTCTGATATGAATGCTTCTATGTCTGATGTGGGTGATCCAATCACTGTTACTAACCAAATGGAACCCATTCTTGCATGGGGATCCCAACTATCCAGTCATCCATTCTTGTTTGTGTTCAACTGCAGATCGTTCAAATCGTTCTGTGTTACCTAGACTCAGGCTGTTTAAAGCATATGACTGGAGATCGCTCGCGGCTCATGAACTTCGTGAGTAAATTTATCGGGACTGTTAGATTCGGAAACGATCATTTTGGAGCTATTATGGGTTATGGAGATTATGTGGTTGGAGATAGTGTAATTTCCCGGGTATACTATGTGGAAGGTCTTGGTCATAACTTGTTTTCTGTTGGTCAATTCAGTGATTCCGATCTTGAAGTGGCTTTTCGGAAACATACTTGCTTCGTTAGAGAACTTGACGGTGTAGAATTATTAAGAGGTACTCGAGGTTCTAACTTATACACCATCTCTATCGATGACATAATGAAGTCCTCTCCAATTTGCTTGCTGTCAAAGGCTTCTAAAACAAAATCTTGGTTATGGCATCGTCGTCTCAATCACTTGAACTTCAGAATCATAAACAATCTTTCCAGAAAGGATCTTGTCAGAGGCTTACCCATATTAAAATATGAGAAAGATCATCTTTGCTCAGCTTGTCAATTGGGATAAAGCACAAAATATGCCCACAAACCAAAACCCACAAACTCTGTAATGGAAGTTCTTCATACCCTTCATATGGATCTGTGCGGACCAATGAGAGTGCAAACGATTAATGGGAAGAGATATATTTTAGTCGTTGTTGATGACTACTCTAGATTTACTTGGGTAACGTTCTTGAGGACTAAGGATGAAACTCCAGCTGTCATCATCAAACTTATCAAGCAACTTCTGGTTCGTCTTAACAACACGGTTAGAATTGTTCGAACTGACAATGGCACAGAGTTCGTTAACCGAGACTTAAGTCAATTTTATGAAAGTATTGGAATCAGTCATCAAAGAAGTGTTCCACGAACTCCTCAACAAAACGGTGTAGTTGAAAGACAAAATCGAACTCTTGTGGAAGCCGTAAGAACAATGCTAATTTATTCGATGGTTCCAATGTTTCTATGGGCTGAACCCATTGCCACTGCCTGCTACACCCAAAATTGTTCCCTTATTCACACCTCTCATGGAAAAACTCCATATGAACTTGTTCATAAAAGAAAACCTGATTTATCCTATCTTCGTGTGTTTGTTGCTTTGTGCTATCCAACAAATGACGGTCAAGATTTAGGTAAATTAAGAGCTAAATCAGACATTGGAGTTTTTGTAGGTTATGCACCAAACAAGAAGGGTTACCGAATCTACAATAAAAGAACTCGAGATATCATGGAAACTATTCACGTTACGTTCGATGAGTTGTCTGGGCAAATGGCTCCTGGAAAATCCAGTTCTGGACCCGCACTTCATAACAGTCCCATTGGTTCATCCCTTGTACCAAATTCTTCTCCAGCAACTCCATATGTACCTCCATCTAAAGATGACTTAAAGAAATTGTTTGATCCTATGTTTGATGAACTCTATGAGCCAAGTGCTATTGAACTGTCAATTCCCACAATAGAGGCTGCTCATAACACTGAGAATGAAGTCAATCCTACAGTCTCAATATCGTTAAGTCAAGAAGCGCCTGCTGCTGATCACTCAGTCTTATCAACAAATCATCAATCTTCGAATGTACAACATGGAACTGTTTCTGGCATCAATGATGAAGTTAATCCCTTTGCTAATCCCGAAGATGCTTCATTTGAAAACATCTTTGCCCCTGAACCAACACCTGAACCATCTTCATCAGGGGATGTAAACTCTGCTACATCAGTCCTTCAACAACAACCACACGAACATCTTAGAAAATGGACACATGACCATCCATTGGATAAAATCATTGGGAATCCTTCTTGTTCCGTATCAACTCGAAAACAATTAGCTACTGATGCCTTATGGTGCTTCTTCAACTCAGTACTCTCCAAGATCGAACCAAAAGATGTTAAAACTGCAATGTCTGAGGACAGCTGGTTTAATTCAATGCAAGAAGAAATTCATGAGTTCGATCGTCTAGATGTATGGGAATTAGTACCAGTTCCAGATTGTGCAATGATCATTGCTCTCAAGTGGATCTTCAAAGTGAAGCTTGATGAGCACGGTGATGTTCTGAAAAATAAGGTACGGTTAGTTGCGAAAGGTTATCGTCAAGAAGAAGGTATCGACTTTGAGGAATCTTTTGCTCCTGTTGCACGCATCAAAGCAATCAGAATCTTCCTGGCGAATGCTGCAAGTAAGAATATGATTGTCTATCAGATGGATGTAAAGAAGGCTTTTCTCAACGGAGATCTTAAAGAAGTCGTATACGTCATCCAACCAGAAGGTTTTGTGAATCCAGAGCATCCTACTCATGTCTATCGCTTGAAAAAGGCCCTTTATGGTTTGAAGCAAGCTCCAAGGGCATGGTATGATACGCTATCAAAGTTTCTTCTATCCACCGGATTCAGCAAAGGAGCAGTTGATCCAACATTGTTCACCCGAAAGTCAGGCAAACATTTAACTAACGTTCAAATTTATGTTGATGATATTATCTTTGCCTCAACTGACCCTAATGAATGTGATCGTTTTTCTATGGAGATGGGCTCCAAATTTCAAATGTCAATGATGGGACAAATGTCATTTTTCTTGGGATTACAAATTTCACAAAGTCCCAGAGGCATCTTCATAAATCAATCTAAATATGCAAATGAAATGTTAAAGAAATTTGGATTTGATTCAAGTGACCCTGTTGACACTCCCATGATTGAACGAACTAAACTAGATGAGGACCACTCAGGGATCATGGTAGACCAAACAAAATATCGTAGTATGATTGGATCCCTGATGTACCTCACAGCTAGTAGACCAGACATCTTGTTCGCTGTATGCATGTGTGCTAGATACCAGGCTAAGCCTACTAAAAAGCACCTTGAAGCAGTTAAACGGGTCTTTCGGTATCTCCAAGGATCCATCAATATGGGACTTTGGTACCCAAAGGACACCGGTATGTCACTAACAGCCTATGCAGATGCTGATCATGCAAGATGTCAAGATACTCGTCGAAGTACGTCTAGAGGTGCTCAGTTTTTGGGTGATAAGCTTGTGAGCTGGTCTTCAAAGAAGCAAATGAGTACTTCTATTTCCTCTACAGAGGCATAATACATAGCCATGTCATCTTGTTGTGCTCAAATCCTTTGGATGAGATCTCAATTAACTGACTATGGCTTTGTATTCAACAAAATCCCTCTGTACTATGATAATAAAAGTGATATTGCTATTTCATGCAATAACGTTCAACACTCTAGAGCAAAGCACATCGACATTCGACATCATTTCATCAGGGAACAAGTTGAAAACGGTGTGGTTGAACTATACTTCGTAAGGACTGAATATCAACTAGCAGACATCTTCACAAAAGCTCTTTCTCGAGAACGCTTTGAGTTTATTCTTCCACGACTAGGCTTAAAAAGCCTTCAACCAGAAACGCTCAAACGTCTTCAGGAAGAAGTCGAGGAGTAAAGGTGTTCGACTCTATCTTTTCTATGTATATATCTTTTCAAAAACCAAAATACAAAAATATAAAATCAACAAAACGAAAATAGAAAAATATAAAACTTTTCAAAATCCATAAAAATTAGAAAATCTTGAAAAAAAAATTGTTTTGTTTATTTATCATGTCTTTCTTGTCGGTTCGATAACATCTACGGACTTTGATTTGCTACTCAAAGAATGGCACGGGTCTCTAGATGAAGTTCGAATCTTAAAATGTTGGTTTATTGTCATTTCAGACAGTAACCCGCTTTTCAAAGAAAGAACAGAGCCATGCGTTATCATGTTTTTCAAATCTCATGCTCTGATTCTATAAACATTTATCTGCTATCTAATGAAAACTGATTGCTTTGTAAAATAACTTGCACTCAAGTTTGAAAATCATCTGGACCTAAAAGTTTGTCAAAATATCTATCTCTCAATCAACAACATGTGTCGTTGATTGAGGGGGAGAATGATTTCAATTAAATCAAAAAGTTATTTGTCATACAATTGTTTTTAAAAGATAATCATGCATGTTTATTCAATGGAGTTTAAAGTCCCTAAATCCGATCCTTGTCAGTTAAAACATTTTCATAATCAAGTCACAATTCTCCTTAAAAGCTTTCAAAATCAATTTAAATCTACAGAGATCACAAATCTCAAATGATTTGATAATTGTGATCGGGGGAGAATTTGTGATTTAAATTGGATATAATCTGATAATTCGGTAAATGATTTTATAAGGATGTACAAGCTCTCCTTCCGACATGTGCCAAATGATTTCAAAAAATTCCATGCACATGTTGAGGGGGAGCATCTATCTTAAACCACTAAGTTTTGAAACGTGGTCAATGTGCAGGTTTCCTCTTGTATGTGCAAAACTCTTTCAAACCTCAAGGCACATATTGAGGGGGAGCAAACTTATGAAAACCTCATCCTTCCCTAAAATGCTTTATCTACTTGATTTAATTAGGGAAGTGATGTTGATATCTTTTAGAAAATGATAATCAAAGAAGTTATTTCTGTCTCTTGCCTCCGTGTGCAAAACAATTTCAAATACTTGATGCACATGTTGAGGGGGAGCTCTTGTTCTAAAAATATTAAAAATAATTCAGGTACAAAATGCTTTGATAATATATCACAAGTATCTGGATTGATTTTCAAATGGTTTTCAATTGGTTCCTATGGCAGATGAACAATACCAAATAGACCGACCAACTTTACTTTATGTATGGTGATATAAGGATATTAAGGTTAGGTATATGTTCCCATGATCCGCCAGAACCGGAGGGATCTACCCAGGGACAATCCACTAGTTAGTGTAGAAGACCTTAGGTATGATGATAAAAGGAGAAAAATGAGATATGGGAAGAGTGCGGACTGAGTCAGAGCTAGTACTGGAATAAACCCAACAAGGTTCTAGCTATGATGTCTCGGTAAGCACTGAAGGGGTTGAAGAATGAAAAAGAATTGAATGAGAAAAGGGTGAAAACAAATAGCCCTCCAATTATTCAACCTTAGGGCAGAAACCGGGTTTAATTCATTTGCTACTGGTGGTCACCAAGGTAACATCAGTATTGAAGACAAGACGTCATGGACCCAGTGACGCACTACACTTCAACTTCCCAAACCACTCAAATTCCTCTTAAAAGGACTTGTTTCATTCTCACAGGGAACCGACATTATCTATCGACTTTCTCTTAGAGATTGTTGATATTGAAGAAGGAGACCCTCTCCCTAGTCTCCGATACAGGATCCATATATGCACAAATTGAGTCTAGAGCCACGAGATCATCAATAAATCTCATTAGGACACTTTCAATGAAGACTCTCTATTTCACACAATGTGGAAAGAGAGATTATATCTTGAGTCCTACGCATTATCCTTGTGGTATTGCCAGAACATCTGAGTGATATGCATACATATTCACAATGAAGATGGAAAGCCTTCTGGAGCCAACATCAAACAAGCTCCTGGTAGGTGGCATGTGAGATCTGTTCTATAGATCAACCATGTGACAACTGAATAGAAACAATGGGGCGATTCAATCTTTTGAATCAATCCTGGTTCAGGTTATGGATTGACGGATACCTTTGAAAAACCAGTCGTTGTGCTTAAAATTATTTTCCATAGCACATCGACTGTGTATTAATGTTTCAAAATTAAAGGGTATTTATGATTGAAAATAGATTTTCCATAAAACCTTCGTGGTATTGCAAAACACTTTCTATAAACAATACACGATTGTTCTCAAATCACTTTTCATCAATCAGTGAATCTCTATTCGCTGGTTCACTCACTCTGTGTTGTCTTCTTTGAGACGTTCCGGTTTGAGAACAGCTAGAGCAGCTGCGAAACCCTGTCAAGGAAATTCTTCGGAGTTATACCTGATCACAGGCGGTACTTGTACTGTTCAACGGGGAACCGTAGGCCGTGTACCTCAATTCAACAAAAGTGATCAAAGACACTTTTGTGTGCTTTATAGCTAACTGTTTTATGCAGGAACACCCGACGTTTGCAGCTGATCAGAATGAAGCGGTCAATCCATAGCCGCATGCTCATACAATACATTCATTTCTCAAGAAATCATGATAAGTGCATCAATGCCTCTGATATTTTCACTCCATGCTTCTGCTACGCTGCTGCAAATATCATGAATCAGCTAAAGCTTTCGCTACTCTGATAAGAAGTTATCATGATCCAGAATGTGAGCATGTCAGTCCAAAAGTCACAACATCACATACTATCAACACCACAATGGAAGAGTCAGAGATTTACTGTTGCTAATTATCTCAATCAGGTTCATATACTCTAACATCCCGTGGATCAGTTTAAGACCTCCACTCGATATCTCAAAACATGCAGAACATGATGATTCAAAGACTACGAGCTAAAGAACAAAAGTGCTTAATCAAAGAAACCAAGAACAACGAAATGTTATATCAGTTTGTAATCATTGTAAGTTGCGGTGACCTCCCTTAGGGGGAGATTGTTAGGATTTAGTAAATCCAGTACTTAAAGTGTCAGGCACCTCAAGTATGTATACTCGTTAGAAAGCTCGTAGTCGTAGTAATTCAGTGTTAGTATTTAGATTACTTTGTAACACAGTGGAGGACGGACGGGTCTTTACCCACTGTATGCCTGATCCACAGCCTTTTAGAGGCGTCTAAGCTTGTACCCTATAAATACCCTTTGCCCTCCAAGGCAAAGGGTTGGACCTTCATAATATATTTTTCTTTGTCTCTCTAGGGTTCCAATCCTCTCTCACTTTCCCTCTCTAAACTCCTAACCCTAGACGCCGCACCTCTTGTTTAACAAACCAAGATCTTACACCTTCATCAATGGATTTGAGAATGTTGACCCCATTTTGCTTTTCAAGACAGTACAATCTGATTCGTTGTGCCCAAGAGTCATAGTCGGTTCTGTCAAGCATGGGTGGACGAGTATCAAAGCCAGCTGCTTGAACATCCTCAGCAACAGTGGAGATGATTGAAGGTACGTTGATAGACATGTTAACAGATTACACGGGATTATACCTCAATGATTAAACCGGAAAATTCTTTCACGGGATTTTACTAAATCAAGATAAAACCGTATTACAAACAAAAATCAACCAAGTCGCTAAGAAACCTTGAACCAAGTCGCTAAGCACCAAGTTGCTAAATATCAAGTCGCTATAATGCCAAGTCGCTAAGACACAGTTAAGTTGCTAAAGAACAACTCGCTAAGATCCAAGTCGCTAACACCAAGTCGCTGAGAATTATGACAACAAGTCGCTAAGCACCAAGTCGCTAAGTCATCAAGTCGCTAAATAGCAACTCGCTAAGAAACTTAAGTACAAGTCGCTAACAAAATTGAAAGCAAGTCGCTACCTTCACCAAGTCGCTGCCCGTAGTGGAGAATCCACTAAGTGTACTTTTTGTCGGCTTGTCTCAAAAGTCAAGTCGCTAGCACCAAGTCGCTACCTAAAAGCACTACAACTCGCTACCTTTTACTGAAGCAAGTCGCTAAGATGAAATTCACTACGAGAACTAAGTCGCTACCAAGAAAAACTTCAAAAACACACTTTTCAATCCAAAACAAGCTCAACCACAGTGATTCAAGCTTACCAAATCAATACCCCAAGCACATACAATGATTCTAAACACAAAAGTACACCCAAAACTCAAACTTTAACACTAGAAATGAACCAAATCATGCAAAAACCACTAAACTATTTCAAACTCAAAAACCATCTAAAAACCACTAGAAATCCAAGGATATGTAAGAGATGATCAAACCATGGCGCTCTGATACCATTTGTAACATATTGGATTTCACAAACACACTAGATCATAACCACAAGTAGGCGTATACAAGAGGTTTTAGAGAGAGAAAGAGTTAGAGGTTTGGGAACTTAGTGAGAGAAAATGATCATATTATTATGAGCTCTAACTCTCTACCTTGGAAGTTAGAGAGTATTTATAGTCTTTACACAAAACGCCACCTAATGGGCTGTGGATCGGGCATACAGTGGGTAAAGACCCGTCCGTCCTCCACTGTGTTACTTAACTAAATACTACTAAACATTAACTAATCTATGACTACGAGCTTTCTATCGATTACATATACTTGAGGTGACCGACTCTTTAATAACTGAATTTACTAAATCCTAACATCTTCAGACTCATATACCTTCAAGTTGTTGTAGAGATTGTCTAGAGTCATCTTTTCAAAATCATCTTTGTTTCTCCACACAACTGTATGCATAGCCCATTCAGGTGACAAACTTCTGATAAACTTGAGATTTATATCTTCTTGAGCAATTTTATAGTCCACCAATTTTAATTGACTTATGAGCTTCTGCAGTCTGTTATAGGTGCCATCAAGATTCTCTCCACTGAGAGCAGTAAAGTTTTCAAGTTGATGTTTTAGCATGTTCTTCCTAGATTTTCTGGTAGCATCATTACCAGCAAATCTTGTTTCAATGGCATCCATTAGCTCCTTAGCATTCTCATACTCTTGAAAGTCCAAAGCATACTCATTGGGTATTCCCATACTGAGAATACTAAGAGCCTTTATCTCCAGCTTCCTTTGAGCCTTGTCATGTTCACTAACAATCCCAACAGGTTTTCCATCAGGACCCTTAGTGGGTAAAGTATCAACCTTCTCAATAACATCCCGGATGTTGTAGTCAATCATGCGAATATATTGTCTCATTCGCATCTTCCATACTTGATACTCTCCATGCTTCAGCATGGGTACTTTAGAGGCAGTAACCATATGATTTTTGTCAGACATCTTGAACTTGAGTAAATCTGAGTAAACTTGTTTTCTTCTTGATCACAGCTTCTAGATCACAAGCTCTGATACCACTTGTTGATCCCAGTTGAGCAAACGATCCTTTATGTTTAATCTTAAGAAGAGTACTTTAATGTTTAATCTTAAGAAGAGTACTTTGATTAACACTCAAAACCTCAATATTTTATTAATACGAATACTCTGAATAGTATTAGGTTTTACAACCTTGAAGTGTATCGACTTTAGATATAACTAATACGTATATCTAACCTAAACCTAGGACCTCCTTTTATAGGCTAAGGAGTCCTATACAATATACAATACGTAACCTACAAGATAACTATCTTTACTATAATTATCTAAATACAAATCGTAAACCGGCTTAACAGTACTAGCAGTGTTTTGTTGCATAAGCAGTGGATCACTATTACTAGTAGCCGTGGTTTGTCTTCATCAGTGGTTACATTTCTTCTGGCCATGGTTTCATTTATGCTGGCAGTGGTTCCACACTTAGAATAATTCCTTTTATTGGAACCTAAAACCCAACAAGCATTTCAACTTCTGAAGGAGAGATTGTGTAGTGCACCTATATTGGCTCTGCCTGAGCGTAGCCAATATTTTGTGGTGCACTGTGATGCCTCACATAAGAGTTTAGGAGCTATATTGATGCAGAGGGAAAAGTTGATCGCCTATGCCTCTTGACAACTCAAAACCCATGAGAAGAACTACACGACCCATGATTTGGAGTTGGGAGCTGTCGTGTTTGCACTTAGAATTTGGAGGCATTACCTTTATGGCACAAGGTGTACCATGTATACGGATCACAAGATCCTTCAGCATATTCTAGACCAAAAGGAGTTAAACATGAGACAGCGTCGCTCGTTGGAACTACTGAGCGATTACGACTGTGAAATACGCTACCATCCCGGTAAGGCAAATTTCATTGCTGATGCTCTTAGTCGGAAGGATAGGGCACAACCATTTAGAGTCAGAGCATTAGGAATGACTATTAATTCTCCGCTACCTGCCCAAATTCTTGTGGCTCAAGCCGAAGCCGTCAAGGAAGATAACCGACCTTACGAAAATCTCTACGGCATGTTGGAAAGTGAAAATGGCTTCGTGAAACATTCCGATGGAACTCTGTGTTTTAAGTAAAGGATTTGGATCCCACGTTATGGAGGTATTCATGAGTTTATTATGCATGAATCGCATAAGTCAAAGTATTCTATTCATCCTGGTTCTGACAAGATGTACTACGACTTGAAGAAGTTATACTGGTGGCCAAATATGAAGGCAGAGATTGCTACTTATATTAGAAAATGCTTAACCTGTGCCAAGGTTAAAGCCGAGCATCAAAGACCCTCTGGCCTACTTGTTCAACCCGAAATCCCTGAGTAGAAATGGGAACGCATAACCATGGATTTCATCACTAAGCTTCCAAAAACTTCTAGCGGTTATGACGCTATTTGGGTTATCGCCGATCGTCTCACTAAATCAGCTCATTTCTTACCAATCAAAGAAACAGATAGTATGGATACTCTTGCTCGTCTGTATATGAAAGAGATCGTTGCGCGTGATGGAGTGCCGATTTCTATAATCTCTGATCGTGATAGTCGTTTCACTTATAATTTCTGGCAATCACTTCAAAGAGCCCTAGTAACATATCTGGACATGAGTACTGCATACCATCCCCAAACTGACGGCCAAAGTGAAAGAACCATTCAAACATTGGAACACATGTTACGTGCGTGTGTCATCGATTTCGGCAATGGTTGGGCTAGACAATTTCCATTGGTGGAATTTTCTTACAATAACAGTTATCATGCTAGCATTAAGGCTGCACCATATGAGGCACTCTATGGTCGTAAATGCCGATCACCAATCTGTTGGGCAGAAGTTAGGGATTCACAACTTACTGGTCTTGAACTTATTCATGAGACTACTGAGAAAATCATTCAGATCAAGAGCAGAATGCAAGCTGCTCGCCATCGTCAGAAAAGCTATGCCGATAAGCAGAGAAAACCTCTTGAATTCCAAGTGGGAGACAAGGTTATGCTGAAAGTATAGTCATGGAAAGGTGTGATCCATTTCGGTAAGCGTGGAAAGCTTAATCCTCGTTATATTGGCCCATTCAAAATCCTTGCTAGGATTGGCCTGGTGGCTTACAGACTCGAGCAACCGCCAGAACTTAGCAGTGTTCACAACGTTTTCCACGTGTGCAATTTGAAAAAGTGTCTCGCAGATGAGACAACTGTCATTCCTCTAGAAGAAATCCAAATTGATAAGTGTTTGAACTTTATTGAGGAACCTGTTGAGATTATGGACCGTGAAGTCAAACGGCTTAGGCAAAGTCATATTCCTATTGTTAGAGTTCAGTGGAACTCCCGATGAGGTTTTGATTTCACGTGGGAACGTGAAGATAAAATCAACTGAAAGCATCCTCATCTCTTTCCTACCTCTATGAGTAACTTGAAGGGAAACCCGGGACGGGGTTTCTTCTTAGGCGGGGTGACTGTGACAACTGGTAATTTCGGAAACCATTTTTAATACCACATTACTTTAAAAAAATTTAACAAGTTAAACATTCGGGAACAATCTTTTGATATTTTGTGGAATATCACGTTATTGAATCATGTGTGTGGCATTAAGTTAGGCACTACTAGACTCCGGCACTAAGAAAAGCCTAATATTTCTGGAAAACTTGAGAAACATTACTCGTCCAATTTCTATAGACGTATTTATAATCAAAGTTATCGTAAAGTCATAACTAAGGATCGTGGCGCACATAGTAAAACATGTTATAAACTTTACGTGGTAAATATGAGCTCGGGAAGTAACAGTCGGGAAACTTTGAAAAAAATACACAAATGGTCCCTTGGGTTTAAAACCGCCTCCCCCCCCCCCCCCTTTTGTTATTATTGTTTTTTTAAAGAGTAAATTATTAAATGGTCATTGTGGATAAATCTCACACAAACACAAAAATCATCATCATCTTAATCAATTTTCTCTCTCTCCCTTACCTTACCCTAGCCGTCGGACGAAAAAACCACCCGTCGCCGCTTCACCACCAGCCACCACCCCTCACCACCTACACCAAAACAATCCTCTCCACCCCCTCTACCCGATCCACCACCACACGCGCCCAACACACCCCTTTCACCCGTTCGAACCAACCCACGCGCCACCTCTACACCACCACGACACCACCATCTTTTGATAACGTGAAGGAGAAAAGGTAGGAACGAGTCACGTGAGTGACGACTCGTTATTCTTGTAACACGTGTCACCGAGTCACGAGTTGACTCATTTTTGGTTCGGGTTAGGCTAGAACACATGGGAAAACAAATTTTGATAATAAAAACGTGGCTAAACATTGTTGGTATCCGGTCTTGTGTGTGCGTGTCGAGTCGCGCAGCCGTGAGCTCAAGCTCACGGTGTGGCCTTGTTGGTGATGTTGTCTTAATATTATTCTTATTGTTGTTATTGATTGTTTATTTCTTTTTCTTGGTTTCGGATGAACCCGTGGAACCAATTGGTTTGTTGAAATTGAATGTATGATATGTTGTTGTTGTAAGTCGAGAGGGTAAAACCCTCGGATGGGTCCATTTGGTTTTACGTAGGTGACGAGCAGGCCTATGGTCTCGGCAAAGGGTATTGTGGAGGTTGTTGAGTTTGTTGGTGAAATGTTGTTGTTGTGGGTTTATGGCCGAGAGAAAGGAGAAGTCGGGACTGAATAGTCATGGTAAAATCTCACACAAACACACACCATGAGAAGTTGAAGTTGTTGTCGATATGGGACTTGATTACTATATGACTTGATTATACTTGTGAACTTTGCGCCAAGTCGGTGTCACGTTGACTTTCTAGTCATCATTGACTCCGACAAAGCCGTGACATGGACAATAATTTGAATTATCGGACTTGATATAACATAATAAGTTGAGAAGTAATGACTCGGACTTGTGACTCGAAACAAATAGTAACTCAAGTTAAATATAACGATAACTTAAGACGTGAACGATAAATAATAATAAGGTTTTCATATAACGAAAAATAAATGACAAGTATAATTACTTGTTATAACTTCTTTATAAACAAATAATAAAGGGAAGGAAAAGAGAAGGGTAATAAATTGGTTACTAAATGTTTCGAGGGCACGCAAAACTAGAAGTGCCATAAATACTAATTGAATGCCATTTAATTGCATGTCACGGATACTTGACATTAATAAACCTAACTTACTTAACTAACGAACTTATTTGGTTGACGAATCAAGTAAGACCTCGTTAGTTATGTCGGAAGGGTTTAGTAATGACGATGTATCCTAGGATGCCTTAGGACGTAGTATAGTTTTGGAATAATAAGTAAGGCAAATACATTGTTAAGTTTATCGGGTTGACGAATTCGATAAGCTTTGACAATCTATTTAAGTGACTTATTAAACCACAAACTTGACACATAGATTGTTGTGGTTTTACTTTGTTAAGTTCTTGAGAAGCGTGTGTTCACATGAATCCTATTGAGTTGACACCACGCACGCACGGATACCAAACACTAGAAACCGATATGAGAAAGAGTTTTGGAAATAAAACTAGAAAATAGTTGGGATTAGGAACTATTGAATGGAGATATAATCTAAGCCGAGTCTATGTTATTAGGTAGTGCCGAATCAGTAGTTGTTGTTTCTTGATAGTCGATACTCTTCTTGTTCCTGTTGATTCTTGTGCATTTGCTGGACTAAGGTGAGTTTCATAGCCCC
Source organism: Chrysanthemum seticuspe (assembly GCA_019973895.1). Classification (NCBI taxonomy): domain Eukaryota; kingdom Viridiplantae; phylum Streptophyta; class Magnoliopsida; order Asterales; family Asteraceae; genus Chrysanthemum; species Chrysanthemum seticuspe. Next base: position 159,596,828 of record BPTQ01000009.1, read on the forward strand.
ACTTTTATTCATACTCCTGCTTTATTAAATCTTAGGTGAGAAAACATGCAAATTGTTTTGATTGGACCGGTTATGAAATTGTGTTTTGTTGTACTTATTACGTAGTCAAGACTAAGGACTAGTCTCTCTTTAACTTGCCACTATTAGGTCATTAGTTATGTTATAGATAGATCTATCGTGGTTGACCGCCCCGTCTGGACTTGTTTGCCCAATTTGCCAGGGTGGCACCTGGATTTATGGTTGCATTAACTTGCCGTGACGTACAACATCTTAGTTTTTGTATGTGATTTGAGTGTGATGATTGCTTATATGTTATGACTTAATTTGCGTAATAAGTGGATGTACTGTTTGGTCCAAATGCTTCGTATTAAATTTAAACCTATGAACTCACCAGCTTTTTACTGACTTTTTAGTATGTTTTTCTCAGGTAATTGATATGTATGGCTTTGGTAGTTGATTTGGGAGGCACTTGGCAGCTATGGCATGGTCTTGGATCTACTTCAATCTGATATTATTTGGGACCACTTTTATGAACTATTTTTATGAACTATTTGCAGCTATGACTATGTTTTTAAGTTATGGATGAGTTTATTCTGTTTTTCTATGCTTGTGTTATGTACCAATTTTGTAGCACCCCAAAGTTAGTAAAGTCTTCCGCTGAGCTTATTTTGGGGGTGTTACATTTGCCTTGTGGAGAGATTGACATGATCATAGAAAATTTGGATTTGAAGCTAAAGATCAATGCCATGGTGAGGGACTTTATGGAGTAAGTCCTTGAATCGAGTCCACGCTTTATAGAGAGTTTCACTTTGATGTTGTTGGAACATCAAAATGTTATTCCTAAGCTTAGTAGTCCTTCCCGGTGGAAAGAATTGAGTGAGAAAATGGGTAGTAAGATCATCCCAACAAGAGTTAGATCCCGCGGGTAGACAATCAAGCTAATTGCTAGCTTGATCACGTACAGAGAATTTGAAGAGACGCTATCGCATTGTCTCCCGAGTAGCAACATCAATGTCATTTGAATCGACAATTTTAACGAAGTCCTTGAGATGTTGATTTGGATCTTCGAAACAAAGTCCATGAAATGCACATCTGTTTTGCACCAACCGGATGGTTTTGGATCCCAAGGATGGTATTCCTATAGCCTTGATGGCTCGGTCTAGAGTATTCACCAAGAGTACGGGCTCTTGGCGGTTCTTGTGCTGGTAGGTTAAGAATTGGTGGGTCTTGGTTTGGTGGGTCTTGGTGAAAAGGCATCTCATTCACCGAGGTGGAAATTGAGAAGTTTTCCAAACAAAGGCACGAATTAGAGATAGACTACGAGAAATTTAATAAAATGAAAATATAATCTCACTTGATAGGAATCAAGTGAGTAGAGATAAACGAGATAGAAAATAAACCTAAACTATTCCCTGGGAGCGGCGCCAAAAACTTGATAGCGTAGATTGAGACCTCCGAAGAAGTTTTACAATCCTCCTAGGCAGTGTACCTAATCATTGTAGTGTAGTATAGGTAAGAATCGGGGGATTGATACTTCTCAATGGGAATAGTGTAGGGAAGTTCGAGATGTATGACGAATAGGTCTAAGGTGAGGGATGATTCTTTTTATCTTTTTATATTTTATATGAAAGCAATTAAAATCTCGGTATTTGGATTGGGGGTTTAATTATCAACTCTTTTAAACGAATAATTAAACTAATTAAAACTAAATTGCAAGTAAATTAAATGAGAGATTCAAATAATAGGTAAAACTTGTTTACTTAGATTTTACTACTCCCTAGTTATCTCCTATTGATTAGTCGATTTGTCACATCCTTGTTTAATTGGCGCGTTGTATTCCATTATTCGTTGGGAGGTGCCAAATGCCCTAACTCTATGAATGTATTGATCTCCTCCAAGAAACCAGGATCACCAAGTAACCTAAGTTATCTCCCTCAAATCTCCTATCATCAACAATCGTAATTCACGCAATAAAAACAATGAAAAGTCTAATAGTGCACTCTAGGACATGAATACGTTGTTTAGGACGTTCAAGCTCGCAACACTAAAGGAAAAAGCAAGTTTTCATAACCTAACAGGTAACAACCACTTAAACAAGAGACGATAATCAATAGTTAACAACTAGGTTTCATTAGATCTAAGCAAACACTATATTAAATTAGTTAGACATGTAAAAGATAATGAAACAAGTAATCATAATTAAGTATGAATTAAACATAATGATAGAATGAATTAAGATACTTATCTCTTAATGATTGAATGTGTTAAAACCCTAAAGTTACTGTAAAAAACCTAATAAAATTCGTACACCACAATTATCCTCTAAGTGTGCACACTAAATGCAGAAAATTCTAAAACTATATATAGGATTACAGATGCGACGTCGTCACTTTATAGATGTGACGTCGTTAGGTCGTCGCCATTAGGATTTCGTCTCTTCCAAGTCAGACTTGTAACGGGGTCACTTTATGCCTTCAGACGCCGTCCCGAATGCTCTGACGCCGTCCCGCTTTGATTTTTCCAAACCGTCACCATATAATTTCCACACAGAATTCTAGCTCCCTTAACAAGTAACGGCGTCACTGAGTCGTCTCTAGTAAAATCTGGGCTGTTTTGGTATTTTCATTTGCATGTGACGGCGTCACCTTGTGGGTTGTGACGCCGTCTGGTGCCATTTTCCAGACTTTTCATGACTTGGTTGTTTTCTTCACATTTTCATCCCTTTTCGTATAAATATGCATGATTTTCAGCTTTTGCTTCCAAAGTACCTAAAAAGTGAAAAGGAATGAATTTAGACAATATTTGATCATAAATACATTAGTTTAGGGCTTAAATTACCCTATAAAAACGTGTGTTTTAAATCCTTATCAGGCTGCAACATGGATAGAAAAAGCACATCAGGCTCCTGCCAATTTCTTGGAGGCAAACTGGTCTGTTGGAGCACCAAGAAGCAACAATCAGTGGCTATGTCCTCTGCTAAGGCTGAATATGTAGTTGCTACTAGTTACAGTGCATCCGCATCTGTTTCGCTTTGAAAATCGCAAAAGACAACGGGTAATGGAGTGATGGAATTAAATGCGGGGTTTCAAATGTTTTCATAAAACCGTTTTCAAAATTGCAACATGTGCAAAATTGCCCCCTATTACCACTCTATAAATACCCCCTTCAAAACCCTAAAACACATACAAACATTTTGCACCAAAACTCTTCTGAAATCTCTACTCAAAAGATAAAGTTCTTTGTGCTTTTTTTATCATCTAGTATAAAACTTCTTTCACTCTTGTTTGTTATCTTGTGAAAACCACCTTTCAAGTACTTTTCTTGATCAAACTTTGATATTTACCAAGATACCCATCTGGTATAATTTGAAATATATCTTGCCATTCAAAACATTTTCATTTCAAAAACATAATAACAATGGCAGCCAAACAAGGAATTGTTTATCCACCTCAGTGGGTAGGCATGACTCTTGAAAATGTGATTTTTCAAACAAACAATGTTGTAGGCAATTTCAACTACCTTAAAGAAGTCCCAGCCTACAAAAATATAATGAATTTTTTATACAACTGTCCTTTAAAAGCGGCCTTTAACAAGAGTCCCTATTCTATACCAAAACTACCTTAGTGAGTTTTGATGTACAGCCATGGCCTACGACCCGACACCCTCCACTAATGGGAACGAGGCAAGACCCCTCAAGGAGTTTCTCATCAATTTTTTAGTTTTAAATAGGGAAAGAATACTTACCCTTAATTTCAAAACTATTTGCTCATCAACTAGGCTTGATTATAATAATGGAATCTATGTTGAACACTCTGAACCCAACTTACTTGGACAAGGCTCATGTCTATAAAAGCTCTTTTTCAGTGGCTTGGAAGATCTTATTCACCTTTGTGATTCAGGTCCTTGGTGGGAACCACTCATCCACTGAACAGATTAACTCTATTCAGTTGATGATGGCTTACTGTTTAATGACAGGGACCAATGTCGACATTGGAGAGATCATTTACAGTGATCTCGTAACCAAGCTCTAAAGCAAGTCTAGGGTGAAATACGTTTCATACCCTAGATTTGTCTTTTGTGCTTTGCGAGAGTTACCGGGATGCAATTACACTCAGGACTTTAATTTTAGCGCTTTACCGGCCGTCCTTAGTGCCTTAAACTTTACAAAGGTCCCATCCTTAGTCACTAAGACTGAATTGACGGCCTACATGGTTGATGTAAACAACTAAAGGGACTTAGTGTCTCCAACCCCTGATTCTAAAAAGAAAAGGAGGAAGACTCAGACTGTGACTAAACCCAAACCCATGTGATAGGGCTCTTAGGCTTCTGGAACACAGACTAAAAGGCATAAACGACCTCAAACTGACAGGCCACCCAAGAAATACCAGGTAACACCACCTCCGATGACAACGAAGGGTACTGATACATCAAAGTCAGTTCCCCAGGTCCTAACTACTACTCCCCAAGATCCAGAGGGAAATAAACAACCTGCTGGTAGGTAAGCGCCTTCCACTTTCCTTAAGGATAGAAATGGTTCAGACTCCCCAGTGCTTGAAGGGAAAAAAGGGGACAAAGACTCAGAGGGACTGAAACCACCTATTGATACGACAGCATCACTCACCCACAGTGATGCGCATTCCTCAAGGACTGTCTCAAAGGACCAGGCAGATAAATCTCAATCTGATTGATTAGACGGGACAGGACCTAACCACACCCAAGGCAAAGCTTCTTCTAAAGAGGATCCTGAAGTACCCCTTGTACAGTTTCAATCTTATACAGATGTCCAACCTATTCTTTTATTTGAGGATGAGCTTGAAAAAGACAGTGATGAGGAAATTTTTGAAGCATGAGAAGACATTGACACTGATGTTCAAGTAGATGAACAAGAGCATCAGTCTCCACCAAAGAAGCATGAAGAGTTACCTTTTCACCATGATGCTTCCTTAGACTCAACTTCTTCTTCTTCCTGTCCTGAAGAGCTCAAAAAGTATGACAACATTCTTCCTCTTACTGAATGGCAGTTGGTTAAATTCTTAAAGAATGCTACTCAGTCTCTTTTCAATGGGCTCACTGATGAACTATGGGATCAGCACTGTAAAGCTGCTATTAATTATGCTGATCCCAGGGCCTTTGTTATGGAGAATTTTGATGGCAATAGTGAACGCAGGGAAACCATGTATCAAGCTCTCCTTTGAATCAACATCTGCAAAAGTTTCTTCACTCTTTTCAGGAAGTTCACACCAGGCTTGATACTATCAAAGAGGCTGTTAAAGAAGACCCTGCTCTGAACAAGAAAATTCTTGAGGCCTCAGACACCTACATCAAGAATTCATCAAGTCTTACTGAGCTCATCAACATGTTGAACAACTCCAATATTCAGGGTCTCAGTTCCTCAGTTGTGGAGATCAAATCCACACTAAATATTCTGGAAAACATATGGCAGTCTGGGCTAAATTTTCAACTTTTATGGCCTGGAATCTTGGGCTAGAATGTCAGAAATTGAAAGCTCTCAGGCCAATCTTGAGGCCCAGCTCTCACATCTTCAACAATTCACTTCAGACATCAAGTCTATGATGTCTGAGATCTATCAAGCTTTCAAGGGTCAGGCAGCCCTCTCAGCTTCAGTGCCAGAGCCAACTCATACTCTCACTGAAATTCTAGCAACAGTTGGGGGGGGAGAATGTCATTAAAGCTTCTACACAAGAACCAACTCCTTCTCAACCTGAGGAGGAGAAAAAAGAAGTTAAACTGGATCAACTCCTGCTGTACCAATCTCCACATATCAACCTCCCATCACTAAAGCTCAACCATCATCAACATTTGTCCTAAAGACAAAGGCAAGGGTATTCTCACTACTCCAGAGCCTGAGCATGACGAATATTGGTAAAGGCTTCCTCAGTTATAGACCGGGCCCTGATGCACCTATCAGGGTACCTTATGAAATAAATGGGAGAATGTTAAATCTAATTGAGGAAGAGATAAATGCTCACTTAGAGAAAGAAGAGTTGATAAAGAAGGCAGCTGAGGAAGAAAAGCTGAAAAAACCCACCTTGATGCAGGTGGTTCATGAGGAAGCTGAGAAGATTGGGATTGATCCAAAGACACTTGCAGGTAGGAAAGCTAGGGAACCCTTTAAAAGGGCTCAAGATGCTTAACTACTAGCCCTCAAGAAGCAAAGGGATGAAAAATTCAAAAGATCTGCTGAGCTAAAGAAACAAAGAATAGATTGGTACAGATGGACAATGCCCATAAAAAAAGGTCTGAATCAATCACTAATATCTGGATTTAACCTAAAAACCAAGCCTGATGTTTTGAGTGTCTACAGGGGTAGTGATAAGAGACATTTTGAGGTTCATGATCCCTTTAAATTCTCAGATTTTTGGGATCACTGAGTTGGATGAATTGGGTCCTATCATTGTGAAGAAGAAAAACATCATTGTCAAAGATCTAATGGACTCACTAAGCAAGAGATATAAAAAACTGAGAAAGATGCCTGCTGAACTCGACATTCAGTCTACTCTTCTAGCTCCAGTGACTCAATTTACTGGCACTTAGTCCTCAAAGAGAAAGAGGGAAACCTTAGATCTTGAACATGAGGGTAAGATTTATGGCCTTGACTACAACAAAGCCCTCTTTGAAGGAGTTCGATTTGTAAACAACATGATTATTGAAAAACCTGAGAGAGGACTCTTCTTTACTGATGCCTTTGGTGATCCTGCCTTCCAAAGATGGAGTGAAATTGACTTAGCTCGGATTGAAGCTATGGTGGGATACTTAGTGATGGCCTCCCAAATTCAAACTCAGGAGAACCTGAGATTCTGTCATGACCTGAGGATAAAAATCAATGATCACCCTGATCAAGAGAAACTGAAATCGAAGAAGCCCAAGCTTGAAGCACTTGGATACCAATTTGACATATATGACATCGTCTGTAATTTATATATCTTTGTAACTACTTGGACTATGTAATATTGATGAATGAATGATGTTTTATGTTAATCAGTGTCCTTTAGTTGCTTTGTAAAAAAATTCAGTGTGAGAAGGAGACATTTGCTCATTCACACTGAACTTAGAAATACTTAGGTTATATCTATATCCAAATAAGGGGAGACTCCCAAACTTCCTTAAACTAGAATTTGAAGATAAAATAACCTAAGTTTTTAATAACCTTAAATATACGCAAGTCACTGAATGAACAATCATTCAGTAAGTCATCTTTAGGAAGCTCAGGACGAGCCTAAGAAGAAAGGTTCTCAATTCAGTGAGGCGGGACTCAATGAATGATATTTGAGCCAAAGAAGAAGATGATGGGTTCAGTGAGTGATGACAATAACTTACTAAACCCCAAGTCTCCTCAACAGCTATGAAGACTGAAGACTTAAAGACTGAAGAGACTAAAGGCTAAAATACCAAAGTAAAGGCAGGACAAAGAGGGATAAGTTTGAAGCAATTAAGGGGGAGTCCTTATCAAGCAAAGGTCAAACTTTCCCTGAAAGACTAAAGACCAAGAGCAGTGTCATCACTGCTATTCAGAAAGCACCATTGTCCCATTCCCAAAATAGGCATTGTAATAGAGACAAAATACGTATGTATTTTGTCCAAACTAGCTTAGGTCATCTTTGTCTTTTTCAATAACGGTTGTAAACCATTGTGTATTAATAGGATTATAAGTAGGAGTAGAAAGGTTGACAAGTTTGTGCACTTAATGCGTTGACATTCACAAACACCTTTTTCTCCTCCAAATACAACTAATTGCGTGAGAATATCTCAGTTGGCTAGCATAGTTGTACTTAAGTTTAGCTTAAGTTTAGCGAGGAGAATTACCATACTTGTCATTCAATCCCAAGTGTTGTTCCGCAAACACTTGTGTATAATTCTTTTTTAATTGAAAATATAATTTAAATGTTGAAAAAATGTGTCTTTTACTTTATGTTTATAATTTAACAAAGTATTTCTTATAACATTGCTAAGTAATAAGTTTGGATAGATTTACTTTGTAGTTAATTCTAATAACGGGAACAGATTCTTGCATGTGTAGTTTTCTGTTTACTAGTATACTCATTGCAAGGGGAAAAAATTGCAATTATTCCTTTGACTTTATGTCCCTACGTGTTTGATTACTTGTATATTACTAGTATACCTGTTGAAGTAAACAAATGCACAAGTAATATACACATTTTTTTATTTCATTATTGTGGTCCATATGTATTGCATGCAACATTAACTGTGTAAATGCAGTAAACACATGCACAAATGCAAGCACAAATGTAGAAATGCATTCTTGTGGTCATAGATAAACACATGCTTCTCAATTGCAGAAATGCAGTGTAACATTCAACACTTGCTTCTCCATTCATTTTATACATCACAAAATTACAAACAATATAAAAGCAATAAGCACAACCATAACAACTAAAAATTTCCAATAAAGCACCAAACTTGGCTTGCTTTCTTTCATCTCTATTTTCAGCATCAACACTTGCTTCTCCAAATTTGACTAGTGAAAGTCAAACTCCCTTTGTAATTTTCTAATTTTTCCATTGAAAGTGTACTTGTCTATTTTCAACTGTTTTTCCTTTTGAATCAACTTGTACACCTCTTGTTTGTAGTAATCACTTGGTAATTCAGGATCAACCAAATATTAGGTGCCACATTTTGAACCCCAATTAATATTAACACGAATTATATAAGTCAATTACATTATAAAAGGTGCCACTATAATAATACTCGAATCATAAACAAAGTATATAAATCACTTACGTTATAATAATTGATGCATCCTAGAAAACGTCTTAAAGGATGTAGATGGTTTGTGATGTTTGGTGAATAACGGGTTTTTCATATTCACAAATGGTAGGTGGTGGATGACGAAAGTTTTGATTAGAAGATGAAGAAGACATTTTTGTGTTTTGTGTTAGGTTTAGGATTAGGGTTGGGTGACTGTTTGTTTTGGGGAAGAATAAATGAATAACAGATTTAGGGGCCGTTTAAATAGTGAAAAATTTCTCATTTTTCATATGAAAAAGAAAAAACTGAAAATCCGTTTAGTTACATTTTTTTCCAACAAGTTTCAAAAACCGTGAAATTCTTATTCTCTAAATTTTAACTACAAATTTGAAAAAATCATTCTACTCTTCTCACTTTTTTCATTCTCACTTTTCATACGTCCGTTTTAATACGTTTCCTTACGTTGTCGTCCGTTTTCTTACGTTTTTTACGTTTTCATCCGTTTTTTACGTTTTCGTCCGTTTTCTTACGTTTTCGCCCATTTTCTTTCTTTTTCGCCCGTTTTCTTACGTTTTCGCTCTTTTTGTACGTTTTCGTCCGTTTTTTTATGTTGTCGTAAGTTTTTTATGTTTTCGTCCGTTATTTAATATTTTTTTCCACTATTTTCCGTTTTCATCTATTTTTTTACGTTTTCGTCCGTTTTTTTACGTTTTCTTTCCTTTTTTCGTTTTCTTCATTTTTTTTATATTTTCGTCCGTTTTTTTACGTTTTCGACCTTCTTTTACGTTTTCGTCCGTTTATTTATGTTTTCGTCTTTTTTTAACGTTTTCGTCCCTTTTTTTACGTTACATTTTCGTATGTTTTTTTACGTTTTCGTCTGTTTTTTATGTTTACGTTCATTTTTCAAGTTTTCGTCAGTTGTTTTACGTTTTCGTCCATTTTTAGATTTTCGTTCATTTTTTTACGTTTTCATATGTTTTTTTTACGTTTTCGTCCGTTATTTTACATTTTATCCGTTTTTTACGTTTTCATCTGTTTTTTTACGTTTTCGTCCATTTTTTTACGTTTTTGTCTATTTTCTTACATTTTCTTCTCATCTTGTTTTACATTTTCATCCTTTTTTACTTTTTTGTCCATTTTCATATGATTTCGTAAGTTTTGTACGTTTTCTTATGTTATCTTACGTAAGAAAACTGACGAAAACGTTAAAAATGGACGAAACATAAACAAATGACTAAAACGTAAAAACAGACGAGAATGTAAAAAAACAGATGAAAACATAAAAATACAGACGAAAAAATTAAAGAAACGGAGAAAAACGTAAAAAAAAATGGACGAAAACGTAAAATAACAGATGGAAATGTAAAAAAAATGGACAAAAACGTTAAAAAAAAAAAAAAAAAAAAAAAAAAAAAAAAAAAAAGACGAAAACGTAAAAACCAGACGAAAACGTAAAAAATAGACCAAAACGTAAAAAAGGATGAAACCGTATAATACCGTACAAAAACAGTTGAAAACGTATAAAACCATACAAAACGTATAAAATGGATAAAAACGTACCCAAAAAAAATTGATTTAAAAACGAAAAAATGTTTTAAAGAGCTTCATCTATACATCTTTTCATTTTTTTAAAATAAAAAATAAAATCCATCTAAACGGGTTTTCAAAATTATCAACTATTCTCTATAGAAGAAAAAAAATCTCTTCTTTAGGAAGTTAGAAACGGAAAAACAAATTTTTTTTTCAGCAAATGGCCCTTTAATATAAGTGGAAATTCTGCGTGGTATGTCCATATAGGATTAATATAGCCGGTTCTGGTAAAGCAAGTTTTATGGTGCAAATTAACACAAAACAATAAAGTCTGTTACATTAAGTGAAAAAGAAAAAATTCACCTACTAAATCGATATATTTGAAAAGATTCTTCACTATTTTACGGCTAAAACTCTTTTGTTTACGTTTTATCTTTCGGTAACTTTTAATAAAACTATATGAAAATATTAAATAATAGTCAAATTGTATAACTTTTTTTTCACTTATAAAAATTTAAAGTTATAATAAACGTTTTTTTTTAACTGTTTAATTTTTGTTTAGTGACAATAGTTTTGGGACGAATTTAGTATCATTAGTAGGGGAGGCAATTCTCGACACGAAACGATAAACGACACGAAGTTAAACAGGTTTGTGTTGAGGATAAATAGGTTTGGGTCAAAAACGGGTCAACCCGTCTAACCCGTTTTATAAACGGGTTGTGTTTGGGTTGAGTAAGTATTAAACAGGTCAACCCGTGAACCCGTTTGAGTATATAAGATCTTAACAATAATAAATATAACATGGTTTTTATGTTGGATATTGATTAAATGTATTTTGTTATTTACTTAGTATGAGTGAATTATAATTTTATATCTTAAATATCATGAAAATTGACGTTTGTAATTCAGAAAATTGTCGTATAGTTATTTGTATGTTATTCTTATCATATTTTAGATCCTTATATCATTTTTTGTGTTTAAACTAGTTAAATCGACAAACCATCAACTTTATTCACTACTTGGCCTATTTACTTAAATGGGTTATACGGGTCACAAATGGGTTACATGTGTTATGCAGGTCTTGGTTAGGGATTTCTTGACACGATTAATAAATGGGTCGTGTTTGAGTAAAGGTTATACTAACCCGCTAACACGCGAACCCGAATAAGTTAACACGACTCGATTGCCACCCCTAAGCATTAGTATATGCTCTTGTTGTGTAAAGTTAAAGTCCCGCAATAAAGGCCTACGACTATACTCGCTAAAAGTACAACAAAGTGAGCTTGAATTAAAGAAAACACATGCTACCTTCATGTTCACATTCATTTCAACTATTTTTCAAAAATTTTATATTGACTAACATATAAATTCATATATTTCTATTGAAGAGGCGATTAGATTTGCTAATTTATCTAATTAAACGCTAAAAGTATTACTGATTTAATTATTTTTAATAAATTCACCGGGATAACTTTTTGTGAAAGAAAAAAATGTTCACACTTGTTGCTTCACTTCAAAATGCCAAATATTGACTTATATAACTGTATATAGATGCCAAAAAAAAAAAAAAAAAAAAAAAAAAAAAAAAAAAAAAAAAAAAAATCTGTATATAAACTCCGATTATAGCCACAACTTCAATGAAAATAAAACTTACGATTATTGTTTACATGCTGTGATCATTAGGTGAAACCTTTTTTTTAATATTTTATGAAAATAGCAGTGATATAGGATATAATGGGAGAGCGGCATTCCAAACTATCTTATTTTATTCACGTGGTTTTGGGCCGTATTTGGGCCCGTTTGTAGCTGGCCCATTGTTTTTTCCGGTTCCTTCTCTAATATCTCAGTTATACTTGCACTTTGGTTGACGCTTGGTTTAGTTTCTTCCTACAGAAGAAACCTTATTTTCCCGTGTTAGGTGAGTCATGCAGATCTTGATCATGTGGTTTGTTGCCATCTCTTTTCGTTAGCTTTTATCTGCTGCATGTTGTTTGTGCATCAACTTTGTTTGATATTACATGTGGTTGTTGCATGGGGTGTTATTTTTTGGTTTAGCATGTTTTTTTGTTTCCCTTTGAAGCCTCTTATTAACGTTTAGCTTATGGAATTTTTAGGTGTAGTCACATCTTCAGGATGTGTCTCTTTGTTGTTGTTTGTCTTTATGTATGTGGTGTTGTTGTGAGTTATTGACCTGTGTTTCTTTCCAGTTTGTATCCCTTTGTTTCAGTTGTTACTGACGTTCTTATGATGGTTTGATGCTCATCTTCCAAAAGTTGTAAAACGGATATCCAATCTGTTTTTGTTTTGTTCGTTTTCCATTTGTTACATTTTCATTTGCATTGTTTCTCCTAAACATGAAAACGAAAAGAAAACCTGTTCCTAGGAAAGATTGTTTAGGAATTAGTATCGATGTTCCCGGTAATGGTATGGATGGTGTTGGAAAATCGGTTTTGGATGGTGGCATGCAACTTACAGTTGGTGATGGTATGGGTGATGTTGGTAAATCTGTTTTGGATGGTGATGTCCAAGTTATAGTTGATTGTAACGCATCTCCTGTTGGAGGTGTTCTTGCAAACGCGGTGTCCAACCGTCATTTTCCTGAGGAAGTGGTTGAGTCGCATGTTCTTCCAGTGAGTTCATTCGTTGGTGGTAAACGAACTTTTCATCAGCCTCATGTAGCTGAAAGCAGACCACTGGCCAAAAAGGCACGTGTCAACGACCATCGTAAGGGTTCCTTTTTGCGGAGGTTATGATGTGCTCTCTTCATTTTTGTTTCGTTTTATGTTACGTTTGGGTGCTTTATCATTTTCGGTATTTAATCGTTTATCTCTTTTGTGACAGGATTGGTTGGCGTCCAAACTACTTCCGTTGGCTTGCCTGTTCTAGGTATGTTTTCTTTGTCATGGTATATGTCATTCGTATGTTTTTCATGCCCTTGGTTGTATGCATTATCCTGTTATTGTGCTCATGCATAGGTTCTGGCCCATTGAACTTTGACTTTGTTGCTGCAACGGTTACTCCGCTCACGACAGATAATGTTTCTAATGCCGATGCCATGTCTCAATGTGCATTGGTGAGTGGCGCATCCAACAGGAAAAGGCGGAGAACAGCCACAGGCGAAGGTTTGTTTCAATAAGTTACAAGTTCGTTGTTATGTTCCACATGTTTGTGGGTATGTTAACGTCAGACTATACATAATATTTGTTTGTTGCAGGTAATACGTCCAATGACAGGCATGGGTATGGCCGCTTAACTTCTGGTAACTTTGCAAGGTCGTCGGTTCGTCAACGTATGTGGAATATATATTACTCAATTGACTGTTCTTCTCAGGCCGTTTCGGTTTACATATCTTCATGTTTATATACTTATGTTTCCATATGGCAGGTGTGATGCCGATGTTAACACGTCCTGAAACTCTATCAGACAATGCTGCCTTTTCAATGTCTGGCGAGATGCCTTCCTTAGGCCAACATCCACTTGATGACACCACAACATCCCTTGACAACTGTAAGTCAGCTGGGTTAGCTCAACTGATTTGGGTTGTTAGGGTACGTTATATGTTGGCCGTATTAACCGAACTTGACTTGGCTTTAGTTTAGCCCAATACATTATAATTATTGTTATTTGGATATTGGCCCATGAAGGGTTTCTCTTTGTAATCGGTATTCATTATTTATACCGAAGGTTTATTGTTTAATGAGCAAGGAGAACAAACCTAATTCTAATATGGTATCAAAGCCTTAAGATCCTCCACCCAAACCCTAATTTTTTTTTTTACGCCAACTGCTACCTGCTGCAGCTTGCTTCTTGCTTTCTTCCCTGTGCTTTGCATTATATTCTCCTTGTCATAGCATCATGACGGGAGACGCTTTACCATCAAAACAACCTATTGATAAAGCCTATTCCATTGCTTGCATCAAGGCGTGTATCCCCTCACCCCTTGATCTAGATAAACTAAACTATAATTCTTGGTCCAAGCTTTTTAAACGTTTTTGTAAAACTTATGATGTCATTCATCACCTTACCAAACCGGCAGCGACCACATCCTCGCAAACGGATCCGTTTTATGAGACTAACAACTATTGTATGCCTTTTACATGTAAATTAGGCCGTTGATTCCACAACTATTGTATGCCTTTTACATGGACACAACTGCCTCTGTCCCTGTGTCATTACCTAGGCGTGAGGGGGAACAAGGTCCGGCACAGGATGGTCGTCGTGGGGCTTTCAGTATGGCCAGTTCAGCTGCCACAACTTCACGCCCAGCTTATCATGGAAGAGGTACAATTACATTTATTGTTGACCGCCTATAGAATTATAGTTTCTATCATTGGAATCCTATATTGATAGTACCGGTTAAGAATATTTGACCTTTGCCAATACAGGAACGTCAAGCCATTTACCTAACAGCCTTCCGGATAATGGGGCCAGGGGTACACGTAATACCGCATCTGGTACATACACAAGGCCTCCTTTAGTTAGAGGTATTGATTTTGGCCGTTGTTTCAAAGGGTGCATGTTATCTCATGGTAATGGTTTTATTTGCTCTCCTACTTTGCATAACATGTGGATAAATCATAGGTGCACCGTCCCAATGTGAGAGGTTTGGCCCATGTGGTTGCGTTTGCAGAAAATATCATGCACGGTTTTGGTTCGAAGAACGGCTTACTCATTCTACCGGTGTTGTATGGGGGGTCAGGTCCGTTTGTTTATACCGCGTGATTATCCGCAGTACATACAAGGGTTGTGGCACAGACGGTTATCCCATCTCAATTTCGACACCATCAACAAACTTGCCAAAGACAACATCGTCAATGGACTTCCAAAGTTCAAATACACCAAGGATCACCTATGTCCATCATGCGAACAAGGAAAAAGCAAAAGAGCATCATATAAACCCAAATCCGTACCTAGTTCGGAAGCAAGGTTGCATATGTTGCACATGGACTTATGTGGCCCAATGAGAGTTGAAAGCATTAATGGGAAAAAGTATATTCTTGTTATCGTCGATGATTATTCAAGATATACATGGGTTAGATTTCTGAGATCAAAAGACGAAGCACCAGGCATCATCATCACCTTTCTGAAGCGTATCCAAGTACTTCTTCAATCTCCAGTAAGGGTTGTAAGAACAGACAACGGCACAGAATTCACTAATCAGGAGTTCAGAGCTTACTTTGAAGATGTTGGAATCACACATCAGACATTAGTTGTTAGAACTCCACAGCAAAATGGGGTAGTTGAAAGAAGAAATCGTACTCTTGTGGAAGCTGCTCGCACAATGCTAATTTATTCTAGTACACCGTTATTTCTATGGGCTGATGCTGTTGCCACTGCTTGTTTCACTCAGAACCGATCCCTCATCCATCCAAGATTCAATAAAACCCCATATGAAATAGTGAACAACAGAAAACCTGATATCTCTTACTTTCACGTGTTTGGCGCTTTGTGCTATCCGACAAACGACAGAGAAGATCTAGGGAAACTGAAAGCTAAAGGTGATATTGGGATCTTCATTGGATATTCAGATAGCTTGAGGGAATTCAGGGTGTATAACAGGAGAACTAGGAGGATCATGGAGACGATGAATGTGAATTTTGATGAACTTTAAAAAATGGCTTCTGAGAGACTCGCTCTAGAACCCGCACCAAACCCGCAGACTTCTGGACACATCAGTTCAGGACTCGTACATCAAAGAGCTCCATCAACTTTTGCTGGCACTCCTCATGAACATGAATGGGAGAATTTCTTTGAGTTAATGTTCGATGAATACTATGGTGGAACTTCGACAAATGCATCAAACCATCATTCCGCTGCACCCGCTCAAAATCATCCACCGTCACCAACAGAAGATGCATCTACAACGGTCGAAACCAATGCACCTACTCCATCAACATCATCTACATCTACTCCAGTAACTCCAATTCTTCAAACAGTTTTACCAGCAGTTGATGAGCAAAACCAAAACATATCATTTCAAGAAGAACCTACACAAAACCAGAATGATGCAATGTTAGATGAAGACTTATTTGAAAACCCGTTTGCTACGGAATCAGCTGAATCGTCTTCAATCTTACGAGAACCATCTAACTCGCACTCGTATAATCTGCGGTATCCTTTTACTCTGAAGTGGACTAAAGACCATCCTATTGAACAAGTTATTGGTGAACCTTCAAGGCCAATTCAGACGAGACGCCAACTTGCCACCGATTGCGATTTATGCATTTACCTTTGCTCAATTAGCAATATAGAGCCAAAGAACATTCGCGAGGCAATGGCAGAACCTGCTTGGATTGAAGCGATGTAGGAGGAACTTCTCCAATACCGTCTACATGACTCTTGGGATATGGTTCCAAGACCAATTGACGTTCGTGTCATTGATCTAAAGTGGTTATGGAAGAACAAAAGGGATGAAGAGATGACTGTAATTCGCAACAAAGCTCGTCTTGTGGCCAAAGGTTACAGACAGGAAGAAGGGATAGACTTTGAAGAGTCATTCGCGCCGGTAGCTAGACTTGAGGCAGTCAGGATTTTCTTAGCCTATGCAGCTCACAAAAACATCACGGTTTATCAGATGGACATTAAGACTGCGTTCTTGAATGGAACTCTGAAAGAAGAAGTGTACGTGAGTCAGCCAGAAGGCTTCATAGACATGGAACATCCAGACCACGTCTACAAACTCAAAAAGGCAATCTATGGTTTAAAGCAAGCTCCGAGAGTGTGGTATGACGAACTGTCCTCTTTCCTTACCCTTAACAATTTCACCAAAGGAACGGTTGATCCTACCTTGTTTACACAAAAATGCAAAAACGACATTTTGATTGTTCAGATTTACGTGGACGACATCATTTTTGGATCTACTAATCCGAAACTTTTAAAACATTTTGAAAATCTCATGAAAAGCAAATTTGAAATGTCCATGATGGGGGAACTAAAGTTTTTTCTTGGTTTACAAGTACATCAATCCCCACGTGGAATTTTTATTAATCAAGCTAAATATACAACTGAGATTTTGAAAAATCATGGTATGGATAATTGTGACTCTGTCGGAACACCAATGATAACTTCACCAAAAATTGGAGCCGATTTGTTTGGGAAACCTATTGATCCGAAGAAATATCGGAGCATGATTGGTTCTCTCATGTACCTCACTGCTAGTCGACCCGATATTCATTTTGCTGTTTGCTTATTAGCACGGTTTCAGGCTAAGCCTACCGAACTGCACCTCAAAGAGGTTAAAAGGATCTTTCGGTACCTAAAGACATCCATTCACAAGGGTCTTTGGTATCCGAAGGAATCCGGATTTGATCTAATTGCCTTTTCAGATGCGGACCACGCAGGTGACCAAGTTACAGCAAAAAGTACATCAGGAGGAGCACAATTTTTGGGTGAAAAGTTAGTAAGTTGGTCTTCAAAGAAACAAGATTGCACTGCACTTTCAACCGCTGAAGCTGAGTATGTGTCTCTATCTGCGTGTTGTGCTCAAGTTCTTTGGATGAGAACACAACTCACAGATTATGGCTTTACTTTCGATAAAATACCTATGTATTGTGACTCGAAAAGTGCCATAGCCATATCATGCAATCCTGTTCATCACTCAAAGACTAAGCATATCAGAGTACGCTATCACTTCATAAAAGAACATGTGGAAGAAGGTACTGTTGAATTATTTTTCGTGAAGACAGATTACCAACTCGCCGATATATTTACTAAAGCCCTTCCAAAAGAAAGGTTTGACGATTTAGTTCGACGAATTGGAATGCGAAGCCTAACCCCTGAGGAGTTAGAACGTCTTCTCGAATCTTCTTGAAAATGATTTTCCAAAAAGCTTCGCTATAAATATTTTTGAAAAACAAAATACAAAATTTGAAAAACCAACAAAAGTAAAATATAAAAATATAAAACTTTCAAAAATACAAAAACAATAGAAAATCAAAAATACAAAAATATTCTTCTCACGACATGTCTCTTGTATAATCGATATTCTGTACGTTTCTAGAAATGTCATTCAACAATGATACGGGCATGTACAGATGCTTGAGCGAGAGTTCTTTAATGTTTTCTAAAACATGTCGTTTCTCAAAATTTCTTCAAAAATGGCTTTCGTTTATTTTAGTACGAAACCCGGACTAAAATGATGACTTTTGATTATTTCAAATCAAAACTCGTGTTTTTTAAAGAAAAATCTAGTGTACGCTTCAGTGCACTACATATAAAACTGGTGAGAAATCATCATCATCTTGAGCACCTTTTCAAGATTGTTCAAAAAGATTGTCATAATCTTTCAAAATATTTTTTGCTCAAGATAACTCCCTCTAAAACCCTTTAATTGATTATGCTTTATTAAAGGGGGAGTATAAAACAAAAATGTTCCAAATTCATGCTTAAATCAAATCCGTTTGTCTCCCCAAAAGATTCTAAAATGTTGTTTAATCCGTTGATATCAAAAATATCACGATTACGCTATTTTTGAGGGGGAGGAGACGTGATTAAAATGTGATCAAAAAGTTTAATGATCGTTGTTTGATTCTCAAAAGAGCTCGACTCAGTTGAAACCAATGAATTGAGAGTAATAATGTACCATCTCGAGAAACTTTCTATGGACTTGACCAGGACGGGTAATAATTTCAAGCTAGTTCTCTAGTGATGTAAACGTGTCTCGAATCGGTCTAGCTCATTTAAAGTCGATCAATTCAAAAAGTGCGAACTCTACCCTCTATGTGTAGATTTCTGTCAAAACTTATAAGCACATGTGAAGGGGGAGTGTTTCTGAAAATATAAAACTCACGGAGTGTTTCAAACATTTTTTCTATCATAAACACTCTGAGAGATTTTCAAGAAAAATGGTTTTATGGCAACATGGGACAGTCATGGAGTTATAAGGTGACTAAGGATAGGTAAATCCGTCCTATGATCCGCCAGAGCCGGAGGGATCCACCCAAGGACATCACATATAGTTAGTACTAGAAGTCCTTAGGAATGATTGAAAAAAGGAGTAATGTGAGAAAGGAGAAAGAAGGGGTTGAAGAATTAAAAAGAAAAGCAAAAGAAAGGGTGAAAAGAAATAGCCCTACATATTCAACCTTAGGGCAGAAACCGGGTTCAATTCATCTGCTACTGGTTGTCACTAGATGACACTGGTATTGAAGACAAAGACGTCATGGACCCAGTGACGCACTGCACTAAACCTTCTAGCCACTCAATTCCTCTTAAAAGGATTTGTTTCATTCTTACTGGGAACCCTACAAAATCTATCGACTTTCTCTTAGAGATTGTTGATATTGAAGAAGGAGACCCTCTCCCTAGTCTCCGCTCAGGAAAACCAATATGCACTATTAAGTCTAGAGCCACGAGATTCATTAAAAGATCTCATAGGAACACTTGACATGACATCGCTTGTTGTTCATCAATAAGGACACAAGTGATATATTCTAGAGTCCTACGCAGATCTTAGCAATCTGCCAGAACATTTATGAGAAGTTTCACATCTGTGATCTTCAGTGATTGAATGGAAACTCCTGCCAGGGTCAACATCAAGCAGCCCTGACAGCAGGTCACTTCGGTAAATCCCCGTGGATTACGCTTAGTGTGTCTCAAACGGTCTACAGTCGTGGAGTGATGCTTTGGTGTACTTCAGCGACTCATTTGAATTGTAGATGTACTTCGGTATATCGCGTTATCTCACTTGTGGGACTCCAGTTCAGGAACGGCCCTTGTAAGAATTAGAGATGTATTTTCACACTATACTGTTAACACCCTCGAAATTCAAACTTGTAAGTGCAGGAATCCGCTTACTACTAACCTGTTTTTATGTTTTCTTCTTATGGAAGCTCCGGAGCGGATTGATCGTGCAGACTCTCCACATGCTCATACCATCATCAAATGAAAGTTCTCATCAAAATCAAAGGATACACAAAGTTAAAGATGATTCTTCGTCAATGTCAAAGAATCTACAAAGTTTACAGACTAGAGAACTTCACAACAATGAAATATCAGAGTCAAATAGAAGTGTGAGCATGGTGAAGAAAGACGTGGAGATACCTAACCAACGAAGTTGACAACGGCAGACAACCACATTAATTGATCACAAAGCATGAAGGAACAAAGATTCGAGACTATTCTATATCTACACACAAAGTTCAAGCTCGAGAAAAGTAAAGACCTAATCAAGTGGAGCATCATTTGAATGACCACCCCTTAGGGGAGATTGTTAGCCTTAATAGTTTATATTAGAAGTGATGGTCATTCACGTTTAGGAACTTTGTAACGTGTGTTAGATATCGTGATAGAATAGTCAACGGGCTCGTGGATTGGGCTAAGCTAATTAGTTAAAAGTTAAGCTATGCTAGACGTGTATAAGCTTATGTATCCGAAGCCCAATCCAAGTCCAAGTCGTGGCCCTTGCCAAGCCCATTAGGGCATATGATACTTGTACTATATAAACCCCTCAAAGTCTCATTTGAGGGGTGTGCTTGAGTGTGTGTGTGTTTTCTTTGGAATATACAACATATTGTTTTCATCTTTCTCTTCTCACATACACGGTTTCATATATTCAAGTCACCATCATCTTAATCTTTCCTTCTTTATTTACGCATATGTTTGTGTTTGTGTTGTTCGTGTTCTACGCATAACGTGTTGGGTTTGTGATAAGGTTGATAGATTTAAGGTCCTACAATTGGTATCAATCGCCTAACAATGGTCTAGGAGTGTTTGTGTTTGTTTTGAAGGTTTGGTACTGTACGCGTAAAGCTCACGTTATACATCTTTGCTACGCTTAAATCTTTAACTTTTACACTAAAAAATTCAAGATTCTTGTGGTTTAAGGTTTATTTGGTGTTAAAGTTTCAGTTTTTAGCAAAAAGTTCGAAGCTTTAAGTGTTTTTCTTCATTTTTAACTCGTGTTTGGTTCGTTGTTCATTTCCACGCATATGCATAAAAGGCATTTTGGGTGATAAAGGTCAAAACTTTCTTGGTATTTGAGTGTTTTGGAAGCTGTTTGTGCATCCGAAATCGTTTGAATCACTGGAAATTTTTTACGCGTAGGTCAAAACCCTATTCTTACGTGTAAGAAAAGTCAAAACCCTCTTTCTATGCATAAGGTTTTAGGCATAAGCTTTTGGTGCAGATTCTTCGAGCTTCAACGATTACTCAGTGCTTCCCTCACTTGGATAAGTTTGTGGAACACTTCGACTTTTGGATATCTTTTACACTGTGATAGTGTAAAGGATTTTTGGGCAAAACCCTAGATTTACGCATAAGCTAAATCTTGCGCGTATAATTTCTTACGCATAAGTATTTTCTTATGCCTAAGCTTGTCTTACGCATAAGTAAATCCTACGCATAAGGATTCTACGTTTAAGTTTTTAGTCTACGCATAACTCTATTGTTACGCGTAAGTTGGGTATTACGCGTAAGTTCTCCCTACGCCTAAGCACAATCTCTACGCCTAAGCATCCTACTCGTAACTTCTTCGGTCTACGCCTAAGCTCTTCAAAAAAAAATGGCGGGAAAACTTGAGTAAAATTCAAATTTTTGAGGAGACTAAACGTTCAATTTTTACGCGAAATTCAAATTTTGGTATAGCTTGGAAAATTTTGGTAAAGAATTCAAATTTTTGGACCCAAATTCAAATTTTTTTCGGTCAAATTTGGCGTCAAAATTGTCATAACTCAAATTTTTCATACGACCTTAGAATTGTTTTTTATAGTGAATTTCAAACTTTGGGAGAAAATTTTTTTACGCCTAAGAACCAAGTTCATGAGTACGACTTTCATAAAAACTTCAAATGGCAATATCTTATTAAACACAACTCCTTTATCGTTGAATCGATCCTACATCAACTTTATCATATCATACCTTCATCAATGGCAACTCAACAAGACATTCATGCAGCCGGTGCCGAAAACCGTCCTCCTATGTTGGAAAAAGGTAGTTATCTTCAATGGACAAGTCGAATGCTTCGTTACATCAAGACAAAACCTAATGGAAAATTAATGATTCAATCCATTCATAACGGACCCTTCATACCTCGACAAGTCCAAGACCCTGGAAATGCTGATGCAACACCTCCCGTCCCACCATTTTTTCGTCTTTCAAAAGAATCGGAATACTCTGAAGAGGATCAGAAGCAAGTCGAAGCAGATGACATGGCAATTCATATTGTCCAACTGGGTTTACCAAGAGACATCTTTGCTGCTGTAGACAGTTGTGAAACTGCTTTCGATATGTGGGAACGTGTTAGACGGCTTTGTCATGGAACTGAAATTGGTCAACAAGACACGGAGAACAAGCTGCTAACTGCTTGGGAGAAGTTTACATCTACTCCAGGAGAATCCATTGAATCCTACTATGGAAGGTTCTGCACTTTAATGAATGAGCTGATCAGAAACAAGTTGACACCCAGAACTATCGTGAGCAACATCAAGTTCTTGAACAATCTACCAGAAGAATGGGGATGATATGCCACTATTGTCAACCAAACAAAAGACTTACATCAAGTGAACTTTGATCAACTCAACGATTTTCTGAAACAAAACCAAAATGAAGTGAATGAAGTCAGGCAAGAAATATTAGCAAAGAATCATGATCCATTGGCACTCATTGCAAAGACTCAAACTCCAGTGAATACACAACAACAAGCTTCATCATCTTCCACTAACAACAACTTGCAGCAATACATCCCTCAACAACAAAACTATCCACCTGATCAACAACATTACCAGGAACAAGGAATCACTGATCTTGAAATGGAACTAGAAGAAGCTTTGTCACAAGCATTTGCATTCTTGGGTATAGCATTCAGAGGTCGCTATTCCACACCAACTAACAAGAACCAAAGGATTTCATCAAACACTCGCAACAGGCAAATTGCACAGCCGGGTGTGAACATGGGTAATCAAGGACAAATGGTTAGAGTTATTGGGAATCAACAGGGATATGCTACTGGATTTCGCATGGGTAATCAGGCGGTTCCGAATCAGGGTAATCAGATGGGTCAGAATGTTGGGAATAGAGCAGTGGGTAATCAGAATGGGAATGTTGCAGCTCCAGTCGTTGGGAATTATGGAAATGTGAATCAGGGTAATCAGGTTAAGTGTTATAACTGTCAAGGATTGGGTCACATGGCAAGGAATTGTCCAACTAAGCCGAAAAAGAAGGATCTTGCGTACCTTCAGAAAGCTATCATGTTGGTACAAAAGGAACAATCTGGACTTCAATTGAGTGCTGAGGAACATGACTTCATGGCTATTATGGATGATTTGGAAGACCTCGAGGAACTCAATGCAAACTGCATCTTCATGGCAAATCTTCAGGAGACTAAGTACGACACTGATTCTGACGCACCTCCTGTCTATGACGCTAATGCAGTATCTGAGGTACCAATCATTGATCCATGCGATAACAATGTCATATTTGATGTGTTTACTCATGACGAACAGCATTCTGTGACGCCAGCACCTACTTATGATACATACTTGGACAATCCGAGTTGTAGTAATACAAACTCTGAAACACAAGATGTGGATCCTAGTGGAGACTGTGTGGTACAAAATACTGAGACTGATGAGGAAACACGTGCTTATTTTGAATCATTAATCAATAACTGTGGCATTGAAATCGAGAAAGTTAGAACGGTCAATTGCGAAGTTAAGACCGCGAATGCTAAATTGACCGCTGAGCTTGAGAGTTACAAGGAGAACGCAAAAGCCTTTGAATTTCATAAAAACAAAGAATCAGAATTAGAAATTGGTTATCGAAATTTGGTTTCTAAAGAACAACTTTTGCAAATCAAGTATAACACACTTGATGTGAATTTGAACTTAAAAATTAAATCTTTAAACAAGGAAATTTCTGATTTAAATGACCAACTTTCTAAACAAAAAGAAATGTTTTCTAATCTTGAAAAAGAGAAGAAGCAGCTGATTACTGATTTTTCAAAACGAGAAGATTCTCTTCTTGATGAAATTCTTGATAAAAATGAAAAAATCCAAACTTTGGAAATTTTGCTTCTTAAAACGGGTCATTCTGCTCAAACAATCAAGATGCTTTCTAATCAAGTAAATCCGCGTTTTCATACTAATAATAGAATGGCACTTGGTAATGACCCTTCTTCGTTCCTCAAGAAAGCTCAGAAATCTCAGAATGTGCTAAACAATGGAAATGCTTTACATGAACCCATTACTGTTCGTGATTCTCTTGAAACGTTAGAACTATCTGAGGAGAGTAGATCAAAAATGAAACAAAAAAATCCGGAAATCAAACCAATTGATTATAACAAATGGAACAAAATTAACGGAATTACTTTTGTTAATCAAAAAGAAAAGTCAAAGTTTTCCATCACACCAAGTGTTTCAAACAAAGAGTCAACACCTGTTTCAAAATCTGTTTCAAAACCAGTTGTTGTCTCAAATTCTCTTTCGAACATTGAACAAATGTCTTCAAACAATCCTTTTAACACAAGTGATGCGAGAAGTATTTTAGAAAATGTGAAAACGAGAATTGCGGATCTTCAAGACACTGTTAAAACTAAAACCAATATTACAACAAACATCTGGTTTAATAGTTTTGATAATGAAAATAAAAAGTATTTTGAAACTCAAATTACCCCTCAGCTGAATGCCATCAGTGTAAGGGTAATTCATTTTGAACAAGCATTTTTTAAAGAAACAGTTGACTTTGTCAAGGACCATAAATCCCTGATAAAGCAAGCTAATGAAAGTGTTGAACACATCAATGTTTTGGAAAATTTAAATGATTCTCTCTTCGAAGATGTTCTGACTACCGATATAATGTCCATTATTTTACAAACATATTCTGTTGAAGATCATGAAAGACTCCAGTCTGAGACCTCCAAAATTGTTTCAAAATATGAAAAAGCACTTGAGAAACTTGAAAAAGAAAATGTCTCATATTTTAAACAACTTGATCAAAAAACTGAGGAATGCAAGTATGACAAACTGTCGTATGAGCGTGCCTAAAATGACATGAAAGCGAAAAATGATCTTTTGAGGGCTCAGCTGGAATGTCAAGAAGGAAAGGCAGTGGATACTAAGATTACAAAACCATTGACTGAGGAGAAAGCAAATGTTCCCAAACCGGTTTTAAAACCAAACATGTCTGTTTCTATGCCTCCTCCAAAAGTCAATGAGAAAAATGATTTATCAAAATCAGTCACTCCACCTGCCTTGCCTAAACAAAATGTTGATAAAGGAAAAGCGGTTATCGAGAAACCAAAAGTTTTAGCTCCTGGCCTTTTTAAGATGAGAACCACTAATGCGTCTGCCTCCACATCTAAAACATATGGAACAAACGACATAAGTTTAGAAAAGCACTCTAAAGAGACTAGGAAAGCTGAAACCACTTCTCTAGATAAGATTGTGAATCCTAATGAGTGTGCCTTACCTTCTACAGGACTAGGAAGCACCTCTAGGAGCAGCAGACTAAAGCCTAAGAGCAATACAAGGAACAATAGAGTCTCGCTTGTCTCTAAGAGTAGTCGCTTGAATAAAGAGAAGAAAGTAGAAGAACACCCTAGGAATTTACCGCTTTGTAATAAGAAAGACATTTCATCTGAATGTAATGAACCTATGAAACTTGCTAAGTCTAATGAACGTGTTGAATCTCTTTGTTTAACTTGCAAGAAATCTTTAACTAATGTTCATGATGATTGTACTTCTAAGAATGAGATTGTTAAGCCTGTTAAGAAGAATGTTCCCAAAAGAACTTATGCTAAACGAATAGGAAGACTAGTTGCGAGACTTAGGCTTTACACTACTGATAGGGAGCATAATGTTTACTTTAGGGATGACATTTGGAAACCAACGGGTAGAGCTTTCACACTCGAGAATGGTAGAATGAGTGATGCACCTGTCTTACCAATAGATGACTTCTATGAGTGTGATCAGGATTTTACCTCTAACCCAAAGGAACCAAAATCGAAACGGTTTCCAAAATCTTCTTCTTCTGTTATTGGCAGGTTATCGAAAATTGTCTTTGGATCGTCGACTCGGGTTGCTCCAAGCACATGACCAGGAATCTGAAGCTGCTGATCAATTTCGTTTGGAAATTCATAGGAACCATACGTTTCGGAAATGATCATGTAGCAGCTATCATGGGTTATGGAGATCTACCTTTTGGAAATTATTTGATCACTTGGGTGTACTATGTCGAAGGGTTGGGTCACAATTTGTTTTCAGTCGGGCAGTTCTGTGATGCAGATTTAGAGGTTGCTTTTAGGAAAAATGCTTGCTTCGTTAGAAACTTGAATGTCACTGATCTCTTATCTGGGAATCGTGATACAAACTTGTATGCTATCGACATAAACCAAATGGCCTCTTCATCAACAATATGTCTTATGACACGAGCATCTGGAACAAAGTCCTGGTTGTGGCACAGACGGTTATCCCATCTCAATTTCGACACCATCAACAAACTTGCCAAAGACAACATCGTCAATGGACTTCCAAAGTTCAAATACACCAAGGATCACCTATGTCCATCATGCGAACAAGGAAAAAGCAAAAGAGCATCATATAAACCCAAATCCGTACCTAGTTCGGAAGCAAGGTTGCATATGTTGCACATGGACTTATGTGGCCCAATGAGAGTTGAAAGCATTAATGGGAAAAAAGTATATTCTTGTTATCGTCGATGATTATTCAAGATATACATGGGTTAGATTTCTGAGATCAAAAGACGAAGCACCAGGCATCATCATCACCTTTCTGAAGCGTATCCAAGTACTTCTTCAATCTCCAGTAAGGGTTGTAAGAACAGACAACGGCACAGAATTCACTAATCAGGAGTTCAGAGCTTACTTTGAAGATGTTGAAATCACACATCAGACATTAGTTGTTAGAACTCTACAGCAAAATGGGGTAGTTGAAAGAAGAAATCGTACTCTTGTGGAAGCTGCTCGCACAATGCTAATTTATTCTAGTACACCGTTATTTCTATGGGCTGATGCCGTTGCCACTGCTTGTTTCACTCAGAACCGATCCCTCATCCATCCAAGATTCAATAAAACCCCATATGAAATAGTGAACAATAGAAAACCTGATATCTCTTACTTTCACGTGTTTGGCGCTTTGTGCTATCCGACAAACGACAGAGAAGATCTAGGGAAACTGAAAGCTAAAGGTGATATTGGGATCTTCATTGGATATTCAGATAGCTTGAGGGAATTCAGGGTGTATAACAGGAGAACTAGGAGGATCATGGAGACGATGAATGTGAATTTTGATGAACTTTAAAAAATGGCTTCTGAGAGACTCGCTCTAGAACCCGCACCAAACCCGCAGACTTCTGGAAACATCAGTTCAGGACTGGTACATCAAAGAGCTCCATCAACTTTTGCTGGCACTCCTCATGAACATGAATGGGAGAATTTCTTTGAGTTAATGTTCGATGAATACTATGGTGGAACTTCGACAAATGCATCAAACCATCATTCCGCTGCACCCGCTCAAAATCATCCACCGTCACCAACAGAAGATGCATCTACAATGCTCGAAACCAATGCACCTACTCCATCAACATCATCTACATCTACTCCAGTAACTCCAATTCTTCAAACAGTTTTACTAGCAGTTGATGAGCAAAACAAAAACATATCATTTCAAGAAGAACCTACACAAAACCAGAATGATGCAATGTTAGATGAAGACTTATTTGAAAACCCGTTTGCTACGGAATCAGCTGAATCGTCTTCAATCTTACGAGAACCATCTAACTCGCACTCGTATAATCTACGGTATCCTTTTACTCTGAAGTGGACTAAAGACCATCCTATTGAACAAGTTATTGGTGAACCTTCAAGGCCAATTCAGACGAGACGCCAACTTGCCACCGATTGCGATTTATGCATTTACCTTTGCTCAATTAGCAATATAGAGCCAAAGAACATTCGCGAGGCAATGGCACAACCCGCTTGGATTGAAGCGATGTAGGAGGAACTTCTCCAATACCGTCTACATGACTCTTGGGATATGGTTCCAAGACCAATTGACGTTCGTGTCATTGATCTAAAGTGGTTATGGAAGAACAAAAGGGATGAAGAGATGACTGTAATTCGCAACAAAGCTCGTCTTGTGGCCAAAGGTTACAGACAGGAAGAAGGGATAGACTTTGAAGAGTCATTCGCGCCGGTAGCTAGACTTGAGGCAGTCAGGATTTTGTTAGCCTATGCAGCTCACAAAAACATCACGGTTTATCAGATGGACATTAAGACTGCGTTCTTGAATGGAACTCTGAAAGAAGAAGTGTACGTGAGTCAGCCAGAAGGCTTCATAGACATGGAACATCCAGACCACGTCTACAAACTCAAAAAGGCAATCTATGGTTTAAAGCAAGCTCCGAGAGTGTGGTATGACGAACTGTCCTCTTTCCTTACCCTTAACAATTTCACCAAAGGAACGGTTGATACTACCTTGTTTACACAAAAATGCAAAAACGACATTTTGATTGTTCAGATTTACGTGGACGACATCATTTTTGGATCTACTAATCCGAAACTTTTAAACATTTTGAAAATCTCATGAAAAGCAAATTTGAAATGTCCATGATGGGGGAACTAAAGTTTTTTCTTGGTTTACAAGTACATCAATCCCCACGTGGAATTTTTATTAATCAAGCTAAATATACAACTGAGATTTTGAAAAATCATGGTATGGATAATTGTGACTCTGTCGGAACACCAATGGTAACTTCACCAAAAATTGGAGCCGATTTGTTTGGGAAACCTATTGATCCGAAGAAATATCGGAGCATGATTGGTTCTCTCATGTACCTCACTGCTAGTCAACCCGATATTCATTTTGCTGTTTGCTTATTAGCACGGTTTCAGGCTAAGCCTACCGAACTGCACCTCAAAGAGGTTAAAAGGATCTTTCGGTACCTAAAGACATCCATTCACAAGGGTCTTTGGTATCCGAAGGAATCCGGATTTGATCTAATTGCCTTTTCAGATGCGGACCACGCAGGTGACCAAGTTACAGCAAAAAGTACATCAGGAGGAGCACAATTTTTGGGTGAAAAGTTAGTAAGTTGGTCTTCAAAGAAACAAGATTGCACTGCACTTTCAACCGCTGAAGCTGAGTATGTGTCTCTATCTGCGTGTTGTGCTCAAGTTCTTTGGATGAGAACACAACTCACAGATTATGGCTTTACTTTCGATAAAATACCTATGTATTGTGACTCGAAAAGTGCCATAGCCATATCATGCAATCCTGTTCATCACTCAAAGACTAAGCATATCAGAGTACGCTATCACTTCATAAAAGAACATGTGGAAGAAGGTACTGTTGAATTATTTTTCGTGAAGACAGATTACCAACTCGCCGATATATTTACTAAAGCCCTTCCAAAAGAAAGGTTTGACGATTTAGTTCGACGAATTGGAATGCGAAGCCTAACCCCTGAGGAGTTAGAACGTCTTCTCGAATCTTCTTGAAAATGATTTTCCAAAAAGCTTCGCTATAAATATTTTTGAAAAACAAAATACAAAATTTGAAAAACCAACAAAAGTAAAATATAAAAATATAAAACTTTCAAAAATACAAAAACAATAGAAAATCAAAAATACAAAAATATTCTTCTCACGACATGTCTCTTGTATAATCGATATTCTGTACGTTTCTAGAAATGTCATTCAACAATGATACGGGCATGTACAGATGCTTGAGCGAGAGTTCTTTAATGTTTTCTAAAACATGTCGTTTCTCAAAATTTCTTCAAAAATGGCTTTCGTTTATTTTAGTACGAAACCCGGACTAAAATGATGACTTTTGATTATTTCAAATCAAAACTCGTGTTTTTTAAAGAAAAATCTAGTGTACGCTTCAGTGCACTACATATAAAACTGGTGAGAAATCATCATCATCTTGAGCACCTTTTCAAGATTGTTCAAAAAGATTGTCATAATCTTTCAAAATATTTTTTGCTCAAGATAACTCCCTCTAAAACCCTTTAATTGATTATGCTTTATTAAAGGGGGAGTATAAAACAAAAATGTTCCAAATTCATGCTTAAATCAAATCCGTTTGTCTCCCCAAAAGATTCTAAAATGTTGTTTAATCCGTTGATATCAAAAATATCACGATTACGCTATTTTTGAGGGGGAGGAGACGTGATTAAAATGTGATCAAAAAGTTTAATGATCGTTGTTTGATTCTCAAAAGAGCTCGACTCAGTTGAAACCAATGAATTAAGAGTAATAATGTACCATCTCGAGAAACTTTCTATGGACTTGACCAGGACGGGTAATAATTTCAAGCTAGTTCTCTAGTGATGTAAACGTGTCTCGAATCGGTCTAGCTCATTTAAAGTCGATCAATTCAAAAAGTGCGAACTCTACCCTCTATGTGCAGATTTCTGTCAAAACTTATAAGCACATGTGAAGGGGGAGTGTTTCTGAAAATATAAAACTCACGGAGTGTTTCAAACATGTTTTCTATCATAAACACTCTGAGAGATTTTCAAGAAAAATGGTTTTATGGCAACATGGGACAGTCATGGAGTTATAAGGTGACTAAGGATAGGTAAATCCGTCCTATGATCCGCCAGAGCCGGATGGATCCACCCAAGGACATCACATATAGTTAGTACTAGAAGTCCTTAGGAATGATTGAAAAAAGGAGTAATGTGAGAAAGGAGAAAGAAGAGGTTGAAGAATTAAAAAGAAAAGCAAAAGAAAGGGTGAAAAGAAATAGCCCTACATATTCAACCTTAGGGCAGAAACCGGGTTCAATTCATCTGCTACTGGTTGTCACTAGATGACACTGGTATTGAAGACAAAGACGTCATGGACCCAGTGACGCACTGCACTAAACCTTCTAGCCACTCAATTCCTCTTAAAAGGATTTGTTTCATTCTCACTGGGAACCCTACATAATCTATCGACTTTCTCTTAGAGATTGTTGATATTGAAGAAGGAGACCCTCTCCCTAGTCTCCGCTCAGGAAAACCAATATGCACTATTAAGTCTAGAGCCACGAGATTCATTAAAAGATCTCATAGGAACACTTGACATGACATCGCTTGTTGTTCATCAATAAGGACACAAGTGATATATTCTAGAGTCCTACGCAGATCTTAGCAATCTGCCAGAACATTTATGAGAAGTTTCACATCTGTGATATTCAGTGATTGAATGGAAACTCCTGCCAGGGTCAACATCAAGCAGCCCTGACAGCAGGTCACTTCGGTAAATCCCCGTGGATTACGCTTAGTGTGTCTCAAACGGTCTACAGTCGTGGAGTGATGCTTCGGTGTACTTCAGCGACTCATTTAAATTGTAGATGTACTTCGGTCTATCGCGTTATCTCACTTGTGGGACTCCAGTTCAGGAACGGCCCTTGTAAGAATTAGAGATGTGTTTTCACACTATACTGTTAACACCCTCGAAATTCAAACTTGTAAGTGCAGGAATCCGCTTACTACTAACCTGTTTTTATGTTTTCTTCTTATGGAAGCTCCGGAGCGGATTGATCGTGCAGACTCTCCACATGCTCATACCATCATCAAATGAAAGTTCTCATCAAAATCAAAGGATACACAAAGTTAAAGATGATTCTTCGTCAATGTCAAAGAATCTACAAAGTTTACAGACTAGAGAACTTCACAACAATGAAATATCAGAGTCAAATAGAAGTGTGAGCATGGTGAAGAAAGACGTGGAGATACCTAACCAACGAAGTTGACAACGGCAGACAACCACATTAATTGATCACAAAGCATGAAGGAACAAAGATTCGAGACTATTCTATATCTACACACAAAGTTCAAGCTCGAGAAAAGTAAAGACCTAATCAAGTGGAGCATCATTTGAATGACCACCCCTTAGGGGGAGATTGTTAGCCTTAATAGTTTATATTAGAAGTGATGGTCATTCACGTTTAGGAACTTTGTAACGTGTGTTAGATATCGTGATAGAATAGTCAACGGGCTCGTGGATTGGGCTAAGCTAATTAGTTAAAAGTTAAGCTATGCTAGACGTGTATAAGCTTATGTATCCGAAGCCCAATCCAAGTCCAAGTCGTGGCCCTTGCCAAGCCCATTAGGGCATATGATACTTGTACTATATAAACCCCTCAAAGTCTCATTTGAGGGGTGTGCTTGAGTGTGTGTGTGTGTGTGTTTTCTTTGGAATATACAACATATTGTTTTCATCTTTCTCTTCTCACATACACGGTTTCATATATTCAAGTCACCATCATCTTAATCTTTCCTTCTTTATTTACGCATATGTTTGTGTTTGTGTTGTTCGTGTTCTACGCATAACGTGTTGGGTTTGTGACAAGGTTGATAGATTTAAGGTCCTACAGTTATCAATATCAGAATCATACCTATGGCAACATTTCAAAGTATTCGTATTGCAAAAAAAATATGAGGTAAGAAAGGCCTGGAATGACACAACCGGAGAAGGAAGAAATTAACAGATTCTCCAAATAGTTGCTTAACGTAGGTGACGGCTATGCGGGGACACCTGACTCGGGTGACCCCGAGAACGAGTCATGGATCCAAATCCCAGACAGGTTTCGCTTACCTAATAGCGAGCGTGGGAAAGAGCAACTCATAGATTTCATCTACGACAAGGTAACGTTGCAACACCCAACTGCAGATAACCTTCAAGAAAAAGCCATTGTCTGTCCCGAGAATGAGACCGCTGATCTTATAAATGCAGCCATGTTAGAAAATATCCCTGGCAGAACGCACACATATAAAAGTATAGACCATGCGGTGCATGCTGGAAATGATGGTGGTTCAACCGAACTACTGTACCGAACAGAATATCTGAACACTATCAATCCCACAGGATTACCGCCACAGCAGCTCCAAATAAAGGTAAGCACACCTGTAATGTTATTATGCAACTTGAACCCAGCCAGAGGACTCTGCAATGGTACCCGTATGATTGTGAAGCAGCTGCTTACAAGAGTTTTAGAAGTAAAGATCATTACTGGTACAAGGAAAATCAAAAAGTTTTTTTCCCCGTATAATACTGACTGTCAAAGATGATAAACTCCCATTCATATTAAAAAAGAAACAGTTCCCGGTTAAAGTGTGCTATGCCATGACGATCAATAAAAGCCAAGGACAGTCACTGAAAAAGATAGGAGTATATTTACCTGAACCGATATTTGGGCACGGTCAGTTATACGTCGCGCTGTCAAGAGTAACGTCGCCATCAGGATTAAAGATGATCATCGCAGATACAGAATGCCAATCCAACACCGTTACCAAGAACATTGTTTACATGGACTTTCTAAACAGGATTAGGACACAACAGGTTTACCTTAGTATTAACAAAGCCAGGATTCGAAAAAAAGATACATTTCAAACGTCACAATGCTACACACATGCCCTTTCATTACTTTTGCAAAATACTCGCATACATACTTTGCATATATTATTCATTGTCACTAGCACGTATACTTTTATTATGTCTAAACCAATGCATACAGCTCGTGACCATTCACGTATCAGATCATTATTCTTGCATGAACATTACTTTTTCCAGTTTGAGATAGCACTTTCAACATAACATATTTTTACAGAAACATTTCCTAACATTATTAACGATTTCCTATATGTCCAGAGATATGTCTGACAAAAGCCCTGAGATCCCAGTTATGGAAACCATTGGAGAAATGAAACCAACGGACACAGGAACATATGCACAGCAAAAAGGAAAGGGTAAGGCAACTGCCTACGAAACGAATGTATAGTCGTCCGTTGAGGGATCGGCATTCACCCAACAAGAATCACCTCAACTTTCTCCCACACCCACCGTGGAAATGGAACATCAGCAACAAGACAAGGGTAAAGCTATTATGGTTGAGGAAGAAGAAACTGATCTCATGAACCTGAAACCAGTGGACATAGCAAAACCGCTCCGTGTAAAAGTTTATCGTAGGTGGACGTCTAGGAACGTGCCAGACCCCAACCCAACTGGGATATGCTACATGTTACTTGACAAAAAGGTATCTCTCACACACTATCTCCACAAACTGTTCACACGTAGCTGTGACCATACAAACTAAAGTTTTTTTAACAATATATTGAAAAAAAAATGTAGGGCGGTGTGATACAGGAAAACGTGCAGCTATGGGATATGAAAGTTTTTGACACGAAGCTTGAGATAAACAATTGCTATCGCATAGAAGGGTATGGCTGCAAGAAAACAAAACAATTGCAACAAACGGTTAATAACAGTCTAACATTGTTGTTTGGGAAGTATACGAAAGTAAATGAAATAGAAGATGACGGCTTCCCGCACCACTATTTCAGTTTCGTCCCTTATAACGAAGTGGCTATGCGTACAGAAAACAGAGACTCTGTACTTACAGGTAATGACCAAAGTTGTACAACAAGCATTCATTCGTAAAACTTCCTATACTAACTATAATATACAGACTATATAGGGATAGTGCGCAATGTGACTGACATAAGAGAGTTCGGAGACACAACCACGAACAGGATCTCCCGCCGAAACATAACAATACAAAACCTAAGGTATACCTAAACAGATCCTTATTGATCCACAAGAAAATATATATGAGTACCAACTAACACACCAGGAATTTTCCAACGGGAACAACATAATATTTAGCCTTTGGAATGAGGCGGCTGTGGGATTTGAGGTCAACTTATTGTCAGGAATGCAACAACCAATCATAATTGCTATGACTTCTTGCTGGGCCAAGCGATTTGCAGGTAAACAACAATTACTCAACAATTTTTTTTATGTTATCGGTACACTAATGTAACAAACTACACGTTAACAGGAGGGCTTCAACTATCAGCCACTCCGGCTACCAATTAATACCCAAACCCAGCGATTCCCGAAGCAGACCAGATCAGAGAAATGTGAGTGACGGCACATAAATTTATTTCACCCTAACTTTAAATGTACTCAAATAGGCTTACACGTTTCCTGTTATGATAGGGCTCCCGGATTCCTTGGTCCAACCACAGCACTACAGTTACCCTCAATAGAAGGAACGACACCAGAAGGACAATAGGGACAACGTCCAATAACCATTGCCGCATTACTAGAAATAAATCCTAAGGCACATCCGGTAATTATTCTACCCATGTAATAACCTATGTAAAAACATGTACACCGAATAACTAATTGACCTTCCTACATGTAATCTCATAGCAGCAACAACAGTTTTCAATCGATGTTGTCATAACATGGATAGATGAACGAAAAGGATGGTATTTTAACAGGTGCCGCACATGCCACACAAAAATCAACGAAGGGATGCCACACTTACATTGTCAATAGTATAGAGGCGTACCAACACCCAACTACAGGTATACACATCAAATACTTTATTAACACTTGAAAAGACCCTCACCACTATGCATATGACTAATATAAACTATCCATCAAACTATGATACTGCAACTATTGCTTCAAAGCATCCCTAACAGATAAAAATGGTACGATAGTTGTCACTTGCTTCAGTCCTGCTGCAAACTCACTGTTGCCTCCGTGTAGCGAGATACTTAGCTACATCCCTGACCCAGATCCGTATGACCTACCTACAATCATCAAGGACCTCCAACAAACAAGGCACATATTTAAGTTGCATTTTGCAACAGGAAGTCACCGTGGAAACGCTAGGTTTATCCTTGACGGTGCATCGTAGCTCCAACAGGCAGAACTACAACCACCAATACCTGCCATCCCAGCACTTCCAAGTATTCCAGAAACTGAGGGAGAGGCCAGCTCCTCTTCAACTCCCACTACTAAAACCGCCATGGAAATATTGACAGAGACTATCACTCCACCACCACACACAGCTGAACCAACAGAAAAAAAGAAAGAAACTGGAACAAGTACATCAACAGGGATCCGTAAAGAACTCTTTCCAGAGGTAGAAAGTCATGCGTCTGAACTAGAAACTAAGAAGGCCAAAAAGGAATGACAATGTGCACAGTGACCAGTGTCTTCCTACTTAATGTAAGGTAGTTAAAGTAACTAGGACCATGTAGAAGTCGTAAACTGTAGGATATGTACAGTAATGACCGGGGATCGGTAACCTCTAGAATACCAAAATATGTATGTAAAACAACTATGTCACTCCTAAGGCTGTACGCTGGCATGCTAAGACATGCAATTTTCCATGTATGTAGACAGCCGTTACAACATATTACTATCACATACACGCATAATACCATCACCATTTTACAAAAGCACAAAGCCACAAATTAAAGCAAATGTAACAAAGCAACTTTTATTTAACGGAAACCTTACGCAGATAATACCAACACAAATAAACAAACGACGCACACAAAACAACCACCACAACGGGCAAGCCAATAACAAAAACGAACGATACAGACATACAATAAATCATTACAATGCCCAAATACTGTTAATGTATCCCGCTGCAGCACGAACAGCAGCATGAGCCTCACTTAGCATTGCCTTAAACATGGCCTGCTTAGAACGCTCTCGTGCCTGCAACTGTCTCAAAAACTTAACGGAATTTGTCACAACCAAATTGTGCCATTCATGTGATACGTACCCCAATTTCAAAACAACGCACACGAACCATGCTTTCCCACTCACGCGCATCAATAACTTCCCTTTCAAAAAAAAGACACATCTGATCCTGAAGAACATCACTATCACACACGAAACTAAGTTCAGCTAGGCAATCTAAGCGCGACATGACCAGAGCGAAATATGTATCATGAAACAAAACCATAAATGCACAAACAGATGCTAGAACCAACATTTATACAAAAGAAAAGCGACAAAACATAGGCCACTACCAACAGTGCAAGAACCACTACAAACACACATGCGAAAAAGGAACACACAGAAGTTTAAATGGCCAGAGGCGTGCAAAATGAAACAGCAAAACTGAACTATGGCACTACACACAAAGACTGCCAACACTAAGTAGACCATTACAAACGCTTCAGCACAAACAGAACAGACAAAAGCCTCAGACGCGTGCAAAATGCAGCCAACACAATCTCTACAAAATCCTAAACATAAACAATATCTAAAGTGGGAACACAAAAAAAATTTATAAGAGAACAAAATAAACATAAGCTAAAGACGATAATTTTCCATTATCAGAATACAACTTACAATATCTTCATTACAGTAGATGGATCATCATACACAAAACAAAATGGTAACCTACTAAAGGTTACATCCATCAACTAACTGTACACAACTTCATAAAAACATTAACAACCATACTTATCAACAAAAGTTAACATAAGAAATAACAGCTGCAAACCACCACTAACCTAAGCAGCTCAAAAAGAGGCACCAACAAAAGCTACTGATCACCACACTAACCATCGGACAATTCTTCATCAAGCTCCATGAACCCAACTTGCCTCTCCTTCTCCACGATCCCATCACGCACTGCATCCAAAAGAGCGCCAAAAGCAAGCAACGTATGTCGATCAACACGCTTAAGTTCCACCAAACCCCTTAAACCATCAACAGCTTTCTCATTGAAAGGCCTAAACCAGTGCTTTCCATAATGGTGCGCTCCCGTTTCTTAATCTTTCGGCGCAACTGGCCACGCTCCACTTGCAAACGATTGAGAAAACTACGATCCTCACTCACCTCGCTATTAAACAGGAACTTATAAGCTGTAGCGAGGTTGTCGGACCCACAAGCCGCCTGAAGTTCCTCGATATTAGGTTTTGTTGCCATGGTTAGGTAGTGATAATCGTAGGATGAAAGTAGAGAGTGAAAAAATTAGATGGGGAAAAAAAGGTATATGGAACCCAAATACATAAACAATACGATTAAAAAAAAGCGCACGTTTTTTTTTTAAAAAAAATATCACATTACACATCTTTGTATAAAAGACTAAAAAGCACGAATCACTGTTACAAAAAATTCTTTATAACCGTGTAACACATGAAAAACAAAATAACCGTTTCAACGGTTTTCAAAAAAGTAACCAATATACCCACAAAAAAAAGGTACAAACATATAAAATATAACGCAACGAGCTCAAGGTTTTAAAAAAACGTAAAAAAAACAGTATCGCAACTAACCGCCAGAAAACACGGTATCGGAACACCCCCGTCGCGACGCGGGGGTACTAAATACTTGTTTCTCTTAAAGTCATAATATTGACACATGCTTGTTGCTTTATTTTTTATTTTCTTTTTAAAACGACACCACACTTGAAATTCGACCCACCCGAGTTAAACCATCCAAACAGGCAAGCCTCGAGACCCAACTATTAGGAGAGACTAGCGTAAGGAGACCCTTAAAACTCACAGCCTCACACTAAAGAAAATCTAGATTTTCTTTGTCACTTGCGAGACTCGAACCCGAATAAAACCTCTCCCCACGCTCAAAAAATTCAAAAAAGAACTCGTGTGAATAGCTGAGCTAACTTAGTTTGTTTATTAATTCACTGTTCACACTTATTGCTTAAATTTAAATGGCCTTTCCTTTGTTCATCCCGTAGCATCCATCATCCTAACATTGACATTTACATAATTGTATCGGATTGGGGAGCTTGGGCACAGATCTCCATTTAGAGGCACTGATACACCCCTAAGGTTTAGGAATTGAATTTATTCTAGATCACTATAAACAAAATTAACAATTTATACATGGACATAAAGCTACCATCATGTCGCACATCATTCGAAATACCTAGAGAAACGATATTTTGATAACAGAAAAGATATCTGAAAACAAAAAGTTTTTCACAAGATTTTAAAAATTGACCGAATGGCTATATATATAGGATGTAAAACTCAGTATGTCCGTTTCGAGATTCAAACTATCGTATATGGAATCGCAAACCTTTTACTCCGTATTTTTATCTTTTCCCTTTTTGTGCAAGACCCAAAAAACACAACCCAAGATTTTAGATATTTCTTAATTTAAACAAGTAATGAGAAAATATAGGGCCGTTTAGTTAGAGAGAAATACTTCATTTTTCCAGAAAATTTTTCGTATGAAAAGGGAAAAACTGAAAATCCGTTTAGTCGCGATTTTTTCCAATAATTTTCCAAAAATATGAAATTCTTATTTTTCAATTTGTAATAGAAAAAATGAAAATAGCATTACACCCTTCTCACTTTTTTCATTTCCAAAATAATAACACCATTTCCTTCCTTCTCACTTTTTTCATTTCCAAAATAATAACACCATTTCCTTTCACCCTACACTTTTATCACGTCTCTTCCATCCTCCACCTTCACCATCCATCGTCGCCCACCTCTCCGCCCACCGTCAAGTTTTCAACTAAACAACTTTTAATTTAAAAAAAAATGAAAAATATAACTCCAACTAAACGGATTTTCAGATTTCTCAACTCTTCTCTAGAGGAGAAAAACAATTTCCTTCTCTAGGAATTTAGAAACAGAAAAACAGGAAAATTTTTCACCAACTAAACAGCTCATATATTACTCGAAATTTTCATTTTATCTCGTGTATGACAATAGATTAGAGATATTAGAAGCAATTAAAGTTAAACATGTTTTTAAATTTAAACTTTTTCCTTGATAATTCTTTTGGGTTTGATCTATTGAACTTTGAAAGTGTTCTAGTATATGTTATAAACTTTTAATCTGATTTTTTGGTCAGTTATTGGAGTAACTTGCCCTTCTATTTTGTTCTCCATGTTACTTTCCGAAAATGATGCCACATCTAAATGGCATAACTATCACAATATTTGATTTGTTCATGTTTCATATGTTTCGTGTCATGCGTTATGCGTATAATTAAATGTCATGTAGGCATGCGGATTTCGGAGGCCTTGTACCGTGTTAAAAATGAGGCCCTTCTGAAAAACATAAAAACCGCTTTGTTGAACAGACAATTCTTTAAGGGAGAATTGCATACACATCTAATAAAACTCAATAATTTGCATATTTTCCTATAAGATTAGTTTTCAATGCATGATGTATAATGCAACTTAAAAATGTTTTGAGTATATATGCAAATATGTAAGTTTTAGTCGGTACATATGCAACTGTCCCATTGTTTAAATATGAAACCTGGGTCATAACTCATAAGTATTAAAAAAAAATGTTACATTTTATATTGGTAACATTAATTCCTAAATCTTAAAATCATTTTACATCACAGTTAATCTATTCGTCCAGTTTTCAAAAATCATCATACCAACAACATTCTGAATTGTTATTTAAACAAATATGGCAAAAGTGAGGAAACAAACAGGCAAAAGAAACCTACCAAGAATATTAAACAAATTAAATGATCGAAAAAAAAAAGAAGCATGAAATGGAAAAAAAAATGAGGGATGAACAACCATTCTACTTGTTGGGCTTGCAAATAAAACACGGGCCCAAAATGGAATAAAAGTGATGTAAATAAGTTGACTAAAATACACCGTTGGTCCCTAAACTTGTACCAAAGCATCATGATGAGACAAAACTCGGCTTTTTCATCACCACAGGTCCAAACCTTGGCCTTTAAATGCAAAATTAGTCCTTTGACAAAGTCAAAGTCTGATTTTTGTTTTGTAGTCGAGGGTATTTTAGTCCATACACATTTATACTTTTATAACACATTTATATTTTATCCCTTCATCTTTCATCCTCGTCATCATCTCCCCAAATCATCATCTCCACTTTTCACGATAAGCTAATTACAGATCAGTTCATGAGAACAACAGATTGAATAATTGAATAAGCAAATCAATTCTACATCACAGTGTTTAAAACCCCAAAATGTAATATTGTCTAAATGGGCAATCAGTTTACCTTCTGTAATAGCATCATTAGGAATCAAATGGGTCAATTATATGATTTTTTTTCTCAGGAATTTGTTTTTTAACCTTTTCCGATCTCACACATAACAAACCCATAATACTGATAAAAAGAGCAGTGGTTTTAGTGGTCTTAAGTAGTTATGAGTTTTGCAAAAGCTTTAGAGTAGTGTTTTTTTTAAGGTCCCTTATGAATCTGTCATCACATGATATGCAGTCTCAGTCCCAACTGTCCCTTTTGACTCTCACTTTTAGATTAGTTAGATTTAATATTAGACCCTAATTTTTGTTTTATAAGTTGCTTATAGGTAGATGTTAATCTTTTTTAGCTTATTTTGGTCATTAGAGCTTATTAGCATGCTTATTCTTGCCATCAAAACAGCCCCATTCTGCCCTTTTCATTCTGATATGCAGTCCCTAGATGTCCCTTTTAGAAGCCATTGAAAGCTTGTTGATAGCTTCTAATATGCTCCCAATTTGTTTTTTTTTTCTTAGTCTTTATTATATGAGGATAACATGTCTTTGCTTATTTTTGATTATAGTGCTTGTTAGATGCCTTATTTTTAAGCTCAAATAATGCCTAGTGGGCTGTTTTCATCATAGTTGCAGCAGCAGTGCATCACCCTTAGTCCTTTAAGTACTTATTTGCTTTTTACCTACTTAGTTATTACTTAATTAAGCTTCCCTATAGTGCTTTAGGTCCCTTATTAGAATAGCATGGAGGAATGAACTTTCATCAAAATGGTAACATACAGATGACATCAATATCAAAATCTGTTAGGAATTAGAAATTCCAGGTATTAAAGAGTCGGTCACCTCAAGTATATGTAATCGTTAGAAAGCTCGTAGTCGTAGATTATTATAAGTTAAGTAGTATTTAGTTTTAGTAACACCGTGGAGGACGGACGGGTCTTTACCCATTGTATGCCTGATCCACAGCCCGTTGTGTGGCGTTTTATTGTAAGACTATAAATACTCTCTACCTTCCAAGGTAGAGAGTTGGAGCTCATAATAAGACTTTTCTTTCTCTCACTAAAGTTCCCTAAACCTCTAACTTTCTCTCTCTAGAACTCTTTGTACGCCTACTTTGTGTTTAGTTTGATGTGTATGTGAAATCCAATATGTTACAATTGGTATCAAGAGCCATGGTTTGATCATCTCTTACATATCTTTGGATTTCTAGTGACTTTTAGGTGGTTTTAGAGTTTGAAAAAGTTTAGTGGTTTTTGCATCATTTGGATCATTTCTAGTGTTAAAGTTTGAAACTTGAGTGTAGTTTTGTGTTTAGAATCATTGTATGTGCTTGGGTGTTGATTTGTTAAGCTTGAATCATCGTGGTTGGGTTGTTTTTGGATTGAAAAGTGATGTTTATGTGTTTTTCTTGCTAGCGACTTAAGCTACGGACAAGTTTTTCTTGGTAGCGACTTTCTTTGTAATTTGATAGCGAGTTGTAGTTGAAAGCCTTAGCGAGTTGAGCTAGCGACTTGTCTATTGAGACAAGCCGACAAACAGTACACTTAGTGGAGTCTCCCCTACGGGTAGCGACTTGGTGAAAGTTAGCGACTTGTACTTAAGTTTGTTAGTGAGTTGGTGTTAGCGAGTTGGTGCTTAGCGAGTTGCTCTTTAGCGACTTGACAACTTAGCGACTTGGTGCTTAGCGACTTGCTGTCAAAATTTTGCTAGCGATTTGGTGCTTAGCGAGTTGTTCTTTAGCGACTTTACAACTTAGCGACTTGGTGCTTAGCGACTTGCTGTCAAAATTTTACTAGCGACTTGGTGCTTAGCGACTTGGTTCAGGTTTTCTTAGTGACTTGGCTGACTCTGCCTGTAATACGATTTTCTCTTGATTTAGTAAAATCCCGTGAAAGAATCTATTTCCCGATTTAATCATAGAGTTATAAAATCCCGTTTAATCTGTCATCATGTCTACCAACGTTCCTACAATCATCTCCACTGTTGCCGAGGATGTTCAAGCAGCTGGTTCAGATACTCGTCCACCCATGCTTGACAGAACTGACTACGACTCTTGGGCTCAACGAATCAGATTGTACTGTCTTGGAAAGGAAAATGGAGTCAACATTCTCAAATCCATTGATGAAGGACCATATCGGGTTGAGACTACTAGAGACTTAATTGATACAGCTGAAGATGGAACAATGATCTATGGAATTGACAGACCAAAGACATATGATGAGCTCGATGATAAGGAGAAAAAGAGATTCGAGGCTGATATCAGGGCTTCTAACATCGTACTTCAAGGCCTTCCAAAAGATATCTACAAGCTGATCAATCACAACACCGAAGCCAAGGCAGTGTGGGATAATGTCAAGATGCTTCTCTCAGGTTCTGAATTAACTATGGAAGACAGAGAATCACAACTCTATGATGAATTTGAACACTTCAAGATGAAACCAGATGAGAGTGTCTATGAGTACTATGTGAGATTCCACAAGCTTGTTAATGATATGAGGAACATCAGAATGACTATGCCAAACATTCAGCTGAACTCAAAGTTTGTGAACAACATGAATCCCGAATGGCACAAGTTTGTCACCTCTGTAAAGCTAACCAAAGGATTGAAGAATACAAACTATGAGCAACTCTATGCCTTCCTCCTTCAGAATGAGAGACATGCTATGTTTGAAAAAAGGATTCTTAATCAGTTCAAAACCAACCAGGGAGAGACAAGCTCATCAAATGATTCAACTGCCTTCTACTCAAACATCGGAATCACAACCAAAGCCTCACAAGTCATACCCATGGGTAATGGCAATCACAAACTCATTCCTGATCCTATGTTCAAACAAGCTGATGCTGATGCACACGTGGGAAACTTCATTAATCAACTAGCTCTCCTGATTAGTCAAGACATGAACTCTCTTCCACACACCAACAACAATCTCAGAACTGCTTCCAATCCACACAATCAAGCCACTGTCAGAGATGGGAAGGTTATGGTGCAGCCAGTTCAAGAACAACAGTACGAACAAGCAAGAGGTGGAGCTGGTAGAGGTTATGCTGCAAATCAGAATAGGGGAAGGAATGGAAATCAGGGTCAAGCAAAGCCAATCAAATGTTACAATTGTGGAGGTGAGGGACACATTGCAAGGAACTGCACATCGCCAAAACGCCCTCAGAATGCCGAGTACTTCAGGGATAAGATGTTACTTGT
Organism: Chrysanthemum seticuspe; assembly: GCA_019973895.1. Taxonomy (NCBI): domain Eukaryota; kingdom Viridiplantae; phylum Streptophyta; class Magnoliopsida; order Asterales; family Asteraceae; genus Chrysanthemum; species Chrysanthemum seticuspe. The sequence continues at coordinate 159,641,003 of BPTQ01000009.1, forward strand.
GCAAGCTCAGGATAATGGTGCAGCTTTGGATGAAGAGGAGTTGTTGTTCTTGGCTGAGGGAAATGCTAAGACATATGATGCAGATGTAGATGAGCAACCAATTCAGGAGATAGGCCATAATCATCAGAATGCCTTTCAAGTAGCTGATTGTGATGCATACGACTCTGATGTTGATGAAGAACCCACTGCACAAACCATCTTCATGGCTATCATTTCTCCAATGGTCTCTCCTAAAGTCTCTTCATCACCACAAGCTGGTCCATCCAAAGACAAACTCATTTATGAGGTATTAAAATTATACGATGAAGTTGATGAGCAAAAGATACATAACGAAGTACAATCAACTGTATTTATTGAGTCAGATATTGAAAATATGGGTAATATCAATGTTGTCCCATATGATCAATATGTGAAACAAAGTGAAAGTGAGATTGTACCAAGTGATGCATCTTCTGCAGTCAATAATGATTATGTTTTTGATGAATTCACTGCATGTGCCCCTGATGATTCTGTCATCTCTGAACTGAATGCCTATAAAGAACGTGTTGCTATTTATGAACAACGTGCAAAATTTGAGTTGACCACCCGTGAGCAGGAAATGGATGACCAAATGCGTACAACTATTAGAAAAAGTAGGTTTAGAGAAGAAGTATTAAAACAAGAGGTAAACTCCTTACAAGAAAAGCTTTCTAAAACTGCTAAGCAAAAACAAGAACTTCAAGAAAATGTTAAAATGCTTAAGCAAGAATTCAGTGCTAAGGAATCAAAACTTTTGAATGATTTTTCTAATATAAAAACCTTGAAAAACAAGCTTGAAAATAAGTTGTATGTACAAGGAAATACCATTCAGACTGCTCACTTAATCACTAAGCATAGAATCTTAAGCGATAAGCATAGCATTCCCCTTGTTGAGGAACCAAATCCAGAGGTTATTAAAAAGGCTAGAAATGCTCATAAGGTTCTTTATGATGGCAATGAAATCCTTAAACCTAGACAGAAACCTAGTTGCGTTGAGTGCACTGAGGAAGATAAGAAATCAGATGAAGTCACTAGGGAAAAGATGAACAAGAAATTAGATGATCCTAAATGTAAAGAGAAGAAAATAAATATCACACCCCATGATTACAAGAAGGAGAATTGGATTTCCTTAAACATGTTTAAGCCTCAGACGTTGTTAACACCCGAACAAGTGTTCTGGAAAAAGGATTTAGATAAGCAAAAAGCAGAGAATCTTGTTGTAACAAACCCCCCCTTTAGGAAAATGCCTTCAGCGACTGTGTATCCTCCCAATACACCAATGCATTTAGTTCCTAGGACTATTGCCACTAAAAGCAAGACCTTAATCAGTCAATATGTTATTTTTCAACTATTTGTTGATTTTTAGAAAACTTGTAAGAAAAGGATCACACCCACTGGTATAACTGAAGGGGAAAGGGGTTTTGAGCAAACGAAAGAATGTTATTTAACTGAAGTCATGCCTTTCTTTAAACAACTAAAAGATCATTTTGAAAGTCTTAAAAAGGGAATGAACTTAGACATTAAAGAAATGGAAAAGGAGTCTGATGCAATGATAGTTGAGGTTAGTGACTATGAGCGGGCACTAAAATATAATGAGATTGAGAGGAAGAACTTGCATACATATAATGAGACTCTTATTTCTGAATGTATTACTCAAGATGTGTTTTTCACTGCTACAAACTGTTCCATTAATGCTTCTCAATTTCATGAATTATCTGTTGCCCTGAAAGTCTCCCATGATCGTGTCATTGAGCTTGAAAAGACTAATTCTAAACTAAATGAGAAAATTGAACTGGATGATCACGACAATTTGGTTAAACATTTTTCTAAACTAGAGGTTGAGCATTTTAATTTACAACTAAAATATCAACATCTTAAAGAAAATGTCAAAACTTCAAATATCAAGACATCCTCATATGCTCCAGAGTTTGATGCAGTTTTTCAAATTAACAAACGTGATGAACAGATTCAAGCTCATTGTAACACGATCAGAAAGTTGAAAGCCCAAATCTCTCAATTAAAGGGTCAAAAGAACGATGTGACAGGCTCCCAAATGCCTCCTCCTTTAGATTCTCAGAATTCTCAAACGTTTCATCTTCAAAACTTAGTAAATGCATTACAAAAGGAAAACGAAAGTTTTCTAGAAGAAAATGAAAAGGTTAAACGTCATTTCAATGAGTTATTTGAATCAATAAAGGTCACTCGTAACAAAAATAACGAACAAATAGCTTCATTACAAAAGGAAATTGAAAATCTGAAGAGTCAGGTAAATGGGAAAATGCCAATGACCAATGGGGAGAATGGTGTATCAAAGGTTCACTCTTGTAATAAATATGCTTTGTCTGTGAAATATGTTCCCCCTCATCTTAGGAATAACAAACTTGCAATTCAAACATATTTCTCATACCTTAAGGATTGTCTAGAATGTCTCCGTGAGATTGTTGAAGAGGATAAGTTAGAGAAACCACTTGATAATGCAATTGGGCATGCATGTTTATATGCCGAACGATCTCAAGAACTTCTAGAATGCTTAATCACAATATGCCCTAAGTCCTTAGGTGAGAGAGTTAATCCTTTGATTCCTTGTTCTATGTCTAGTGCCAAGCATGAAATCCATTCAATGCCCAATGTTATGAATGTGAACCTTAGTGTGCCTTCAAGTAGTTCAGATTCCAGATCTGTTAGTGCTAAGAAAGCGAATTCTAGTATGCCTCCTAGGAGTACAAATCCCAACACTTCTTGTGTTAAGAAAGTGAACCTTAGTGTGCCTGCATGTAATTCAGATCCCATCACATCTAAACAGGAGATGCAAAGAGTAGCAAAATCAACTAATGTTCCCATTCCCTCTACAGGAGTAATCAGTGACATTAAAGCGAGCAGGTCAAAGTCTCAAGACAATACAAGGAATGATAGGACCTCGCAAGCTAAGAATGTGCATTGGAAGAGAGTAGAAGACCAACCTAGGAACTTTAAGCTTGAGTCGAATAAAACGAATCGTGTTGATTCTAGTATTAGCCATAGGCGTACTGTAATTAATTCGAATTCTGATACTATTTGCAAACCTTGTTATGATGTCTGCTTGAATTCTGTCTCTAATCATGAATGTGGTGTGAATGTTTTGTCTAATGCTGTCATACCCCCAGTTAATATTGCTAATACAAAAAATCATGTTAAAAAACCTAAATGGCAGAGGCGAAAGAAAGTTAGAAAATAGTGGAAGCCCACAGGAAGAACATTTAGTAAGATAGGTTATCAATGGATACCTGTTGGCCATAAGGTTAATCAGGCAACGCCCACTAGAAAATGGATGCCTACTGGTAGAACTATTCCCTTAAGAAGTGAGCACACTTTGAATAGGGCAAATACAGACAATAGTACTGCATCTATTCATAATGATTCCATTGCCTTAATTTCTGATATGAATGCTTCTATTTCTGATGTGGGTGTTCCAACCATTGTTACTAACCAAATGGAACCCATTCTTGCATGGGGATCCCAATTATCCAGTTATCCATTCTTGTCTGTGTTCAACTGCAGATCGTTCAAATCGTTCTGTGGTACCTGGACTCAGGTTGTTCCAAGCATATGACTGGCGACCGGTCGCGGCTCATGAACTTCGTGAGCAAATTCATCGGGACAGTTAGATTCGGGAATGATCATTTCGGTGCAATTATGGGTTATGGAGATTATGTTGTTGGTAAAAGTGTTATCTCCAGAGTATATTATGTTGAAGGTCTTGGTCATAACCTGTTCTCTGTTGGTCAATTCTGCGATTCTGATCTAGAAGTAGCCTTCAGAAAACATACTTGTTTCGTTAGAGAACTTGATGGTAAGGAACTTTTAAGAGGTTCACGTGGTTCAAATCTATAAACCATCTCTATCAAAGATATGATGAAGTCTTCTCCAATTTGCTTGTTGTCAAAGGCTTCTAAAACAAAGTCATGGTTATGGCATCGTCGTCTCAATCACTTGAACTTCGGCACCATCAATGATCTCTCCAGAAAGGACTTAGTTGTAGGTTTACCTAGACTTAAGTATGAAAAGGATCATCTTTGTTCAGCATGCCAATTGGGAAAAAGCAAGAAGTATGCCCATAATCCCAAACCTACTAACTCTGTCACAGAAGTTCTTCATACAATTCACATGGACTTATGTGGACCCATGAGAGTGCATAATATCTTTGGGAAGAAATATGTGTTAGTTGTGGTTGATGATTTCTCTAGATTCACCTGGGTAAAGTTCTTAAAGACAAAGGATGAAACTCCAGATATCATCATCAAACAGCTGCAGGTTCGTCTTAACAAAACGGTCAGAATCATCCGAACAGACAATGGAACTGAGTTTGTTAACAAACAACTTAGTGAGTTTTATGAAAGTATTGGAATCAGTCATCAAAGAAGTGTTCCTCGAACTCCTCAACAGAACGGTGTAGTTGAAAGACGAAATCGAACTCTTGTGGAAGCCGCAAGGACAATGCTGATTTACTCAAAAGTTCCAATGTTTCTCTGGGGTGAAGCCATCGCCACTGCATGCTACACCCAAAATCGATCCCTGATTCACACTGCTCATGAAAAAACTCCATATGAACTTGTCCACAACAGAAAACCTAATCTTTCATTCCTTCGTGTGTTCGGTGCATTGTGTTATCCAACTAATGAGGGCCAAGATTTAGGCAAACTTAGAGCTAAAGCAGACATTGGAGTATTTGTAGGTTATGCACCAAACAGAAAAGGATGCCAAATCTACAACAAGAGAACCCGAAATATCATGGAAACAATTCACGTCACATTTGATGAGCTGACCGGTCAAATGGCTCCTGGACAATCCAGTTCAGGACCCGCTCTTCAAAACAGTCCCATTGGTTCATCCCTTGTACCAAATTCTTCTCCAACAACTCCATATGTACCTCCATCTGAAGATGATTTAAAGAAATTGTTTGATCCTATGTTTGATGAACTCTATGAGCCAAGTGCTAATGAACTGTCAATTCCCACAACAGAGGCTGCTCATATCCCTGAGAATGAAGTCAATCCTTCAGTCTCAATATCATTAAGTCAAGAAGAACCTGCTGCTGATAACTCAGTCTCATCAACAAATCATCAATCTTCGAATGTACATCATGGAACTGTTTCTGGCATCAATGATGAAGTTAATCCATTTGCTACTCCTAAAGATGCTCCATTTGAAAACATATTTGCTCCTGAATCATCATCAGAACCATCTTCTTCAGGAGACATCGACTCTGCTACCTCAGTCCCTCAACAACTGCCACATGAACACCTTAGAAAATGGACTCACGATCATCCATTAGATAACATCATTGGAAATCCCTCTCGTCCTGTATCAACACGGAAACAACTTGCAACCGATGCCTTATGGTGCTTCTTCAACTCCGTACTCTCTAAGATTGAACCAAAAGATGTTAAAACTGCCATGAATGAAGACAGTTGGTTCAATGCCATGCAAGAAGAAATTCATGAGTTTGATTGACTTGATGTATGGGAATTAGTACCTGCTCCAGATTGTGCTATGATCATTGCTCTAAAATGGATCTTCAAAGTGAAACTTGATGAGCATGGTGATGTCCTAAAGAACAAGGCTCGATTGGTTGCTAAAGGATACCGTCAAGAGGAGGGTATTGACTTTGAAGAATCATTTGCTCCTGTTGCTCGTATCGAGGCAATCAGAATCTTTTTGGCTAATGCTGCCAGTAAGAACATGGTAGTCTATCAGATGGATGTAAAGACGGCATTTCTGAACGGAGATCTTAAAGAAGTCGTCTACGTCAGCCAACCCGAAGGCTTTGTGAATCCAGAGCATCCTACTCACGTCTATCGTTTGAAGAAAGCTCTATACGGTTTAAAGCAAGCTCCAAGGGCATGGTATGATACGCTATCAAAGTTTCTTCTATCTACCGGTTTCAGCAAAGGAGCAGTTGATCCTACATTGTTCACCAGAAAGTCAGGCAAACATTTAATTCATGTTCAAATTTATGTTGATGATATCATCTTTGCCTCGACTGACCCCAATGAGTGTGACCGTTTTTCAAATGAAATGGATTCAAAATTTCAAATGCCAATGATGGGACAAATGTCATTTTTCTTGGGATTACAAATTTCACAAAGTCCCGGAGGCATTTTCATAAATCAATCTAAATATGCAAATGAGATTTTAAAGAAATTTGGATTCAATTCTAGTGACCCTGTTGACACTCCCATGATTGAACGTACAAAACTAGATGAGGACCACTCAGGGATCATGATAGACCAAACGAAATATCGTAGTATGATTGGATCCCTGATGTACCTCACAGCTAGTAGACCAGACATCTTGTTCGCTGTTTGCATGTGTGCTAGATACCAGGCTAAGCCTACTAAAAAGCACCTTGAAGCGGTTAAACGGGTCTTTCGGTATCTCCAAGGAACCATCAATATGGGACTTTGGTACCCGAAGGACACCGGTATGTCACTAACAGCCTATGCAGATGCTGATCATGCAGGATGTCAAGATACTCGTCGAAGTACGTCTGGAGGTGCTCAGTTTTTGGGTGATAAGCTTGTGAGCTGGTCTTCAAAGAAGCAAATGAGTACTTCTATTTCCTCTACAGAGGCTGAATACATAGCCATGTCATCTTGTTGTACTCAAATCCTATGGATGAGATCCCAATTATCTGACTATGTTTTTGAATTTAACAAAATCCCTCTGTACTGTGATAATAAAAGTGCTATTGCTCTCTCATGCAACAACGTACAACACTCAAGAGCAAAGCACATCGACATCATTTCATCAGGGAACAAGTTGAAAATGGTGTGGTGGAACTTTACTTTGTGATGACTGAATACCAGTTAGCAGACATCTTCACCAAAGCTCTTCCTAGAGAACGTTTTGAGTTTATTCTTCCACGACTGGGTCTTAAGAGCCTACAACCAGAAACACTCAAACGTCTTCAAGAGGAAGAAGAGGAGTAAAAGGTTTCCTTCATCTATCCCCTGTAAATATTTTTTTCGAAAAACAAAATACAAAATTATAAAACCTTAAAAAATCAAATAGAAAAATATAAAACTTTCAAAAATCCATAAAAATTAGAAAATCTTGAAAATTTTCAAAAAATATTGTTATTTTATCATGTTTTTCCTTGTTCGATATCATCTACGGATTTTGTGTTGTCATTCAAAGAATGACACGGGTCTTTAGATGCTGTTCGAATATTAAAAAAAAAAAAAAAAAAAAAAAAAAAAAAAAAAAAAAAAAAAAAATCAAAAAATATTTTTGGGAGAAACAGAAACAATGGTTTATTGTCATCTCAGGCAGTAACCCGCTTTTTAAAGAAAGAACAGAGCCATACTTTATCATGTTTTTCAAAATTCCATGCTCTGATTCTATAAACATTTATCTGCTGAAAACTAACTGCATTGAAAAATAACTCGGACTCTATTTTTGATAATCATCTGGACTTATTTGTCAAAATATCTATCTCTCAATCAACAACCTATGTCATTCATTGAGGGGGAGAATGATTCAATTAAATTAAAAGGTTATTTGTCATTCAATTGTTTTCAAAAGATATTCATGCATGTTTAATCAATGGAGTTTAAAGTCTTAAAAGCCGATCCTTATCAGTTAAAACGCTTTCATAATCATGTCACAATTCTCCTTAAAAGCTTTCAAAATCAATTTAAATCTTCAAGAGATCACAAATCTCAAATGATTTGATAATTGTGATCGGGGGAGAATTTGTGATTTAAATTGGATTTAAACTGATAATTCGGTAAATGGTTTTATAAGGATGTACAAGCTCTCCTTCCCACATGTGCCAAACGATTTCAAATTTTCCATGCACATGTTGCGGGGGAGCATCTATCTTAAACCACAAAGATCTGAAACGTGATCAACTTATATCAATGTGCATGTTCCCTCTTGTATGTGCAAAACTCTTTCATACCTCAAGGCACATATTGAGGGGGAGCAAACTTATGAAAACCTCATCCTCCCCTACAATGCTTTATCTACTTGTTTTGATTAGGGAAGTGATGTTGATATCTTTTAGAAAATGGAATTCAAAGAAGTTAACTCTTTCTCTTGTCTCCGTGTGCAAAACGATTTCAATCACTTGATGCACATGTTGAGGGGGGAGCTCTTATTCTAAAAATATCAAAAACAATTCAGGTGAAAAATGCTTTGATAATATATCACAAGCACCTGGATTGATTTTCAAATGGTTTTCAATTGGTTTCTATGGCAGATGAACAATACCAAATAGACCGACCAACTTTACTTTATGTATGGTGATATAAGGATGATAAGGTTAGGTATGTGTTCCCATGATCCGCCAGAACCGGAGGGATCTACCCAGGGACTATCCACTAGATAGTGTAGAAGTCCTTAGGTTCATTGAAACAAGGAGAAAAATGAGATATGGGAAGAGTGCAGACTGACACTGAGCTAGTACTGGAATAAACCCAACAAGGTTCTAGCCATGAAGTCTCGGTAAGCACTGAAGGGGTTGAAGAATTAAAAAGAATTGAATGAGAAAAGGGTGAAAACAAATAGCCCTCCATTTATTCAACCTTAGGGCATATACCGGGTTCAATTCATATGCTACTGGTGGTTATCAAGGTGACATCGGTATTGAAGACAAGACGTCATGGACCAAGTGACGCACTGCACTTCAACTTCCCAAACCACTCAAGTTCCTCTTAAAAGGACTTGTTTCATTCTCACGGGGAACCGACATTATCTATCGACTTTCTCTTAGAGATTGATGATATTGAAGAAGGAGACCCTCTCCCTAGTCTCCGATACAGGATCCAAATATGCACAAATTGAGTCTAGAGCCACGAGATCATCCATAAATCTCATTAGGACACATTCAATGAAGACTCTCTGTTTCACACAATGTGGAAAGAGAGATTATATCTTGAGTCCTACGCATTATCCTTGTGGTATTGCCAGAACATCCGAGTGATATGTAAAAATATTCACAATGAAGATGGAAAGCCTTCTGGAGCCAACATCAAACAAGCTCCTGGTAGGTGGCATGTGAGATCTATTCAATAGATCAACCATGTGACAACTGAACAGAAACAATGGAGCGATTCAATCTTTTGAATCAATCCTGGTTCAGGTTATGGATTGACAGATACCTTTGAAAAACCGGTCATTGTGCTTAAAAACTCTTTTCTTTAGCACATCGACCGTGTACGAATATTTCAAATCAAAAGGTGTTTTATGATTGATAATTGATTTTCATTAAAACCTTCGTTGTATTGCAAAAACAATTTCTATTGAGCAATACACGATTGTTTTTCAAATATCTTTTCATCAATCAGTGAATCTCTATTCGCTGGTTCACTCACTCTGTGTTGTCTTCTTTGAGACGTTCCGGTTTGAGAACAGCTAGAGCAGCTGTGTGAGATATAGGATTTCATAATCACATTAAACCATAAACAATAGTGGCGTATATAAGTTTTAGAGAGAGAAAGGGAGATGTTCTAGTAAGAGAAAACTCATGGAAGGTTAGATTCCAAGTGAACATCCAACCCTCTACCTTGCAAGGTAGAGGGTATTTATAGGTTACAAAATAAACGACCTCCTGACGGCCTGTGGATCAGGTATACAATGGGTAAACTAACTAATAACCTGCTAAGTAATGTAAATAACGACAAGTCTACGAGCTAACTTATGCTATGTAATATTGGGGTGACCGACTCTTCAATACTTGGAATTTCTGATTCCTAACAATCTCCCCCTAAGGGAGGTCACCTCATGTTGTACATTTTGAATTCTAGCATTCTATTCTTGACTTTGTTCTTGAGCTCGTAGACATTGCTTCATTAAAGGATTCATATTCTGTGATTCTGTGGTGAATACATCAATGTTCATCTTCAATGCATATTTCGTGGAGGTTATGGAGCTGATCCACATGATAATGAGTTTTGAGCCAGCCTTGAGATCATCAGCCACATTAAATCTCTGACACTTCCTTTGTGGTGTTGATATTATGTGATGTTGTGACTTTCGGACCGACATGCTCACATTCTGGATCATGATATCTTCTCATCAGAGTAACAGAAGCTTTCGTTGATTCATGATATTGGCAGCATCGTAGCAGAAGCATAGTATAAAAATATCAGAACCAGGTTATGTAGATATGCACCAGTCATGATTTCTTCAATTAAGTGTGGTTGCTGTGAACATGCGGCTTTGGATTGACTCCTCAATTCTGATCAGCTGCAAACGTCGGGTTTACCTGCATAAAACAGTTAGCAATAAAGCGCACGAAAGTGTCTTTGATCACTTTCGTTGAATTGAGGTACACGGCCCACGGTTCCCTGTTGATCAGTACAAGTACTGCCTGTGATCAGGTATAATTCCGAAGAATTTCCTTGACAGGGTTTCGCAGCTGCTCTAGCTGTTCTCAAACCGGAACATCTCAAAGAAGACAACACGGAGTGATTGAACCAGTGAAGTAGAAATTCACTGATTGATGAAAAGAGATTTGAAAGACAATCGTGTATTGCTCAATAGAAATTGTTTTTGCAATGCAACGAATGTTTTAATGAAAATCAATTATCAATCATAAAACACCTTTTGATTTGAAATATTCGAACACGGTCAATGTGCTAAAGAAAAGAGTTTTTAAGCACAATGACCGGTTTTTCAAAGGTATCCGTCAATCCATAACCTGAACCAGGATTGATTCAAAAGATTGAATCGCCTCATTGTTTCTGTTCAGTTGTCACATGGTTGATCTATTGAATAGATCTCACATGCCACCCACCAGGAGCTTGTTTGATGTTGGCTCCAGAGGGCTTTCCATCTTCATTGTGAATATGTTTGCATATCACTCAGATGTTCTGGCAATACCACAAGGATAATGCGTAGGACTCAAGATATAATCTCTCTTTCCACATTGTGTGAAACAGAGAGTCTTCATTGAAAGTGTCCTAATGAGATTTATAGATGATCTCGTGGCTCTAGACTCAATATGTGCATATTTGGTTCCTGTGCCGGAGACTAGGGAGAGGGTCTCCTTCTTCAATATCAACAATCTCTAAGAGAAAGTCGATAGATAATGTAGGTTCCCCGTGAGAATGAAACAAGCCTTTTTAAGAGGAACTTGAGTAGCTTGGGAAGTTAGTGCAGTGCGTCACTGGGTCCATGACGTCTTGTCTTCAATACCGATGTTACCATCAGTAGCATATGAATTGAACCCGGTTTCTGCCCTAAGGTTGAATATATGGAGGGCTATTTGTTTTCACCCTTATCTCATTCGATTCTTTTTCATTCTTCAACCCCTTCAGTGCTTACCGAGACTTCATAGCTAGAACTTTGTTGGGTTTGTTCCAGTACTAGCTCTATCTCAGTCCGCACTCTTCCCATATCTCATTTTTCTCCTTTTATCATCATACCTAAGAACTCTACACTAACTAGTGGATAGTCCCTGGGTAGATCCCTCCGGTTCTGGCGGATCATGGGAACACATACCTAACCTTATCATCCTTATATCACCGTACATAACGTAAAGTAGGTCGGTCTATTTGGTATTGTTCATCTGTCCTTTGGAACCAATTGAAAACCATTTGAAAATCAATCCAGATACAAGTAATATATTATCAAAACATTTTGTACCTGTATTGTTTTTGATATTTTTAGAACAAGTGCTCTCCTGTTTGAAATCATTTTGCACACGGAGGCAAGAGAAAGAGTTAACTTCCTTGAATTCTATTTTCTAAAAGATATCAATCATCACTTCCCTAATCAAAACAAGTAGATAAAGCAGTCTCGGGAAGGATGAGGTTTTCACAATTTTGCTCCCCCTCAATATGTGCATCAAGGTTTGAAAAGATTTTTGCACATACTAGGGGAAAGTTCTTTGAAGTGCAGCCATGATCACCAAACATTAAGAAACCATTTAACACACAATCAAGGTACCTTATATAAAAGCATGGAAAACTTTGTACCCTGAAGGTTTGAATTTGTTTTTGAAATGCTCCCCCTTAATATATGCTTCGAGATTCGAAAATTGTTTAGCACATATTAGAGAGCAGTATGCACTTAAAATGGTCATCTTTTAACATCTTTCATATTTATATCACATTTTCTCCCCCGATCAAAAATTTCAAATCCTTTGAGATTTTGGATCTCAAGTGATTTAAATATGTATGAGACAAAACGTTTGTTGGAGAAAAATGTGTCCAATTTTATATGATCAGAAGTGGACGACACTGAAGTTCCCTTTATAGACAAAAAGGGGAATCCACAGTACATAACCTAACACTATTACATGCATTATAGATGTTCATAGTATGTACACCATTTATTACACATATTACACAATTGTAAGCAATACAAAACATAAACTACATTCGGAAGATGTCTTCATTCAGTCCTTTGAAGTAGTTTGTAATGACCGGCACGAAGTCTTCCACCCACAAAGCTTTCAAGGTTGCGATAGATCATTCTAGTCTTCAATCTTCGTCTGATTGCAGCAATAAACTCTTCACACCTCTTCACATCCTCATCAGACCAGAATTTCGTTTTGTTCCCCGGCTTCATATTAATTTTGATATCTTTCACCCTGGAGTTTAATTCTTCTTCGACCATCTTAAGTGTGCCATCACTGAATTTGTATAACTCACGCAATCTCATTAACATCCTTGACCCGTATCTTTCAGTGAAGATGACTGCTCTGGGGTTGTCAATCACTATATATTCATGGCGGTATTCATGTCCATTGGCTTCCCATTTTGGTCTTGTAAGATTGACTCGAGTCTGGTAACTTTCTATTCCCAATTGAAAGTCTCCAACTCTTAGTCGAATGACCAAGCCTCTGATCCAGAGATTGACAGCAGCCGAGAGAGCCTTCTTCTCACGAGCAGGAAGATGATTAAGGTGTCCTTGGAGGTTCAAAAGATAGAGATCTTCAAAGTCATTTGGCATCAGATGTTTGAAGTCGTTCTCTTCTATGACGTGCTCTTTCAAGTCAGCTCTTCGAAGAACAATCTTCTTCAGGTAATCATACCCGTAGATAGGGAAGATCTCTATACCAATAACACTAAGAATATGCAGTCCTGATCGAACAGCTCTGCGTCTCTTCTTGGCACTATGTCTTTCAATGTAGAATTCCTTCTTCTTGAACCACCAATGAGAGATCCCATATGAAGCGACAATGTCATATTGTTGCTCTTTGTCTGCCCAGAATTGATCTGGAACCATCTGTTCGAGACCTTGATCAGTGTAGGTAGCAGCCTTCATCTTTGAAATTGATAGAGCAGGTCTTCTTTCAGAAGTATGTCCACAGAGATAGTCCAGATCATGGTTAAAGAAGAATTCTGACTGAATGGTCATAAATCCAGTTTCACCGCCGAGAGGAAGTGGGTTGTTCATATCAAACCTATTGATCTGTTCACCAACTTGATCATTCAACATTCTGTAGCATTCCTCCATTTGATATTGAAGCTGATTAGCATTCGAGTGGAAGACTTTAACTATTTCATAAGCTGGACCTTCAAGATCTTTAGGGGTGATAGATGTGATTTCCTTCTTCTTACAAAACCACTTTATAAAGCTCCCCATATCCCCTGTGAAGTGAAGAAGAGAGTCTTCTGCCGGAGCTTCATAGTTGGAAATGATAGTTGAAGCCCAATTGTTTGCTGGATTAGTTGAATCAGACTCAGGAATAAACCATGAAGGCTCAGGAGTTTGAGGTTTATCTTGAGCAAGCCAACTTTGAGTAACGTCCTTTGAAGGTGTAGTTCTAGCCGTTTTGATTCGTCTTCCTTCAATATAGGCATCCAACCAATCTTCATCTTCTGTAATATTTGGGATGTGCTTGGTAGAAGCATCATCATCTTCAGAGTCAGATTCTTGAGCAACAAAAGATTCTTCATTCATCATTTGCTCTTCTGGAATAGTAGGGATGGTTGGTGTAAACCGGTAATCGAAAGTGGTTCTTTTGGTAGACATATTATGATGTTTTTGACCACTTGAGGTACTTGTTTGTTTCTGAGTGGTTGGAGGTGGTGATGGTGGGCTTACATTGTGAGAACTGATTGTTCCTGAGGATCCCCCAACTCCAGATGTGCCAGCACCTCCTGTAGGAGGTGGTGGTGGCTTGGGACCTCCCGACATATCTTTTGAGTCCATTGGAACATATCTTCTTTTCTTCTCTACCTTCTTTTCACGATCATCAGCAACAAATCGCTCATAATCATCATACTTCATAGATTCATCGAGTGCCTCATATAACTTCTTGTGTGTACTGTGCTTGTACTCTCCTTCCTCATACATTTTCTCAGAGAGAACTGATCTCATGTCAGAGATCGGCAGATCTTTGAATCGTTGTAGCAAGGGAGCCTTCATTGCCCATTCAACCGCATCTTTAATATCTGCTTCTATTGCCTCTGTTACGATTTCATTGAGATTTAGATTCTCCAGTTTCTTGATACGACTATCAAGGTTGTTGACAGCAATAGGAAAGTATTTCTCAATTGTTGTAATACGTGACTTGGCCTCTTCAAGCAATTCCTCTGTTGTTCTAGAAGGAGTTGGTGATGCACGAGGCGGTGAGTCAGGAGGGGTGACAGGATCACTGATCGAGACAACTTGTACTAACTCATTAGTGGGATTGGGATGTGGAAGTGCAGTTGTAATAACAAGTTCGAGTGTTGGTGTGATTGACGGGGATGACACAGCAGTGGAGACCTTTGGTGCAGACATCGGAGGAATCGAAGAAGTATCTTGATGTATAGTGACAGAGAACATGGACTGAACTTCTTCCTTTTCATTCGTTTGCTTATCTGATTCGATGTCAGAGGGACCGTCTTTCAAGAATTGGTCCCCGTATGTAGGGTCAGTATCAAGATTTTTAAGTGAGCAAAGTGATCCAGTAGACACATTTGTTTCTTCAAGATGCTTGAGTGTTTCAGATCCAGGATCAACGTTCTCCAGTGGATCATTTTTCTCACTTGCTGACTTAAAAACTGGGGTCTCTGTGGTAAAAGGAGTCTCCTGATTATCTTCTTGTGCATCACTGGACGCGGGAGATTCAACTGATCTTTATGCCTCATCAGTGTCCATCCCAGTTTGCACTTGTGTAGATGAAGGTACGACATCTCTTTTCTTGAGAATAAACTGGGTCGTTGTTTTAGGAGGTGGTGAAGAGATATTTAGTAGCATGTGTGCGGCTTGTTCTGCTTCTCCTCCAGCAACTCCTTTACCTTTGTCTTGTGTGATAGGATTGAATTGATGAGGTGCTGACTCAGGTTCTCTTATAGTGACTCCTCCTACTGGTGGTCTCTGAGACTCGTTTAGGCTGTCAAGGCTTTGCTGAATTCCTTGACGATATGCGGCTTCGTCTTCATCAATCAATTCTGTTACTTTTCCAGTAACCTTAGTTCCCTCATCATTTCCCTTACCAGCGTCATTTTTTCTTCTCTTTTGCTGTTGTGATGGAGAGACATTAGATACTGAGCTGCCAGGCCTCTTGTTTTTCTTGGGAAGGCTTGAGTATGAGGCTTGAGATTGCTTAGATTTGGAAGAGGAGTTCGGGATGTCAGCTGCATTAGCGGATGCTTTCTTTACATAACTCTTGAAGTAATCCGCATTCTTGATTCTACCATTAAGCAAAGTTTCGGGAACTGGCATGCCGAAAATCTCCCTGTCATATCCTTTGGCACTATATTTAAGATTGCCAAGAACGAATTCATCACTGGTTTCATGCTTGGCAGACTCGCTACGTGAGTTGATTCTGTGAGTTTGTAGCAAATGACTGATAATGAGTTTTGAGAACCTGATGCTGGGAATCACTCTTTTACCAAGACTTTTTCTTCCTTTGACTTTATTCTCAGAGTTGATTCTGTCAGAGATAAATGTGTCCAAGGATAAGATGAATTCTTCCCAGATAAGTTCAGCAAAGTCAACGTTTTTTCTTTTGACAATTCCCCACAGTATCTGAATAATGGGAGCTCGAACTCTGTCTGTCCCTGAAGTTTTACCGGTTAGACACAGGTTGAGGATTGTGACGATTGATCTCCATGGTTGATATATTTCTGCATTGATGAGTGAAGAGATCTTGGTTAATTTATCCGGGTACCCCAGTTCGTCGACAAAATTTAAGATATCATGAATGGAAGGTGGGGAGATGAATTTGTTTGAAGGGTTTCTTGGTGTGATTTGAAGAGCATCCCTGAGGGTTTCAACAGAGATGTTATACCATTTGTCTTCAAGCATACACGAGTATGAAGCAGAAATCTTTTCCCAAGTAACAGTTTTCCAGAATTGCTGAAGATAGATGGATGGGATAGAACACCGCTTGGTTAGAGCATTAAAGAAGTTGGTGTCCTTCAAGATATCGACAGCTAGACGGTAGGTAGGGTTATGTTGCCCTCTGTCAACATCTAAGAAGAAGTTGCTCTTAGCAATTGGCACCCATTCAGCACGAGGAACTAATTCTTCATCAGTCAGAATGACATTTTGTGCAGATGCAGTATGAACATCAGAAGATGTGATGTCAACCATTGAGATCTGAAGGTTACACAGACAACACAGACCATATCCAGGAAAATTGTTAGGGTAAGTTGCAGTTATGGTGTATATGGAGATCAGGATGTAGCAAACTAAACATGAATAGCATGCAGAAACTTATGAGTGTAGCATGTCCTTTTTGGAGAAGGTATAAAAAATAGATAAAACCAAAGGCGAATTATACACAAACTACAACTGGCATTGGAACTATCATTTGATCAACTCACATAAAGCACTACACATAAGTGACAGTAGGTTACCAACATGCAGACTACATGATGAATGAGGAACACATCATATGACAACTAGCATCAGTTATCTTGCATGGGCTACAAAGTAACTCGCAACATTCAATAACACAGACAACTCGCATATAATATAAAACAAGTCGCATATGGCAACTCGCATGAATAAACTCGCTTAGGTCAAACAATGGGTGGTCAACATATATGCCAACTCGTATTACAGACATGAAGCAAGTCGCATATGGAAACTCGCATAAGATGACAGATGTTAGCATAGTTAACTCGCATACATTACAAAGTATGAAGCAAGTCGCATATGGCAACTCGCATGAGTCAACACGCTTTGGTCAAACAGTGGATGGTCAACAAATATGCTAACTCGCATTATAGACACGAGGCAAGTCGCATACGGCAAGTCGCATACGGCAACTCGCATTAGGCAACTTGCAGTTGGCAACTCGCATTTGGCAACACGCATATGATGAAAGATAACACGCTTAGTTGACACGCTTAGGTAACTCGCATAAGATACAATGAATCTAGACATATTGCATAGGGAATAGGCAACACGCATAAATGACTTTGCAACTCGCATATAGCAAATCGTTTTAAAACACATTTAGCACCAACACGCATATAGGTATGTCTTTAACAAATCATCAGGCCAACTCGCATTCAAGAAACCAATCTAACTCGCTTATAAAAACTTAGCATGTGAACCTTCACTTAACTTCACGAGACCACAACTACATGTATAACCATAGTCAAAAACATACAAAGATTGGAAATCCTAAATACTCTATTCAAACCAAGTAGCAAATCTTGAGCCTACTCATAACACATCCTCTACACGCATAATCAAGAATTCTTTCAGACGAAGGCAATGTATGACATATCATTTAATGAGAGTATCAACGCTACAATCAATAACAATTAAACACAAACATACAAACCTAATGTCCAAACAATTGATTTAGATGAGAATCGAGAGGACAAAATCTGCAAAGGGATTAAGAACAAGATGGTTTAGGAATACATCTTTTATATGTGTTAAGATAAACAAGATCAGATAACACAAACAGCCTACCACATAGTCTTCAGTATGTAACTCGCTTATATGAGAGTTGAGAGAGAATAGTTAATGCGTGTTTTGACCAAGATGATAAAAGTGATTTTGACCATGACATACAACACGCATACATAGGAGAATACTAAAAGCGAGTTGACACTATAAGTCCCTCTACTTGTAAATGCAACTCGCATATACGGTACACAGATATGGGAAATGTCATTTTTAGTCCCTCTACTTGACAACTCAACTCGCATACAGACACAACATAGCAATTCGCTTAATATATCATAGCAACTCGCATATAACTATAAAGAGTAAAATATCATCACAAATCACATCATACTCAAATTAAATCCATCAAACATCAGATGAACTGTTTCAGCTAAATTTAATCACCAAATAGTATGCAACAGCCAACTCACTCAAATAAAGCATGCATATGTACTGATTCAGCTACAGGTGCACAATCCTCCCCCTCAATCAATGATACGAGGAAAAGAGAAATCATTGATTGATATAGTATTATGAAATAACTACAGCAAGAGTATGAGGGACCAAACAAAATATAGAAAATTATTACTACTCTGTTCGAACTTCATCTAAAATCCCGTGACATTGTTGAATGACATTTCTAGGACCGTAGATGTTATCGATGACAGAAACGAGAGTAAAAATGAGTGAAATAATGAATAAAAAATGTGAAATTAGAGTATTAGTTTTTTTTTTTTTTATATTTTTTAATAAAAAAGAGAACCTAATAAGTATGAGTCCTGAAAAGAGGTGATCAGGAGTCAGAGTATGAGATGTATCAATTCTGACAGGCTACCATTCCAGAGTGAGCATTCTTCAGTTCTGATGGAAACCAGGTCATGATGTTCATGAACGACTTGAGCATAATACCTGAAACAGATTGAGGACACTTTGCACTAGTAGCACATGCATTATTTCAAATGGGTGGGTTAGTGACAGGTATATTCTTTATTTTTGAATTAATAGAGTCAGATCTTGAAGTATCATTACTGAACATCTCTTTAAGTTCAACATTTTTGAAGGTTTTTCCTGTGGGGATCCATCTGAGGCAACTTCTGGGTGAGTAAGTCCGTTTGGTACCTGTAAACTTAAAGAGTCTGCCAGTAGGAACCCACTTAAAACAACTGCTAACAAAGTTAGATGAAGTTATGTTCCTGTTCTGATCATTGGTCCTTTTGCAATTAAATTGCTTCTTAGTGGATTGGTCTGTCATTTGACTCCTTAAATTCCTGATCTTAGATTTCTGAGCCATCTGCTGGAAATTGTCTTTCCTACGGTTGGAATGACTTTGTGAAGTGACTGGATTCGACAAAACCTTATTATTTTCAACCTGGGGGGCAAGCTTAGATTTTGACGCTTTAAATCTTTCTGTCTTAAATGCATTGGGTTGCCTAGTTACAGGGCGTTTAGTGGCATTATGAACAGTTGATTTCTCCAAAGTTGATGGTTTTGTGAGCTTAGTATTCACTCTATTTCCTGTAATTTTCCTAATCTCATTTCTTAATGCAACGATAGTGAAACTCTTATCCTGAACTTGGTCTTTGAGGGCATCTATGTCAGATGACATGGAGTTGATTTTATCAATCTGTTTGGTCCTACACTCCAGAAGATTCTTCTTTAAGGATTCATTTTCTCTTAGCAATTTTGCAACACATATGGCTAGTTCCTCATTTCTAGACTTAATTTCATTACAAGCATCATAATTAATATCCGCATTCATGTTCAATTGAGTGTCTGACATTTGTTTTTTCAGGTTACGAATGGTTGAGTCTTTGTCTAGAATCTGAGTTTTTAACTGATTAATTTCAAAAAACTCACAGAATTCTGGATTTGTGCATGCATTTGAAACAGGAGAATTTTCTTCCTTTTGCTGTAGTGCAATTTCCAAGGAAATGCAGTGTTCTTCAAGAATTGAATATTTGTAAGAAAGTTCCTCAAATGCCCTTTTTGAAATTACATCATTAGTTTTAAAACATACAGACTCAGTCTCAACCATTTCAATGTAATCTGACTCATGTGAGTCTACAAATTCAGATGGTTTGGATACGTTACCAGATGCATTGTGTTGATCATTCAAGGGTAGCACATCAGATGACATCTGATCATCCATTGGTCTGACACTTGCATCCTCATTACTCGAACTTGGCATTAATGACTTTCTGACAGTTTCAGGCTCATTTGTTTCTGATTCTTTGTATTCATCGTCAGTAGAGATACCATTTGATTCCATTCCAATTTCATTGATGTAATCAACAGATAATGATCTGCATTCGTTCAGCTTTCTGATCACAGCATCCCCTGGAGGTTCACTTTCTTCATTCAATTTATCTTGGGCTTCACTTGCTTTAGCTACTTCCTCAATGTATGTCTCCATATTATCCATTAATCGGATCAATATATTGGAGAACTCATGAATTTCCATTCCGGTATGTTTCTTGAAGGAGATTTCAGTCACATGTTGATCAAAATCTGCTGAGTATTCCCCATTGATGAATGTCTGAAATTGTTTGAGAATCATATGAAGTACGGCTATGGAATCATCTTTTATTATCTTCCCGTTGGTGAGCTGATTCTTCAATTGTTCAAGGTAATCAAACAATGTATTCTTAAGTGAAGGTAAATCCTGACGGAAAAGGGCACTGCATGTCCGATCCATGGATGTGGATAACACTTGTGATATGTGGGAATGAAGCAGTAAGTAAGGTTCAATACTACATTCAACATGTAATTTCTGCTGGGCTTCATTTGGGTTGGACTCAAGGTGTGATGGGTTTAGATCATCAGTTGTGGGATTTATTAAGGTCACACATTCTGAATAGTACATGCTTTATCTGCAGTCCGCTAAATCATAAAGTTTGAGCACTTTAGAAATCACTGGATCAGTAGATTGAGCCATGAGTGTTGGATTCTACGAGATTTTACTATTCTTTGATTAAACCGGGAAATTGATTCTTTCACGGGATTTTACTAAACCAAAAGAACAACCGTAAGAGTGTATCACGAAGAAGTAACAAGTCTAAATGAACAAGTAGCTAAACACACAACTCGCTTAAGCTGTCAACTCGCTAAATAGCCAAGTCGCATTAGCATCAACTCGCAACACAATCAACTCGCTTAATGAATCAAGTCGCTAAATAGCCAACTCGCTTTAGTATCAACTCGCAACACAATCAACTCGCTTGAACACTAAGTCGCTTAAATTAACTCGCTAGCGTTACAACTCGCTAAATAGATAAGTCTCTTTAGATCTCAAGTCGCTTATAGAAACAACTGGCTTAGAACCCAAGTCGCATAAAGATCAACTCGCTAAACAGCTAAGTCGCATGTACCAACTCGCATCAAATAACAAAGCAACTCGCTTTGAAGAAAAACAAATCCGAGACTCAACTCGCTTCGTCCTTCTTTCACAAATAACCACTTTATCAATCCAAAACAACCAAACCACAATGATTTAAGCTTTCCAATTCAAAACCTAAACACATATGATGATCCTAAACACAAAAGTACAAGCAAAATTCAAACTTTAACACTAGAATTTGTCCAAATGAATCAAACTCTCCTAAACCCTTAATACCCCAAAAACCTTATGAAATCCACCAAAACAAAGAGCATGAAAGATGAGTGATCAAACCATGGCTCTTGATACCAATTGTGAGATATAGGATTTCATAATCACATTAAACCATAAAAAATAGTGGCGTATATAAGTTTTAGAGAGAGAAAGGGAGATGTTCTAGTAAGAGAAAACTCATGGAAGGTTAGATTCCAAGTGAACATCCAACCCTCTACCTTGCAAGGTAGAGGGTATTTATAGGTTACAAAATAAACGACCTCCTGACGGCCTATGGATCAGGTATACAATGGGTAAAGACCCGTCCTTCCTCCACGGTGTTACACTAAACTAATCTATGCTATAAACTAACTAATAACCTGCTAAGTAATGTAAATAGCGACAAGTCTACGAGCTAACTTATGCTATGTAATATTGGGGTGACCGACTCTTCAATACTTGGAATTTCTGATTCCTAACAAGCTCCGAAACCTTGTCAAGGATATTCTTAGGAATCCTACCTGATCACAGGCAGTACTTGTACTGATCAACGGGGAACCGTGGGCCGTGTACCTCAATTCAACGAAAGTGATCAAAGACACTTTCGTGCGTTTTATTGCTAACTATTGTATGCAGGTACGCCCTACGTTTGCAGCTGATCAGAATGAAGCGGTCAATCCATAGCCGCATGCTCACTCAACACATTCATCTCAAAAGAAATCATGATTAGTGCATCAATGACTCTGATATTTTCACTCCATGCTTCTGCTACGCTGCTGCCAATATCATGAATCAACAAAAGCTTCCGCTACTCTGATGAGAATATTTCATGATCCAGAATCTGAGCATGTCGGTCCGTATGTCACAACATCACATAATACCAACACCACAATGGATGAGTCAGAGATTGATATTTGCTGATCTCAAAAGCTGGCTCAAAATTATTATCACGTGGATCAGTAAAAGGACCTCCACTTGGATTAACCAAACATGCAATGAGAAGAATCGATGACTACGAACTTCGGAGCAAAGTACTACATCAAGAATTCAAGAACAATCTTTATGTAAAATTTGTTTGTATTCAATGTATGTTTGAGGTGATCTTGAGGTGTCCTCCCTTAGGGGGAGATTGTTAGGAATTAGAAATTCCAGGTATTAAAGAGTCGGTCACCTCAAGTATATGTAATCGTTATAAAGCTCGTAGTCGTAGATTATTATAAGTTAAGTAGTATTTAGTTTTAGTAACACCGTGGAGGACGGACGGGTCTTTACCCACTGTATGCCTGATCCACAGCCCGTTGTGTGGCGTTTTATTGTAAGACTATAAATACTCTCTACCTTCCAAGGTAGAGAGTTGGAGCTCATAATAAGACTTTTCTTTCTCTCACTAAAGTTCCCTAAACCTCTAACTTTATCTCTCTAGAACTCTTTGTACGCCTACTTTGTGTTTAGTTTGATGTGTATGTGAAATCCAATATGTTACAAAATCAAATCTTTTTTATCCTATGAAATCGGGTCTGCATTACAAAAGATTCATAAGCATACATAAACACAGTGATGACACAACAGCTACACATGTAATTTCCTTACTCGTCTTCTCTTTCTAGTGGAAGTCCACAAGGCAATAGCATCTTCTGCAAAATAGAAAAAAGGAGAGAAAATTAAGACATGATCAAAATTAACAACTTATAACAATGTTCATAGATGAAAGTTGAATTGTATAATACCTGCATGAAGTTATATCGTTCCCTTCCTATGGACTCATTCTCGGCAATAGCAAAGTAGCCGAGCATCGGATAATGCCCAACATAACTGGCATAGCTGTCTCGCTGAATATTAACAGCCCATTGAGTACAAGAAAACAAGCAAATGTCATAATGATTGTGTGTAGTTTAGACCCTTTATTCACAAGGGAAAAAATTACAATGAGCAAGATTGTATATGGGATTTACTTTTGAGGTGAAAAGTACTAATTATACAATTCAGACTGATATGGATCCTTTATAAATTTTAGATGAAAAATGAGCATGACATACACTATGTGACAACTGCTAGAAACAGAGATGTGTTGATGAGACTTTCGACCAAATCCGCCATAAACTAAAAGAAAGACTTTCAACCAAATACATATCAATTTTAAATCATAAACTTACAAATTTCAACCTCAAAGTAAAACATACATCCCGTATTGTATAAATGGTGCACATGATATATATATTCTAGTATAAAAAAAGCCAAGAATCTCAAAGTAAAACACGTCTCTCATTTTGTAAAATGAAGCACACTCCTTTTTTAGTAACAAAATTAACAGAAGTAGGCCCAAACTGAGAGTTAGCAGTATAAAAAGACAAGGACATCAATCTGTTCATATCAGCATGTCCAGTTCCAACGTACTTGGCTTGAAGATGCTCGAGCTGGGAATTTATATTAAACCTGTCACTTGCCTGCCAAGCACTCAAATAAGAAAACAATTTTATTAAATAACTGTACAAACTAATTACGAAAACAGATGAAAAGACAGGAAAATAATACATTGTTTTTAGGCTGTAAGCTATGAATTGAACATGAGCAAGTTAAACATGATAACAGAAAAGACAATTAAAAATTCAAACCATATGAAACACATTAATTGTTACTGGGGAGATGATGATTATGTTGGGGAGATGATGACCAGCATGATGATTTGGGGAGATGAATGATTTGGGGACATGATGACGAGGATGAAAGATGAAGGGGTAAAATATAAATGTGTTATAAAAGTATAAATGTGTATGGACTAAAATACCCTCGACTACAAAACAAAAATCAGACTTTGACTTTGTCAAAGGACTAATTTCGCATTTAAAGGCCAAGGTTTGGACCTGTGGCGATGAAAAGGCCGAGTTTTGTCCCATCATGATGCTTTGGTACAAGTTTAGGGACCAACGGTGTATTTTAGTCTAATTTTAAGATTTATGGAGTGGGATTTTCTTCAAAATGGTGCCCCACTGGATTAGGCCGTGCAATTGAGCAGCCTGCATAGGCTCAAATCCGACTCTAGGCATCCATATCGCTAGCCTTACACTCACCACGTGAATTCAAAATTATAGAGTTAATTACTTAAATGGTTTTTGTCGTTCGTCGGGTATAACAGATTTAGTAACTGAAATTATTCTTTAGCTAGCGGGATCCTCTCTATTGTTTCGACTCGTAATGAGTTTGGTCCTCTGAATAACTCTATTAGTTTGACCGTTAAATACATCATGTGCCTTGCACATAAAAAGGTACTGCTATTATTTTAATCAAAACCCCTCAACAAAGTACAAACTCATACATCTTTT
This sequence comes from Chrysanthemum seticuspe, assembly GCA_019973895.1. NCBI lineage: Eukaryota > Viridiplantae > Streptophyta > Magnoliopsida > Asterales > Asteraceae > Chrysanthemum > Chrysanthemum seticuspe. The sequence continues at coordinate 159,665,765 of BPTQ01000009.1, forward strand.
TTATCTTTCTTAAACAACACAAACATTTTTTCTCTATACTCCCTTCACTCTTTCTCTCTCTTTCGAAAACCAATCACCACCACCATTATAAACCTAACGATTGTCGACTTTACAACAACAACCACATCAATCTGCCACCACAATCTGAACCCGTCACCTCCACCAACTAAATATGCAGCCACTATTATGAGCTACCAATTCTTCAAACAATCAAACTAACAGAATTGTTGGTCAAATGTGAAACCCATTATGTGTAAAAACCACGCCGAGAGGATCCGCAAAAACAAGTTCAGGAACTAAATCGTTGAACCTGAAAAATCACATTGACCATTTAAGTAATTAACTCATAATTATATGAATAATAATGTGAAAGTACGCATGTAGCAACACAATTATATGAATAATATGTATATATATAATTATATGAATAATCACATTGACCATTTAAGTAATTAACTCATAATTATATGTATAACATATATATATATATATATATATATATATATATATATATATATATATATATATATATATATATATATATATATACTAGTTTTCGAAGCCCGCCCAATGGGCGGGCATGACTTATAACTATTTGTTTGTTCGTTTTTGTTAACTTAAATACATTTTTAAATTTTGTCAAAGAATATTGTAAGACGATTGGGCGGGCATGACTTATAATTATTTGTTTGTTGTTTTAAAATAACTTAAATACATTTTTAAAAATTGTCACAGAATATTATAAGACAATGTTTTATTTTTGTTTTTCGTTTTTTTTTAAAAAGGATTATAAATAATTGTATGGTTTGCGTGGATGGTTAATAAGACAACATATATAATTTTTACAACATTATGAATTTTATACATTTTTGTAAAGTTGTAGATAATGAAAATTAGTTAACCGTTATTAATTATTAAACTATTTAATAAAAAAACAATTTACAATTACAATTTGTTTCTGAATATTGTTAAAAAAAGTAATTAATGAAAATAAGCTATAAACATATTAAATAATAACGTACTAATTTTTATATTAAACGCATATACGATAGAAAAGTAGGAAGAGAAATCACAACTATATTGCTAATAGTGTTATCATCCAATGAATTGGCATTGGAAAGTTACCCATTTTCAAACACACCTTTTTATGGCTCGCTTGTCTGGCTTTGATAATTAATATCCACAACATAATAAAATTATTAAGGCCACTCACGATAGATCGACTCGTACCAAGGTTCACCCGTTGTGACCGTTAACAGTATTTGACGGTAATGCAAATTAGTACATTGAGAGACTTAAGAATTAGATAGGCTAACTTGGATAAAAAGACTAAGGACGGATTCAAAGCATAGCCAAGCTAACAAATAAAGGTGCATACAAAACTTTAGGTTGGTCTACTTGTGTTATTATTATTATTACTACCACCGTCCCAAAATATAATTATACGACATTTGATCTTGACATAGTTTCCAAATTACTCTTACACTTATGAATAGATGCATTGTTTGTTGTCCTTCAGTTTCTTGACTTTAGGAGGAAAGGGATCATGTTCAAGAAACCATCAATAAAATCATGGAGCGCATCCCCAACGCTCATGTTTGTTTGATCTTCAAAAGGGAATGGTTCAAGCATTTCAATTGCTTTTAGAAGTTCCTCATTTGGAATCTGAGGTTTTGATCACTCCAATGGGACAACAGTTGTATAGTTCCGTTGATCAGAGGTGTGTGGCTGAAAAAAACCATTCATTAATGCTTTGTTGGCTATACTCTATGAGTTAAAAAATGTATCTTTGAGTGTGACATACCTGATAAGCGTGAAGTTTTTTCACAAATACTTTTAATATTCTAAAATTAGCCTTTTTAAGTAACTCATCTCCTAATCGAAGATAAGTCAAGGCTTCCATCTTCAGTTCTTGTGGTACCTTTTTGCTAACCCCATTAGGCTTTACATTGAGCAGAATTTGACTGTAAGCAACACAATCATACTGTTAAAGTGCATTTTCACTTGCCATATAAACTTCCTCTCTTTTCACAACGCTAAACACATAAATTTTGGAAATAAAGCACCATAAAACTAAATTATATGTTACATCTGTTTGCAGATGCAACTTTATCTATAATTCACCTACCATTAGTATGTGAGGAAGGTAATTTACATGATATATTCATTTTTCTACAACATCGTTTTCTTTTCTGTGTTTTTTTTTTCAAATGTGTGCAGATTAGAATTCATGAAGTTGGAGATACATTCAAAGAATTATGTTCAAATGGGTCAATCTGGTATGTTTATACTAATAGTCTTGTTTCAAACAATTATGTTAAAATGGGTTAATTTCGGTTACATAATTTTTAATCTATAATATAAGCTAAAACTATAATGAACAGAAGGGTTAAAACTTAAAAAGTTAAAAGTAATCTCTAGTGTACTCAGTGTCTACAAATTCCTAAGTTCACCCCTTGATTACAAGTTTTTACGTAATTTTTAATCACTTGAAGAAATAAAGGTTATGATATTAACTCTAATTCATGACATAGCAAATAACTTTTCATACTTGGAACTTAGCTCACTTTTCTCCATATTAAACTGTGTCAGTTGTTCCATCAACCTTTCTACCTCAGCCTCTAACTGATCTTCCTTTCTCGGATTTACATTACTCCTTCAAGGGCTAACTTTGTTACTGCAAAATTCAGTTGCAAAAGCATAAAAGCATCAGCTGAATTTGCATTTGGACCATCCAGGAAGAAGTTCAATTCAAAGTCCTTTGAAGCGCCTGACTTTCCCTGCATAGATTTCTACCCATCCGAGACCAAAACTTTATCTCTCACATCCCTCTCTCATTACTTCTCTGGTCTGATTGTTATCCGACAAAACAAAAGCTCCGGCCGCCTCACTTTTACCCGATCAAACACTGATTGTTTTTTGTTTAGAAAACAAATGCTAAGGGCCATCATTCCATATGCTCCTTCGTTGATGTTCCTGAAAACAAAGTTTGTTGTTAAATAAACTGATTGAGGTGCCTGTACTATATTGAAAGCTATTAAAGCAAATTAAGTATTCATCTAAATATACAGCATAATTCATAAGAAAATGAACCTGACTCTAACAAAAAGACATATTAACCTTATTGAATAGAAACATTTTTATAAGAAATGGACCTGGCCTAAAACTCTACAGATTTTAATGGGAAAAAATGTATCCGCATCTATACAATTCTTAGGCTCAACACCCTTCTTCAAATAATCTAATTGTTTATCAAATTGCACATTCTTTGGCAACACCTCTTAATTATTTTCAAATAATTTGTCACCTGATTCGATTGTTTCAACACTGTAAATTAAGATTTTTAGTTGTGAATAAAGGTACAAATAAATAAACTAATTCAAGACACATACCTTTCATCAAGCTCATCAAGCAACGCTTTGGCACTCGACTTTGTTAGCTCCGAAGATGTCGCATCCCACATTACAATTACAGTCTGCACGGTCGCATCCATCACATCAAATTCAATCCTATTAAACTGTGTTAATATATAAACCAAGAAATTGCTATTTAGCATGACATATACTAAAACCCAGAATTCCAGAAGTAAGATCAAATGGCATAAAAGTAAAATAAAGCCAATAACTGTGATAACCAAGTTAAGTTTTAATTGAATTATCTTATTTACATAATTCAGTTTTCTTGATAAGAGATCACTCTATAATAGACAATTAAGTATATGTCAAAACAGTTGAATAAACCATACCAGTTTCTGTCTTTTATTTAAAAGAGCTCGAAGGGCAGCCTCTGATAATTCAGATCTCTTAGCATCTACTGTGAGCTTAAAGTCTTCAAGAGACCCGTCATTCTTTTGCTGAACGGAAACCACAGCATGATTCACTGTGAGAGGTTTATTATCCTTATGAGGTGACACAAAGCAAGGCTTCTTTTCACCATTAATCTTTTCAACTTGGCATTCACTCGGCTTTGTCTTCAAGTCCTTCTGTTCTTTCTGGCAGTGACCACAATCTTTACGTTAATTAAAATATATAAGGATTATTTGCATGAAATATCAACGTACTTATTCATTTGTCATGTTTTAGTTATACTACTTTTTTTTACATCCGGGACATCAAAAGATGGTTGTATCTCATTTGGGTCAGTTTGTAACAAAAAAACCATAATAAATCGATTTTCAAAATGACCCAAACGACACAAAATCGTCTTTGGATGAATCAGATGTACAGGAAAAATTACAATGGCTAAAACGAAACAAATGAATGGTAAGTTGGTAATTTATGCAAATAACCCGTAACTTAACTTCTAAAAGTTCAGTTATTTAGGTGTTTGTTCAAATAGTCTTCATAATCACATTAGAGGTAAGTTTTCTAAATTCTATCTTATGAGGAGGACTTGTATTGATCCTACCAAAGTAAATCAATAATACTGTAAATATGAATACCAATATGTCATACTAAAAATCATAACTAAGTTGATTCACCTTATTGCTAAGTTGATTCCCTCTATCGCTTGATGTGGTAATCCATTCGATCCTCTGCACCAGAACATATTATATTAAACCAAAAAGAAAACTAAACTGCCACACTTTGCGTTTTTCAGTTTGATTTTTACCTTGAGAAAAACTTTGATACAATGTCAGCGTAAGGAAGTAGGTAATAGTACTCAACAACAGGAGTAATCACCCAACTTCCCGCACTCTTCGTTACCACAGGACCTTGTAAGCTTCATAATAATAGGACAGCAAAGCCATGTTATAACAATCCATATATCTTAACACTATAATATGGGTACCAAATCCATACCTAAACACTATTGAACCTATACCCACCTCAAACCAAACAACCCTTAATATTCAGTTCATTTCTCTTGCTTAAATAAGCAACCAAGGCCTTAAGGTTCTACAAAAGAAATTAACAACCAGTGCTAACCTATAAATAGCATCTTGAATAGGGACCCAATTATCCTCGTTTATTGATCTTGTGCTTTGCACTATGTAAAAGCGAGTGGCAGTCTTTGCTTGGCTCAAAGAATAAATGACATGGCTTTCCAAGACCGTACGTTCGCCACTGTCAATCCCTGTTTTAGTGTACAATTGTATCCATGTATCAGTAAAGATGCTGACACACATAAGCATGTCGCTAACTGTAAGTAGTAAAACTCATACCTGTTTCTGTCATGTTTAAGACCATAGTATTACCTTGGTCTAGGTTAGCTCACAGGCTTGTTGCACATATTCAACTACCATATTTATGCAAAATTTGATAGGAAACTTGTCTGTAATTCTTTTGGTTCCTGTTTTCTGAGACGAGACAACAGTAAAGCAGCTATCAGTGGTTCTTTCCTGTTTCAAGATCCCATTACGAAGTTGGATTGGTAACTGTTGGGATGGCTTCTTGAACACCATTGGCTTTCGTTGAGTATTAGAACTGGGTAACACATTAAACCTCTTCATAGTAGAAGGATCCAATTGACCTTCGGCAATTTCAGTAGCTTGTATGGAACCTATTTTACTACCCATGGTCAAGGAGGACAAACAAATAAAAACTTCGTGAAACAGTTAATTACATAAAAAAGTATTACTCTAAAATCATAAAAAGTTTATTTAAGGTATTACTTTGAGGTAATCGTCAACCTTGACAATATGTATACGGTTTCCAGTGCCACATAAAAAATAAGTTGGCCAATAAAGGTCTGAAATTGACAAAGATTCGCTGAGAAAAAGGATACGGTCCTAAGAAAGAAAACAACCCATTAACTACATAAAATATATTTAAAAGAAGCAATTACCTTCCGCAATAACAACTGATGATGCTATTAACTGCAAATCTTTCTGGTTTAGGTTCTTATTGAAGCTTTTCTGACGTAGGAAAAGTTTGAACCATGCATTAGCATGATAAAGATGGCTATCAAACACTGATTGTTTTTTGTTTAGAAAACAAATGCTAAGGGCCATCATTCCACATGCTCCTTCGTTGATGTTCCTGAAAACAAAGTTTGTTGTTAAATAAACTGATTGAGGTGCCTGTACTATATTGAAAGCTATTAAAGCAAATTAAGTATTCATCTAAATATGCAGCATAATTCATAAGAAAATGAACCTGACTCTAACAAAAAGACATATTAACCTTATTGAATAGAAACATTTTTATAAGAAATGGACCTGGCCTAAAACTCTACAGATTTTAATGGGAAAAAATGTATCCGCATCTATACAATTCTTAGGCTCAACACCCTTCTTCAAATAATCTAATTGTTTATCAAATTGCACATTCTTTGGCAACACCTCTTAATTATTTTCAAATAATTTGTCACCTGATTCGATTGTTTCAACACTGTAAATTAAGATTTTTAGTTGTGAATAAAGGTACAAATAAATAAACTAATTCAAGACACATACCTTTCATCAAGCTCATCAAGCAACGCTTTGGCACTCGACTTTGTTAGCTCCGAAGATGTCGCATCCCACATTACAATTACAGTCTGCACGGTCGCATCCATCACATCAAATTCAATCCTATTAAACTGTGTTAATATATAAACCAAGAAATTGCTATTTAGCATGACATATACTAAAACCCAGAATTCCAGAAGTAAGATCAAATGGCATAAAAGTAAAATAAAGGCAATAACTATGATAACCAAGTTAAGTTTTAATTGAATTATCTTATTTACATAATTCAGTTTTCTTGATAAGAGATCACTCTATAATAGACAATTAAGTATATGTCAAAACAGTTGAATAAACCATACCAGTTTCTGTCTTTTATTTAAAAGAGCTCGAAGGGAAGCCTCTGATAATTCAGATCTCTTAGCATCTACTGTGAGCTTAAAGTCTTCAAGAGACCCGTCATTCTTTTGCTGAACGGAAACCACAGCATGATTCACTGTGAGAGGTTTATTATCCTTATGAGGTGACACAAAGCAAGGCTTCTTTTCACCATTAATCTTTTCAACTTGGCATTCACTCGGCTTTGTCTTCAAGTCCTTCTGTTCTTTCTGGCAGTGACCACAATCTTTACGTTAATTAAAATATATAAGGATTATTTGCATGAAATATCAACGTACTTATTCATTTGTCATGTTTTAGTTATACTACTTTTTTTTTACATCCGGGACATCAAAAGATGGTTGTATCTCATTTGGGTCAGTTTGTAACAAAAAAACCATAATAAATCGATTTTCAAAATGACCCAAACGACACAAAATCGTCTTTGGATGAATCAGATGTACAGGAAAAATTACAATGGCTAAAACGAAACAAATGAATGGTAAGTTGGTAATTTATGCAAATAACCCGTAACTTAACTTCTAAAAGTTCAGTTATTCAGGTGTTTGTTCAAATAGTCTTCATAATCACATTAGAGGTAAGTTTTCTAAATTCTATCTTATGAGGAGGACTTGTATTGATCCTACCAAAGTAAATCAATAATACTGTAAATATGAATACAAATATGTCATACTAAAAATCATAACTAAGTTGATTCACCTTATTGCTAAGTTGATTCCCTCTATCGCTTGATGTGGTAATCCATTCGATCCTCTGCACCAGAACATATTATATTAAACCAAAAAGAAAACTAAACTGCCACACTTTGCGTTTTTCAGTTTGATTTTTACCTTGAGAAAAACTTTGATACAATGTCAGCGTAAGGAAGTAGGTAATAGTACTCAACAACAGGAGTAATCACCCAACTTCCCGCACTCTTCGTTACCACAGGACCTTGTAAGCTTCATAATAATAGGACAGCAAAGCCATGTTATAACAATCCATATATCTTAACACTATAATATGGGTACCAAATCCATACCTAAACACTATTGAACCTATACCCACCTCAAACCAAACAACCCTTAATATTCAGTTCATTTCTCTTGCTTAAATAAGCAACCAAGGCCTTAAGGTTCTACAAAAGAAATTAACAACCAGTGCTAACCTATAAATAGCATCTTGAATAGGGACCCAATTATCCTCGTTTATTGATCTTGTGCTTTGCACTATGTAAAAGCGAGTGGCAGTCTTTGCTTGGCTCAAAGAATAAATGACATGGCTTTCCAAGACCGTACGTTCGCCACTGTCAATCCCTGTTTTAGTGTACAATTGTATCCATGTATCAGTAAAGATGCTGACACACATAAGCATGTCGCTAACTGTAAGTAGTAAAACTCATACCTGTTTCTGTCATGTTTAAGACCATAGTATTACCTTGGTCTAGGTTAGCTCACAGGCTTGTTGCACATATTCAACTACCATATTTATGCAAAATTTGATAGGAAACTTGTCTGTAATTCTTTTGGTTCCTATTTTCTGAGACGAGACAACAGTAAAGCAGCTATCAGTGGTTCTTTCCTGTTTCAAGATCCCATTACGAAGTTGGATTGGTAACTGTTGGGATGGCTTCTTGAACACCATTGGCTTTCGTTGAGTATTAGAACTGGGTAACACATTAAACCTCTTCATGGTAGAAGGATCCAATTGACCTTCGGCAATTTCAGTAGCTTGTATGGAACCTATTTTACTACCCATGGTCAAGGAGGACAAACCAATAAAAACTTCGTGAAACAGTTAATTACATAAAAAAGTATTACTCTAAAATCATAAAAAGTTTATTTAAGGTATTACTTTGAGGTAATCGTCAACCTTGACAATATGTATACGGTTTCCAGTGCCACATAAAAAATAAGTTGGCCAATAAAGGTCTGAAATTGACAAAGATTCGCTGAGAAAAAGGATACGGTCCTAAGAAAGAAAACAACCCATTAACTACATAAAATATATTTAAAAGAAGCAATTACCTTCCGCAATAACAACTGATGATGCTATTAACTGCAAATATTTCTGGTTTAGGTTCTTATTGAAGCTTTTCTGACGTAGGAAAAGTTTGAACCATGCATTAGCATGATAAAGATGGCTATCAAACACTGATTGTTTTTTGTTTAGAAAACAAATGCTAAGGGCCATCATTCCACATGCTCCTTCGTTGATGTTCCTGAAAACAAAGTTTGTTGTTAAATAAACTGATTGAGGTGCCTGTACTATATTGAAAGCTATTAAAGCAAATTAAGTATTCATCTAAATATGCAGCATAATTCATAAGAAAATGAACCTGACTCTAACAAAAAGACATATTAACCTTATTGAATAGAAACATTTTTATAAGAAATGGACCTGGCCTAAAACTCTACAGATTTTAATGGGAAAAAATGTATCCGCATCTATACAATTCTTAGGCTCAACACCCTTCTTCAAATAATCTAATTGTTTATCAAATTGCACATTCTTTGGCAACACCTCTTAATTATTTTCAAATAATTTGTCACCTGATTCGATTGTTTCAACACTGTAAATTAAGATTTTTAGTTGTGAATAAAGGTACAAATAAATAAACTAATTCAAGACACATACCTTTCATCAAGCTCATCAAGCAACGCTTTGGCACTCGACTTTGTTAGCTCCGAAGATGTCGCATCCCACATTACAATTACAGTCTGCACGGTCGCATCCATCACATCAAATTCAATCCTATTAAACTGTGTTAATATATAAACCAAGAAATTGCTATTTAGCATGACATATACTAAAACCCAGAATTCCAGAAGTAAGATCAAATGGCATAAAAGTAAAATAAAGGCAATAACTATGATAACCAAGTTAAGTTTTAATTGAATTATCTTATTTACATAATTCAGTTTTCTTGATAAGAGATCACTCTATAATAGACAATTAAGTATATGTCAAAACAGTTGAATAAACCATACCAGTTTCTGTCTTTTATTTAAAAGAGCTCGAAGGGAAGCCTCTGATAATTCAGATCTCTTAGCATCTACTGTGAGCTTAAAGTCTTCAAGAGACCCGTCATTCTTTTGCTGAACGGAAACCACAGCATGATTCACTGTGAGAGGTTTATTATCCTTATGAGGTGACACAAAGCAAGCCTTCTTTTCACCATTAATCTTTTCAACTTGGCATTCACTCGGCTTTGTCTTCAAGTCCTTCTGTTCTTTCTGGCAGTGACCACAATCTTTACGTTAATTAAAATATATAAGGATTATTTGCATGAAATATCAACGTACTTATTCATTTGTCATGTTTTAGTTATACTACTTTTTTTTTACATCCGGGACATCAAAAGATGGTTGTATCTCATTTGGGTCAGTTTGTAACAAAAAAACCATAATAAATCGATTTTCAAAATGACCCAAACGACACAAAATCGTCTTTGGATGAATCAGATGTACAGGAAAAATTACAATGGCTAAAACGAAACAAATGAATGGTAAGTTGGTAATTTATGCAAATAACCCGTAACTTAACTTCTAAAAGTTCAGTTATTCAGGTGTTTGTTCAAATAGTCTTCATAATCACATTAGAGGTAAGTTTTCTAAATTCTATCTTATGAGGAGGACTTGTATTGATCCTACCAAAGTAAATCAATAATACTGTAAATATGAATACCAATATGTCATACTAAAAATCATAACTAAGTTGATTCACCTTATTGCTAAGTTGATTCCCTCTATCGCTTGATGTGGTAATCCATTCGATCCTCTGCACCAGAACATATTATATTAAACCAAAAAGAAAACTAAACTGCCACACTTTGCGTTTTTCAGTTTGATTTTTACCTTGAGAAAAACTTTGATACAATGTCAGCGTAAGGAAGTAGGTAATAGTACTCAACAACAGGAGTAATCACCCAACTTCCCGCACTCTTCGTTACCACGGGACCTTGTAAGCTTCATAATAATAGGACAGCAAAGCCATGTTATAACAATCCATATATCTTAACACTATAATATGGGTACCAAATCCATACCTAAACACTATTGAACCTATACCCACCTCAAACCAAGCAACCCTTAATATTCAGTTCATTTCTCTTGCTTAAATAAGCAACCAAGGCCTTAAGGTTCTACAAAAGAAATTAACAACCAGTGCTAACCTATAAATAGCATCTTGAATAGGGACCCAATTATCCTCGTTTATTGATCTTGTGCTTTGCACTATGTAAAAGCGAGTGGCAGTCTTTGCTTGGCTCAAAGAATAAACGACATGGCTTTCCAAGACCGTAAGTTCGCCACTGTCAATCCCTGTTTTAGTGTACAATTGTATCCATGTATCAGTAAAGATGCTGACACACATAAGCATGTCGCTAACTGTAAGTAGTAAAACTCATACCTGTTTCTGTCATGTTTAAGAACATAGTATTACCTTGGTCTAGGTTAGCTCACAGGCTTGTTGCACATATTCAACTACCATATTTATGCAAAATTGGATTGGAAACTTGTCTATAATTCTTTTGGTTCCTGTTTTTTGAGACGAGACAACAGTAAAGCAGCTATTTGTGGTTCTTTCCTGTTTCAAGATCCCATTACGAAGTTGGATTGGTAACTGTTGGGATGGCTTCTTGAACACCATTGGCTTTCGTTGAGTATTAGAACTGGGTAACACATTAAACCTCTTCATGGTAGAAGGATCCAATTGACATTCGGCAATTTCAGTAGCTTGTATGGAACCTATTTTACTACCCATGGTCAAGGAGGACAAACCAATAAAAACTTCGTGAAACAGTTAATTACATAAAAAAGTATTACTCTAAAATCATAAAAAGTTTATTTAAGGTATTACTTTGAGGTAATCGTCAACCTTGACAATATGTATACGGTTTCCAGTGCCACATAAAAAATAAGTTGGCCAATAAAGGTATGAAATTGACAAAGATTCGCTGAGAAAAAGGATACGGTCCTAAGAAAGCAAACAACCCATTAACTACATAAAATATATTTAAAAGAAGCAATTACCTTCCGCAATAACAACTGATGATGCTATTAGCTGCAAATCTTTCTGGTTTAGGTTCTTATTGAAGCTTTTCTGACGTAGGAAAAGTTTGAACCATGCATTAGCATGATAAAGATGGCTAGAAGAAATTGAGAAAATCTCGATCAACTTCGCATAATATACAGCCATCAAGGATGATTTTGGCATCTTTTTAGCCATGCTCATTAACCCATAAATATCTTCTACCGTATGAAAGGCTTCCTACAGATACAATCACACATAAAATTTTACACTATTATAATTAAGGAAAATTATAACATATAAAATTAGCGTAAACAGAATGATGATTATCTCGAGGAGTTCTCCGGTGAACTTTCTCATTTCATATCTCCTCCAGAATATGATTGTGTCTATTTTGATCTTGAGGAAGATTTTAGTTTGGGGGAAGAGCAGCTCTCTCAAGAGAGTTTCGTTATTGATAACATCACCCCGCCTCTTCCTCCCGATGATTTTGTTGAAAATCACCCTACGAGCTTAAATGATCAAATTCAAATTAAACATTATATAAAATTTTCTTTTGAGGATGAAGAATGGATCTTAATTGTTATCAAAATCTTAATTCCATTTCTTCCATATAATGTGATTTCCCCTCTTTTTCACTCATGCGGGAGTGAGGATACCATCTTTGACCCCGGTATCACCGCTTTTCCTTTTTAAGAACCGTGGGTATCTCGTCGGAGTGGAACTTTCTTATGTTTCAATGTTTATCCAAACCTCTTGAACGAAAGTCCGATGGAGATTATCTTTTCCACTTGCTTCCTCATGGACTAATGAATTCGGGGCGGGTCAAGCTAACGACTCGATAACAAAACAAGCGTTTCTATCTTCTTTCTATTTTCTAATAAGTGACGTGAAGGGGTTAGCCTCTTCGATTCCTCGTGTTTGGTTATTTGTGATGTTTTGTCTAGGATTTTCTCGATATGAAGACTCTCGTGCTCGAAGTTTGTCTTTTCTCCACTCGAGTTTCATGATCGATGCTGATGGAAATCCGATATACTAATCTTATCGACTAACGTTTATCTTTGAGCATACTTAATAAACGGCTTTTAGATTTTCGTTATTACCCTTGCCTTTAAACATTGAGGACAATGTTTCGTTTTAGTCTGGGGTGGGTAATCTTCGATTTGATTTGACCGCACTTGCTTATTCTCTGCCGTGTTCTCTTGCAACCCCGTTTTTCCTTAGAAAAAAAAAATTTGTGCAAAAATGTGAAAAATTTAAAATTTTTTGTAAGCTTTTGCTAGTTTTATGATTGAAAAGTTCTTGCTAGTCTCTCAGAAGTTTCTTTAAATATGCGTTTTCTTGAAAAAGCCTTTGCTAATTGCTTAGACAAGAGGCTATAAAATGCGATTCTAGCTCGAAAGGCCAAGAATTTGCAAGTCTCCCTAAGTGATTTTAAATATGCGAAGTTTAAACAAGAATTTGCTAGTTTCTAATAAGTGACTTTAAAAATGCGAGACTTGAGATTATTAACGAAGCATTTGCTAAGTTATTATATGTTTTGACACCTTGTTGACTTTCCGCTGGTGAGAGTAGGAATAGAATTCTGACTTGACCGGGCGTGTTGAGCCCTAGCTTGTTCCCTTAACCATAGATAATTAAAATTATCGGCTAAGCATCCGCGGATCTCATTATTTGGGATTTTAAATTTGCGGAGATCGAGGAATGATAGAGTTACTTATGAGTTTAGATGCTAAGCGTGGAGTAGTTGGTTCTCTTTAGAGCTCATCGAAGGTACTTGTGGCTTTTTGCTCCCACAAGATTGTTTCACCCCATATCTGTTTAATAAATAATTAGAGATGTTGAGTTTTTGGCGATAGTTAGTTCTTTATCTTCTTAAAAGAATCTTTGTTTTAAAAATTGGGTACACATCAAGGACTCGTAATAAGTAATAAGTAATAAATAAAGTTATGAGTTGCGGTTCGAGATCGGACCCTTGGATCTCTAGCCAGGATTGGGTGAGGTCTTGGTCTAACCCACTGGGATCCTCATTTCATGAAGCCTAGAGTCTTGGAATTACCCCGTGAAGCTCAGTGGTTCATAGCTCATATAAGTAAAAAGTATAAGTGCAAAAAAAAAAAAAAAAAAAAAAAAAAACGTGAAAAAAAGAAGAAAAAAATAATGATGAAAAAAAAATCAAAAAGTCAAAAATATAAGTGAATAAAAAATTCCTTGATGTGGACCTCATTTTTGAGACAATGGTTCTTGAGAGAAGATGGATAACTAATTAGCGACTTAGCTTTATATCTTTATCGGAATAAAAATTATCGAAACGAGAAATTTGAAGAAATTCATTTCTCACAAAAATAAAATAATTAGAGGAAAATAGGAAAATGGGAGCAAAAGGTAATTACACAAGTAACTTCCATGGGTAGTGTTAGCATCTAGAATCATATTTAACAATGATTTCGATTTTACGCTTAGTTTGGGGACTTGTGAAAAATCAGGGACGATGTATTCTATCCGTATGGTCACTTCACGCTGTGTTGTGTTTCCTACTCCGTGATCCTAAAGTGTCGTTTGAAAAATGTTGGAGTTATTGATCGACATGAAAGTTCAACGAACCGTCACTCATAATCGGAATGTGCTTAATCGTATTATCTATATGAGAAATAAAAGGTAAACGGGGCGTTTTTAGAATTAAGGGTTTTTAATCTCTTTTGAGGAATCTTTGCTACTTTCCATAGGTTTAGTAGAAAGAGATTGGAATCCTTGGTTTTAGAAATGTGAGTTGATTGCATTGCGTGGGGACACGACAATCGTCTAGTCTGGGGTATTTTGGTATGTGCTAAAACACATACCATTTCTTTACCAAAATAGACCCAAAATAACCAGAAAAGAGCCATTTATTGCTAATATTTGTTGGTTTCTTGAGTTTATGCATGTGCAGGTACGGATATGACAAAACAGACAAAAGAAATCCAAAACCGAAGAAAATCGAGCACGAGAGAGAGAAGAAAGCAAAAGCCGATGCCGGGGATGCTATTTCAGGGACTTTGGTACTTAAAAAAGACTGATTTACGGAGTTATGGATCATGTTTGGGAGCTTTCACAAGTTACCCGTCATTATACCACAATTTCACAATTCACCCTCAACTTTCACAAAATTACACTTTTTACTCTTCACTTACCCAATTTACCATTTTTACCCTTATCATTTCCATAATTCCACTATTGGCCCTTGTTGGAATCACTCCTAAACAGTATTTCAAGTATTTATATTTCATATGTAATAGGTAGCTTTATTATGGCCTTTATGTTTGTTTAAGGTCTAGCTTATGTAGAAGGCCCATAAGCTAAGGCCCAAGCCCACATAAGAAAGGATGGGAACTAGGAGTGTTGCCCTAGCTTCCCTCCTATAAATACTCTTGTAAACCCTCATTTGAGGGTTGGTTGTTCAAGTTTTCTCTTTCACATATGCCTTACGCATAACCGGTCATAATATTGTTTGTGTGTGTGTTAGATCTTGTTCATCCGCCTTCATCTCTTCTCTTATAACTTGTGTTTGTAAAACTAGTGACCTAACAGTGGTATCAAGAGCCTAATAGTTGGGTGAATCGTTATTGCTTTTGAAGTGGGTTTTGGTCCTATGCGTAAGGCTAACGAGTGATACTTTGGTTCGCTTAAAAACACGTTTTTTACACTTTTTAATCCAAGATTCTTGTACTTTCAATGTTTTGAGGTGTTAAAATACTTGTTTTTGGCAAAAAGTTTCAAACTTTACGCGTGGATCTATGTTTTTAAGCTTGTTTTTGTTCGTGGGTGTCGTTCTACGCGTAACCCGTTTAGCAGTCTTGGTACATCAAGTTTCACATTTTTGTGTTCTTTTGGTACTATTGAAGCTATTCCATAACAAAAATCTGGTTTAGAAACACATTTGGGCAAAATCAAAGTTACGAGTAATCCTACGCGTATTAAAACCCTAAAATTACGCGTAAGATTTTCCTTAGTTTGATCTTCATTTTCCTGGTTTATTCCGTGTTTTCTTACTTGGATAAGTCTGAAAATACGTCGACTTTGGATATCTTTTGCACTGTGATAGTGTAAAAGATCATTTGGGCAAAAACCCTAAACTTACGCATAAGCATAAGCTTACGCGTAGAAATTCTACGCATAAGATTCACTTTACGCGTAAACTTAGGTCTACGCATAAGGTAATCCTACGCCTAACTTTCTACGCCTAACTTTTGCCTACGCATAACTTTAGTGTTTTTCCTACTTACGCGTAAGCTAAAACCTACACGTAACTCCTCATTGTTACGCGTAACTTTTGGTGTTTTTACGCATAAGTGCTACTTGGCTCTTGTCTTTTCTACGCATAAGGACACTTCATCAACAAAGGTTTATTCGACTACAAAGATCCATTTTTTACCACACAAGTTTATCATCATGTCTCAACCACCATACTCTAACTATTTCCCTCACACTTATAATCATCAACAACAACAACAATTAACTCCACAACATCAACAATGGAATCAACAACAAGCTATTTATCAACAACAATTTAATCAACAACATACTCCACAACTTGGTGCAATTCCACAACCACAAATGGTACAACCACCACCAAGCCTTCAAGTTCAAACCTACACAAATGATTTCAATCAACATCCATCAAGGAACACTATGAAGGAACCCACTTGGTTTGCAAAGATGTGTGAAGCTTTAAGCAGCCAACAATCAATTCATGAAGCTGGATCACTTGATAGACCTCCAATGCTCACTCCAGGAAACTACGATCAATGGGTGATAAGGTTCTTTAGGTTTTGTGATCTGAAGAAGCCACATGGAAAGTTCTTAAAGAAGGTTATCTTGGAAGGTCCATTTGAGATGCCTACTGTCATTGTACCCAGAGATCCAACTGCTGTTCCACCAAGAGATGAACAAACCAACATTGCTACTGTCGCAGATTTAAATCCTACAGAACTTCTACACTATGAAGCTGATGAACTTGCAATGGAATACATCCTCTTAGGATTACCAAACCCAATTCTTCGTAGTGTTGATGCTCAAAAGACTGCACAAAAAATGTGGGATCATATTCGTCTTCTTATGGAAGGATCTGTACTCAATCAGGAGGATTTGGAATCCAAAATTTACTTGGCTTATGAACACTTCATGATTGAACCTGGAGAGACACTAGAGTCCTATCATCATCGATTTTCAGACATCATCAATGATTTGGATAAACAAAACATCATCATGCCAAGAATTGCAGTGAATACTAAGTTCCTGAGTAGTCTTGGTCCTGAATGGGAGAAGTATGTCATCTTTCTCCGTCAAGCGAAGAATATGCATCATTCTACTTATGGATTGTTGTACGATTACTTGAAGCCTCATGAAAAGGAAGTTGATCGGGAAAGGATTCTCCGTGCTCAAATTGCTAAACAATCACAACCGGATAATCAACAACTTGCCTTGTATGCTCAACAGAATTATCCCTCTCAACCAGCAACTCAACCAACTGCTTCAAACACACCTTCACAGCAACAACCTCAACAAAATCAATTGGTTCCATACAGCAACAATGCTCAAGCATATGTCAGTGAAGCGACTGAGGAAATCGATCCATTCGAAGCATTGCAACAAGGATTTGTGATGATTGCTAATGCTTTTGGCCGTTACACCAACAAATCCAACAATCGTATTCGTTCCTCATCTAACACATGGACTCAAGCTGTTGTGAACAATGGACGTGTTGAAGTTCAGAATCGTGATTATGGTCGTCAGATGGGCGGTGGTCAAGGGTTCAATGCTGTGGGTAGGAATAACAACAGAGCTCAAGTGGTGGAACAGGGAAATGCTCAAAATCGGTTAAATGGTCTTAGATGCTACAACTGCAATGAGAAGGGACACCTGGCTAATGCATGCCCAAAGCCAAGGACTAGGGGCAGTACTTATTTCAAAGAGGCTCTACTTTTGGCTCTTAAGGATGAAGCTGGTGGATCTCTCACAGACAAAGAACAGAGCTTTATGGCAAATGCAGATTCAGATGATGATATGGAGGACTTGCAGGCCAATGCAGCTGTTATGTTGATGGCTAATATGCAAGAGTTACACATGAGTGAAACAGGCCCAGTGTATGACACTGATGGCTTGTCTCAGGTACCCGAACAAACCATCATCATATCTGAACTAATATCTCCATCAATATCTGAATCCGGCACGGCTCAGAATGTTCAAAATGAGTCATCTACATCTCATTCTGACGATTTTCAAATAAACCCCGTAGTTACATTTGACGATCCAGAAGACCTTATGGTTTCCCTTGATAATCAAATTGACTCCGTGGTTATACTTGAGGATCTAAATAATGAAAATGTTGTGACTCACGTTGAACAAGATGAACCTTTGCCCCATCCAGATCTTGTTCTGTTACTTAAAGACCAACAATCCCAAATTGCTGCATGTGTTGCATTAAATCAGTCCTTAAAAAGTAAAAATGCACTGTTAACCAAGGATTTTGAATGTTTACAAATGCAACTCAACTTTTACAAAACTCAAGACAACCGTGAAAAAGGTTTTGAAGCCGCTTTTGCAAAATCTCATCAAAACGAAAAATATTTAGAGAGACAGATGCGTGATCTAGCCGCCTCGAAGAATGCTTTGTTGTCTGAATTAGAACAACTGAAACACGAACAAAAAAAGCAAATTAACGCTCTCACCTTAGAAAATCAAAAAGCAAAGGCTGAGTTGTTAAATTGTCCAAAACAGTTCTCCGCATACAAAAAGCATTCAACGAATCGGGTAGATGACCTTCTTGAAGAAATTATCGGCTTGCAAAACAAACTTAAAGAGTTTAAAACTGTTGTTTACAAACATGGTGAATCAGTAACAGCTATTGAAAAGTTTACCTTAAAACCCAATCCAAAAGGATATGGAAAAAATCTAGCTGATTACAAACCAAAGCTTTCACTAAAAACATTCAAACCAACTCCTGAAGTTTCCAGTGCAGAATACAAAATTGATAATACTGTCATGAGTGTTGTTGAATATCATCGTCAAGAGGAATTAGATGCAGAAGACGAGAGTCGATCAAAATTAAAAAATGTTGTTTACAACAAACCTTTTAATTATAAAAACGCGGTCACTTTCGTCACACCAACGGATTCTTAAAACACACCAAGGGTTATCATCAAAACACCTGAGTCTTCTAATGTTAATCCCAAAACAGACTTTGCACAAACTTATGGTCCTTTACCTTCCATTAGTGAAGTAAACTCACAACCTGAAAATCGAAAAATTCTTTGATATTTTGACATTTTCATGGCTGACCTCAAAATTTTACAACATGAGATAGAATATCGATCTGAAATCAAAGTTGAACATTTTCAATCGCCTCTGGCACGAGAACAAAGAGACATTTTTCAGAAAAATCTTTTACCTAATGTTAAAAACTTGAAAAGTTGTGCAATTGCCTGGGAAAAGGATTTTCATAAGGAACTTGGGGTAATGAAAAACGTTTTCGAGAAAACAGAAACATCTATTTCTAATACTAAACGTAAAAAGAAACTCTTGAGAAAAGATGTTGATCGACTCTTGGAAGATGTTATCTGTGCTGATATCCATAATGTTGTGTTATTCTATTCTTTGCCATATGCATCTGATCATATCTCTGCTGATATTGTTGAAACTGTTGTTACTGTTGAGAACACCGATAATGTGCTTCAGATCGAGTCTTTAAAAGCTGAAAATAAACGATTACTCACTGAAATTTACAATGCAAAACGTCGTCTTCATTGGTGTGAAAAAGATATTCACAACCATCAACTTAGTTTTCAAAAGAAAATCGCTCAGTTGAGTGCAAAATCTTCTGATCCTAAAATTGAGCAACTGGATGATCGAAACGTGTCTTTGAAAAGTCAAATCTCAAAATATGAACAAGAACTTTTAAAAGTTAAACAGGAATATGGTGTCATATTTGATTTACTCAAAAAGACTCGACTTGAAGCATCAAACGAACTTGATCAATATCTTGCTTACACTAGAGATGTCATGAATTTTGCTGGAAATATTCGTTCTGAAAATCAAGATCTGATTCACACTATCTCTAAGTTACGGGAAATGTTAGGAAAGTATGAACAACTTCCGCCTACTGTGATTAAGAGATTAGCACCAGTCACACTTAGTAATCGTGAACCTAGAATTCCCACTGCCAAATCACAAGTTGCTAATGTGTTTCCCTCTACTGAAACAGGAATAGTTGCATCTTTTCCAAACGTCCGCACTTCACAGCCTAGGAGCACTCAATCGAAGAATAGGAAGTTGCGACCTAAGAAAAGATCAATAAGGAATGCTAAAGTAGAAGAACACCCTAGGACTCTATATAAAACTCATGTTTCTTCCACTATAGATGTTGCGTCTGGCAAATGTAATACAAATAGTGATGTAACGAATGCTAAACCATTAAGTACTTTTGATATTCAGTCTGATGCACCTTGTGTTATTTGTCGAAAGAGTATGAATTCTGATTGTCATGACAAATGTGTTGCTAAAGCTATAATCTCTCGATTACGGAATCCTAAGAATAGGAATACCTCTAGGCCCACTAATCATTCTAAGTCTGTGCTTGGTAAACCACCTTCTTTAGATTCTAAGGCAACCATTGCTATCACAATAGCTCCCGCTTCACCTCCTAAGAATGTAGTACCACCTAGTGCTTTCACTAAGACTAAAGCAAAGAGTAGTTATAGATGGCAGAAATGGATATACAACACTGTTAGGAATTAGAAATTCCCGGTAGTAAAGAGTCGGTCACCTCAAGTATATGTAATCGTTAGAAAGCTCGTAGTCGTAGTTCTTTTAAGTTAAGTAGTAATTTAGTTAAGTAACACCGTGGAGGACGGACGGGTCTTTACCCACTGTATGCCTGATCCACAGCCCGATGTGTGGCGAGTTATGTAAGACTATAAATACTCTCTACCTTCCAAGGTAGAGAGTTGGAGCTCATAATAATATCTTTCACTTTCTCTCACTAAGTTCCCTAAACCTCTAACTTTCTCTCTCTAGAATTCCATCTATATGCTACTTTGTGTTATGGTTTGATGTGCATGTGAAAAGTTATATCTTACAATTGGTATCAAGAGCCCAGGTTCGATCATATCTTGCACATCTTTGGATTTATAGTGGTTTTTAGGTGGTTTTTGAGTTTGAAAAAGTTTAGTGGTTTTTGCATCATTTGGGTGATTTCTTGTGTTAAAGTTTGAATTTTGTTGGTACTTTTATGTTTAGAATCATCACAAGTGTTTAGGTTTTCATTTGGTAAGCTTGAATCATCTTGGTTGGGTTGTTTTTGGATTGAAAAGTGATGTTTAGATGGTTTTTCAAGCTAGCGACTTAGCTCACGGAGTGTTTTCTTGGTAGCGACTTGCTTCACATTTTTGTAGCGACTTACAGTGTTGAAGGTAGCGAGTTAGATCTAGCGAGTTAAAGTACAAGTAGTGGATTCTCCACTACGGGTAGCGACTTGTGGTAGCGACTTGGTCTGTGGCGAGTTGCTCTTTAGCGACTTGCATATCTAGCGACTTGTGTAGCGAATTGCTGCCAAAATTTGGCTAGCGACTTGGTCTGTAGCGAGTTACTTCTTAGCGACTTGCTTTCTATCTAGCGACTTGGGATTCTAGAGACTTGGCTGTCTAGCGAATTAATTGGTAGCGACTTAGTGCATTTGTTTCTAGCGACTTAGAGCTTTATCATCTAGCGACTTAAGTGATTGTTTACGGTTTTCTCTTGATTTAGTAAAATCCCGTGAAAGAATCTATTTCCCGGTTTAATCATAGAGTTATAAAATCCCGTATAATCGGTTAACATGTCTACCAACGTCCCTACTGTCATCTCCACTGTTGCCGAGGATGTACAAGCAGCTGGCTCAGATACTCGTCCACCCATGCTTGACAGAACTGACTACGATTCTTGGGCTCAACGAATCAGATTGTATTGCCTTGGAAAGGAAAATGGTGTCAACATTCTCAAATCCATTGATGAAGGACCATATCGGGTTGAGACGACTAGAGACATACTTGATACTAATGAAGATGGTACTCCTGTTTACGGAATGGACAGACCTAAGATGTACGATGAGCTTGATGATAAGGAGAAAAAGAGATTCGATGCAGATATCAGGGCTTCAAACATTGTTCTTCAAGGTCTTCCTAAAGACATCTACAAGCTGATCAATCATAACACTGATGCAAAGGCAGTTTGGGATAACGTTAAGATGCTTCTCTCAGGTTCAGAATTAACTATGGAAGACAGAGAATCCCAACTCTATGACGAATTTGAGCACTTCAAGATGAAACCAGATGAGAGTGTCTATGAGTACTATGTGAGATTCCATAAGTTAGTGAATGACATGAGGAACATCAGAATGACTATGCCTAACATTCAGCTGAACTCAAAGTTTGTGAACAACATGAATCCCGAATGGCACAAGTTTGTCACAGCTGTGAAGCTCACTAAAGGATTGAAGAATACAAACTATGAGCAACTCTATGCCTTCCTCCTTCAGAATGAGAGACATGCCATGTTTGAAAAATTGATTCTCAATCAGTTCAAAACCAACCAGGGAGAGACAAGCTCGTCTAATGACTCAACAGCCTTCTACTCAAACATTGGAATCACAACCAAAGCATCACAAGTCATACCCTTGGGGAATGGTAATCACAAACTCATTCCTGATCCCATGTTCAAACAAGCTGATGC
Source organism: Chrysanthemum seticuspe (assembly GCA_019973895.1). NCBI lineage: Eukaryota > Viridiplantae > Streptophyta > Magnoliopsida > Asterales > Asteraceae > Chrysanthemum > Chrysanthemum seticuspe. The sequence goes on from BPTQ01000009.1 coordinate 159,688,305, forward strand.
TGATGCACACGTGGGTAACATCATCAATCAACTAGCTCTTCTCATTAGTCAAAACATGAATTCTCTCCCACAAACCAACAACAACCTCAGAACTGCATCTAACCCACATAATCAAGCCACTGTTAAAGATGGAAGGATCATGGTGCAACCAGTTCAGGAAAGACAGTATGATCAGGGAAGAGGTGGAGCTGGGAGAGGTTATGTTGGAAACCAGAATCGAGGAAGAAATGGTAACCTAGGTCAACCTAAGCCAATCAAATGCTATAACTGTGGTGGTGAAGTACACATTGCAAGGAACTGCACATCTCCAAAGCGTCCACAGAATGCTGATTACTTCAGAGATAAGATGTTGCTGGCACAAGCTCAGGACAATGGTGCTGCGTTGGATGAAGAGGAATTGCTGTTTCTTGCTGAGGGCAATGCCAAGACCTATGATGCAGATGTGGATGAGCAGCCTATTCAGGAGATAGGTCACAATCATCAGAATGCCTTTCAAGTCGCTGACTGTGATGCATACGACTCTGATGTAGATGATGGACCTACTGCGCACACAATCTTTATGGCTAGCATCTCTCCAATGGTTTCTCCCAAGATCTCTTCTTCACCACAAGCTGGCCCATCCAAGGACAAACTCATCTCAGAGGTATTAAAGCTATACGATGATGCTGATGTGCAACAGATGCATGACAAAGTACAACCAACTGAAACTATTGAATCAAATATTGAAAATATGGGTAATATCAATATTGTCCCATACGATCAATACGTGAAACAAAGTGAAAGTGAAGTTGTACCAAGTGATGCATCTTCTGCAGTCAACAATGACTATGTCTTTGATGAATACACTGCATGTGCTCCTGATGATTCCATAATTTCTGAACTAAATGCCTATAAGGAACGTGTTGCTATTTATTAACAACGTGCAAAATTTGAGTTGACCACTCGTGAGCAGGAAATGGATGTCCAAGTGAGTACAATAATTAGAAAAAGTAAGTTTAGAGAAGAAGTATTGAAACAAGAATTAAATTCCTTGCAAGAAAAACTTTCTAAAACAGCTAAGCAAAAACAAGAACTTCAAGAAAATGTGAAAATGCTTAAGCAAGAATTTAATGCAAAGGAATCAAAACTCTTGAGAGATTTTTCTAATCTGAAAACTTTGAAAAACAAACTTGAAAACAAGTTGGACTTACAAGGAAACACCATTCAGACTGCTCACATGGTCACGAAACATCGTGTCTTAAGCGATAAGCATAGCATTCCCCTTGTTGAGGAACCAAATCCAGAGGTAATTAAAAAGGCTAGAAATGCTCATAAGGTGCTTTATGATGGTAATGAAGTCCTTAAGCCTAGGCAGAAACCTAGTTGCGTTGAGTGCACTGAGGAAGATAAGATATTAAATGAAATCACTAGGGAAAAGATGAATAAGAAACAAAATGATCCCAAATGCAAAGAGAAAAACATAATCATCTCTCCTCATGATTACAAGAAGGAAAACTGGATTTCCTTGAACAAGTTTAAGCCTCAGACTTTGTTGACTCCCGAACAAGTCTTCTGGAAAAAGGATTTAGATAAGCAGAAAGCGGAAAACATTATTGAAACAAACCCTCCCCTTTTGAAAATGCCTAGAGCGACTGTGTATCCTCCTAATACACCAATGCATCTTGTTCCTAGAACAATTGCCACTAAAAGCAAGACATTAATTAGCCAATACGTTATATTTCAACTATTTGTTGATTTTGAGAAAACTTGCAAGAAAAGGATCACACCCACTGGTATAACTGAAGGAGAAAGAGGTTTTGAACAAATGAAAGAATGTTATTTAACTGAGGTCATGCCCTTCTTTAAACTTCTAAAAGATCACTTTGAGAGTCTTAAAAAGGGGGTAGAAACTGATATTAAGGGTATGGAAAAGGAATTTGATGCAATGGTTGTTGAAGTTAGTGATTATGAGCGTGCACTAAAATATAATGAGATTGAGAGAAAGAACCTGCATACATTAAATGAGAATCTTATTACTGAATGTGTTGCTCAAGATGTCTTTTTCACTGCTTCAAATTGCTCTATTAATGCTTCCAAATTTCATGAACTATCTGTGGCCCTGAAAGTCTCCCATGATCGTGTCATTGAGCTTGAAAAAACTAATTCTAAACTAAATGAGGAAATTGAACTGGATGATCATGACAATTTGGTTAAACATTTTTCTAAACTAGAAGTTGAGTATTTTAACCTACAACTAAAATATCAACATCTCAAAGAAAATGTCAAAACTTCAAATATCAAGACATCTTCAGATGCTCCAGAGTTTGATGCAGTTTTTCAAATTAACAAACGAGATGAACAGATTCAAGCTCAGTGTAACACGATCAGAAAGTTGAAAGCCCAAATCTCTCAATTAAAGGGTCAAACGAACAATATGACAAGCTCCCAAATGCCTCCTCCTTTAGATTCTCAGAATTCTCAAACGTTTCATCTTCAAAACCTAGTAAATGCTTTACAAAAGGAAAACGAAAGTTTTCTAGAAGAAAATGTAAAGGTTAAACGTCATTTCAATGAGTTATTTGAATCAATTAAAGTCACTCGTAACAAAAACAACGAACAAATAGCTTCATTGCAAAAGGAAATTGAGAATCTGAAGAGTCAGGTAAAAGGGAAAATGCCAATGATCAATGGGGAGAATGGTGTATCTAAGGCTCACTCTGGTAATAAATATGCTTTATCTGTGACATATGTCCCCCCTCATCTGAGGAACAACAAACTTGCCATTCAAACATATTTCTCATCCTTTAAGGATTGCTGTCCTTCTCACATGTGACAAACGATTTCAATTTTTCAATTAAACTGATAATTCGGTAAATGGTTTTATAAGGATGTACAATGGCTTTATAAGGATGTACATGCTGTCCTTCTCACATGTGACAAACGATTTCAATTTTTCAATGCACATGTTGAGGGGGAGCACCTATCTTAAAACCTATGATTTGAAACGTGATCATTTATCCCAATGTGCAGGTTCCCTCTAGTATGTGCAAAACTCTTTTCAAACCTCGAGGCACATATTGAGGGGGAGCAAATTCATGGAAACCTCATCCTTCCCGGAAATGCTATACCCACTTGATCTGTTGAGGGAAGTGATGTTGATATCTTTTAGAAAATGGTAATCAAAAGAAGTTAATTCTTTCTCTTGCCTCCGTGTGCAAAACATTTTCAAATACTTGATGCACATGTTGAGGGGGAGTTCTCGTTCTAAAAATATCAAAAACAATTCAGGTACAAAAAGCTTTGATAATATATCACAAGTATCTGAATTGATTTTCAAATGGTTTTCAATTGGATCCAATGGCAGATGAACAATACCAAATTGACCTACCAACTTTACTGTATGTACGGTGATATAAGGATGATAAGGTTAGGTATTTGTTCCCATGATCCGCCAGAACCGGAGGGATCTACCCAGGGACAATCCACTAGTTAGTGTAGAAGTCCTTAGATATGATGATAAAAGGAGAAAAATGAGATAAGGGAAGAGTGCGGACTAAGACTGAGCTAGTACTGGAATAAACCCAACAAGGTTCTAGCTATGAAGTCTCGGTAAGCACTGAAGGGGTTGAAGAATTAAAAAGAATTGAATGAGAAAAGGGTGAAAACAAATAGCCCTCCATTTAGTCAACCTTAGGGCAGAAACCGGGTTCAATTCATATGCTACTGATGGTAACATCGGTATTGAAGACAAGACGTCATGGACCCAGTGACGCACTGCACTTCAACTTTCCAAACCACTCAAGTTCCTCTTAAAAGGGCTTGTTTCATTCTCACGGGGAACCAACATTATCTATCGACTTTCTCTTAGAGATGGTTGATATTGAAGAAGGAGACCCTCTCCCTAGTCTCCGTTATAGGATCCAAATATGCACAAATTGAGTCTAGAGCCACGAGATCATCAATAAATCTCATTAGGACACTTTCAATGAAGACTCTCTGTTTCACCCAATGTGGAAAGAGAGATTATATCTAGAGTCCTACGCATTATCCTTGTGGTATTGCCAGAACATCTGAGTGATGTGTTTACATATTCACAATGAAGATGGAAAGCCTTCTGGAGCCAACATCAAACAAGCTCCTGGTAGGTGGCATGTGAGATCTATTATATAGATCAACCATGTGACAACTGAACAGAAACAATGGGGCGATTCAATCTCTTGAATCAAACCTGGTTCAGGTTATGGATTGACGGATACCTTTGAAAAACCGGTCTTTGTGCTTAAAAACTCTTTTCTTTAGCACATTGACTGTGTACTCATTTTTCAAACCAAAAGGTATTTTTATGATTGATAATTGATTTTCAATAAAACCTTCGTTGTATTGCAAAAACAATTTCTATTGAGCAATACACGATTGTTTTTCAAATCTCTTTTCATCAATCAGTGGACTTAAAATTCGCTGGTTCACTCACTCCGTGTTGTCTTCTTTGAGATGTTCCGGTTTGAGAACAGCTAGAACAGCTGCGAAACCCTGTCAAGGAGATTCTTAGGAATCCTACCTGATCACAGGCAGTACTTGTACTGATCAACGGGGAACCGTGGGCCGTGTACCTCAATTCAACGAAAGTGATCAAAGACACTTTCGTGTGTTTTATTGCTAACTGTTGTATGCAGGTACTCCCGACGTTTGCAGCTGATCAGAATGGAGCGGTCAATCCATAGCCGCATGCTCACTTAACACATTCAACTCAAAGAAATCATGACTAGTGCATCAATGACTCTGATATTTTCACTCCACGCTTCTGCTACGCTGCTGCCAATATCATGAATCAACTAAAGCTTCTGCTACTCTGATGAGAAGATTTCATGATCCAGAATGTGAGCATGTCGGTCCTAAAGTCACAACATCACAAAATACCAACACCACAAAGGATGTGTCAGAGATTGTTGATAGCTGATGATCTTCAAAGATGGCTCAAACTTATCATCACGTGGATCAGTAAAAGACCTCCACTTGGAATAACCAAACATGCAATGTGAAGAATCAATGACTACGAGCTTAGGAGCAAAGGACTACATCAAGAATGCAAGATCAATTGTTAATGTAATATCTATTTGTATTCTATGTAATTTTGGTACATGATTGAGGTGACCTCTCTTAGGGGGAGATTGTTAGGAATTAGAAATTCCCGGTAGTAAAGAGTCGGTCACCTCAAGTATATGTAATCGTTAGAAAGCTCGTAGTCGTAGTTCTTTTAAGTTAAGTAGTAATTTAGTTAAGTAACACCGTGGAGGACGGACAGGTCTTTACCCACTGTATGCCTGATCCACAGCCCGATGTGTGGCGAGTTATGTAAGACTATAAATACTCTCTACCTTCCAAGGTAGAGATTTGGAGCTCATAATAATATCTTTCACTTTCTCTCACTAAGTTCCCTAAACCTCTAACTTTCTCTCTCTAGAATTCCATCTATATGCTACTTTGTGTTATGGTTTGATGTGCATGTGAAAAGTTATATCTTACAAACACACTAGGATTTAAATGGATGCCTAAAATTATCAATGTGTGTATGTCTAACATATCTGCTTCGGAACCCTCTAACATTTCAGGTTCCACATCTACTTCTATTCCATCTGTGTCGTCTGTGTGTAATGCAGGTGATACAGATCATTCTCTGGATTGTTGATAGCGGATGTTCCCGACACATGACAGGCAACCTTAAACTGTTATCCAACTTTATTGCAAAGTTCATTGGCACTGTCAGATTCGGGAATGATCACTTCGCAGCTATCATGGGCTACGGAGATTATGTCAATGGGAACATCGAAATAAGCAGGGTTTACTATGTGGAAGGCCTCGGTCACAATCTGTTTTCAGTAGGTCAATTTTGTGATGGAGATTTGGAGGTTGCTTTCAGGGAGAAAACTTGTTTCATTCGTGATCTACAAGGAAATGACCTTATGTCTGGCTCGCGTAATTCTAGTCTCTACACTATCTCTATGCAAGACATGGTTGCTTCCTCTCCCATTTGCTTACTTTCAAAGGCAACATCTACAAAATTCTGGCTATGGCACCGTCGTCTCTCACATCTAAACTTTCAAACCATCACCAACCTTGCTCGACACAAACTAGTTGAAGGACTCCCACGATTTCGGTATTCAACAGATCACCTTTGCTCAGCATGTGAACAAGGGAAAAGCACTCGTGCTCATTTTCCTTCAAAGGTGGAACACAGCTCTCAGCATGTACTACATCTTCTTCACATGGATTTGTGTGGCCCGATGCGCGTGCAAACGATCAATGGCAAATGCTACATCTTAGTAATTGTTGATGACTACTCACGATGGACTTGGGTCTACTTTCTTCGTAGCAAAGACCAAGCTCCACAAATGATCATCACCTTTCTCACAAAGATACAGGTTCAGCTTCGCAACACCGTCAGGATTATCCGGACAGACAAAGGAACTGAATTTGTTAACCAAACCCTTCGTGAATTTTATGAGAAAGTGGGAATTCAGCATCAAACATCTATTGCACGTACACCTGAACAAAACGGAGTTGTTGAAAGACGAAACCGAACGTTAGTGGAAGCTGCAAGAACAATGTTAATCAATGCTAAACTTCCAGATTACTTATGGGCAGAAGCTGTATCTACTGCATGCTATACTCAAAACCGTTCTATAATCACAAAACGACACAACAAAACACCTTTCGAGCTTGTCCACAACTATAAACCGAACCTCAAACACTTTCATGTATTTGGATCCCTTTGTTATCCGAATAATGATCGTGATGATTTTGGAAAGCTCAAAGCCAAAGCTGATATTGGAGTCTTTATTGGATACTGTGACAATTCTAAAGGTTTCCGAATCTGGAATCGTCGAACTAAGGAGGTAATGGAAACGATTCATGCTCATTTCGATGAACTCACGGAGATGGCTTCTGAGTATAACAACTTAGAACCCGGTCACAACCGTTTAAACTTCCCTCAACCCCCATCATCAGCTGAACAAAGCCCCCAGCTAACTCGTCAACAAATGGAAAGGTTATTTGCTCCTCTGTTCAGTGACGATATTGATGAACGTGCTCCAGGTGTATCCGCTGTTTCCGCTGCACAACCTGATCATATTCCTATACCTGATACACCTGCTACAACAACTACTGTTGAAGATGCACCTACACCAGTTGACTCCAACACAACAGTTGAACTCACCGCTTCCAACAATGATGAACCAGCTGATGATATTCTGAATGAAGTACCCCCACCTGCAGATTTTGATCCAAATGCGTTCTTCAACCCGTTTGCTAATGAGACTGCTGCACCAGATGTCGCGGAATCTTCAACAAACCATTTGAATCCTCATAATCTGCACAATGTATACCAACATCAACCCTCTACACATAGATGGACAAAAGACCATCCTCTGGCTAACATTATTGGCAACCTGAATCAACCAGTCGTTACGAGACAACGTCTTCACACAGATGGTGAACATTGCATTTATGCATTCACTGTCTGCCAATCTGAGCCTAAAAACATTAAAGACGCAATGACAAAAGACAACTGGATTGAATCCATGCAGGAAGAACTCAACCAATTCAAACGTCTTGAAGTATGGGAACTGGTTGAAAGACCAACAGGGGTCTACGTCATTGGCCTAAAATGGATTTGGAAAAACAAATTGGATGCTGAAGGGAATGTCATCCGAAACAAGTCACGTCTAGTTGCTAAGGGCTATCGTCAGGAAGAAGGAATAGACTTTGAAGAATCTTTTGCTCCGGTTGCTCGTCTTGAGGCTGTTCGGATATTTCTCGCGTTCGCAGCTCATATGAATATGACGGTCTATCAGATGGATGTCAAAATGGCGTTTCTCAATGGACAACTTAAAGAAACGGTCTATGTCAGCCAACCAGATGGATTCGTTGATCCTGAGTTCCCGAACCATGTCTACAAACTGAACAAAGCTCTTTATGGCCTCAAACAAGCCCCTCGGGCATGGTACGATAAGCTATCATCTTTCCTCATTGCCAATAATTTCACCAAAGGCTTGGTTGACCCAACTCTTTTTATACAATATCACGGGGCACACATCTTAATTGTTCAAATTTACGTGGATGACATCATTTTTGGGTCGACACATAAAAAGTTTTCAATCGCTTTTGCAAAACTAATGAAGAAAAATTTTGAAATGTCCATGATGGGTGAACTTACGTTCTTTCTAGGACTGCATGTTCATCAATCACCCTGTGGTATTTTCTTGAGTCAGTCCAAATATGCCCTTGAACTGTTAAACAAATTTGGAATGACAACCTGTGACACTTATGCCACACCAATGGCTCATACCAAGAAGTTAGATGCTGATTTACATGGGAAATTAGTTGACCCCACCAAATACCGAAGTATTATTGGGTCTCTCATGTATCTAACAGCTAGCAGACCTGATATTGTCTTTGCCGTTTATCTATGCTCCCGTTATCAGTCGCGACCAACTGAAACCCACCTCTCTGAGGCTAAAAGAATCCTCCGATACATCAAGGGAACCATTAACTTGGGGATCTGGTATCCGAAGGATTCTGGTTTTAAAATAATCGCTTTTTCAGACGCTGATCACGCAGGATGCTTAGACTCAAGGAAAAGTACTTCAGGAGCTCTACAATTTCTCGGTGATAAACTGGTGTCTTGGCAATCAAAGAAGCAGGATTGTACATCGCTGTCATCAACCGAAGCAGAATATGTAGCCATGTCTGCGTGTTGTGCTCAAGTCATATGGATGAGAACACAACTCAAAGACTATGGTTACGTATTTGACAGAATCCCGATGTACTGCGACAATCGGAGTGCCATTGCCATCTCGTGCAACTCTGTTCAGCACTCGAAATCAAAGCACATCGATCTACGCTATCATTTCATCAAGGACCACGTGGAACAGGGTACCGTTGAATTATACTTTGTGGGTACTGAATACCAATTGGCAGATCTGCTCACCAAAGCCTTGCCTCCCGCTAGGTTTAATGAGTTGGTCCACCGAATTGGTATGAGGTGTTTGACTCAAGAGGAATTGGATGACCTCTTAAAACAGTCTTAAAAACCTGTCAAACACCAAAACATCTTCTGTAAATATCTTTTCAAAAACAAAATACAAAAATATAAAATCAGATAAAACATCAAAAATATTCTCCTAATCTATCTTTCTTTCAACATGGCAAGTACATTTCTTCCGTCAACACTTTAATCTTTCAAAATTCAGTATTTTTCCGATCAAGTGTTGAGGGGGAGAAAATAAACTCCTAACTGTTTCAAAACATCTGTGTACTTGCATGTTATCATATCTCGGTTGATTCTTTTACAAATGGTGGTACATTTTCTGGTTCAAAGACACTCCTCGGACTTAAATTAATAACCTTTCATTATTTTCTCAAGTCGAGGGGGAGTGTCGTCATGTTTCTTTCCTAAAAATCTTTGTTTGATAACCAAAATGGAAGTTAAAAGGCTTTGTTTGAAAAAGGAAAAGGTGGAGGGACCTAAACTATCAAAAGGTTAAACTCCCTTTTAATAAAACATCCTCCCACCTACTTTCACTTCTCATTTATTGCAAAAATACCTAAAACCATCCTACGCTTAAAATTCACTCAAGAAAACCGTGTTCTTGATCTTCATCTTGTAAGTGTTTTCGTGATCGCAACATGTTTTTATGATAAGGTTTTGAATTTCATGTAAATCCTACGGCTAAAACGTTTTCTACGCGTAATTAGGTGTTCTACGCTTATGCGTATGAACACACAATCAATATGTGTGTGTTTGTGGTGAAATGGTTTGTGTCAAAACGTTCATAATACATCAATGATACCATTTTAACCATCAAAATCTACCCAGAAACACGAATTGATGATTTTTGAAAATTAGGGTTTATGAGTCGAATTGGGTATTTTCAAATGTGAAGTGTTTTGGTCAAAAAGATTGTTGTGTTCTGCTTATGTGATGATGAATTGATGATATCCATGCCTTATAACCACCCAGAAACCTTAATTGATTCAGAATTAGGAATTAGGGTTTAATGTTCTAAAATTTGGGTATTTTTGATTCACTGCAAACTAAGTGTTAAGATTTGGTCAATATGCTCTCACAACATCTAAGATATACCAGAAAAACTTTGGTGCATAATCCATGGCTAAAAGTCATACGCGTAGATTTAGGGTTTTAAAACTACGCGTAAGAGTTTCTACGCGTAACTGAAAAAATGTCCAATTGTGTTTTGATCTGTCATAAACTGAATGCTATGTGTTAATCATTGATGATGTGATGCTTTATTTCAGGCTTGCAACACTTAATATTCAGAATCAAGGTTGTTGTTAATCTACGCATAAGGATCACCTTACACGTAGCTTGTTATGCGTAAGATTTGTCTTACGCGTAGCTTCTACGCATAAGGTTCTACATATGGGACTACGCGTATCCTATGAAGGATATGCGTAAACATTGACCTCTACGCATAAGGTCAACTCTTACGAGTAGCCTTACGCGTAAGGTTAATATATGCCTACGCGTAAGCTCTACGTATAAGGTCTCCTTTTCCTACGCGTAACACTTCTTACGCGTAAGTTAGGATCCTACGCGTAAGTTTACGCCTACGCATATATCATTCCTGTCTACGCATAACTTTACCAATCCTACGCATAAGCCGAGATCATACCTTCGTTATGAATTGTTACGTGTACAAACTTGTAAATAAACTAATCATATCATCACGAATCCAAAAATGTCACTAATAAACTTAAATCGTTTGATATGTTGTGAACAATAAGTGATAAAATAAACTTTAAAACTTAAAGTTAACTAACTCACGAAACATTTCACGACATCATTGAACTATTGAACATACAAGTGACTTAGGACTCGTAACAATGATTATCACTGTACATTCAATAACTAGACAATAAGACCTTCTGTTGACTAACATTATGTCTTTCGATATGTTGGTTCTTTTGGCTAATGTTATTTCAGATCACGACATGGCTGAACAAATGAATGTGGATGCACCTGAAGTTCTCTCCATTGCTGATATCTATCCTCATGGCTATCCAATGAAGATAGGAAAGAACAATCTCCGTGTTGACTTTGACACCCTCACTTGCTCTGAATCTTCGTGTTTAATTGCTATTGACATTCTGAGGACTCATCCGTATCAGAACATGCTTACTCACTCTGCAACTGTTCCTGAGATCTACATCCAACAGTTCTGGAACACTATGGAAAGGGTCAAAGGACAAACTGCTGTGACGGTGACTCTGAATCACAAACAAGTCACCATTACACCTGCAGACTTAAGGGCTGTTCTCCTAATTCCTGATGTCGATCCAACCAAACTATATGCCACACCTGTTGAAGAGCTCACTCTCCAATTCTTAGCCGATATCGATTATGACGAGGCTACAGGAGTAATCACCAAGCATTCTCACGTAGAGCTTAAGAGTATTCCTCAACCCTGGAGAACTCTCTACATGATCATCACCAAGTCTGTTTCTGGTCGTGACAGCGGCTATGAGCACCCTAAGCTCATGGAACTGCAAATATTCTGGGCATTGGTCAACAGGAAACACATCGCTATCGAAGCTCTGATTTGGGATGACATGATGTCATTTCTCAACAAACTTGGCTCAAAGATTCCCTACATCAGATATACTAAATTGTTGATCCAGAGAGCGCTTGGACATCATCCTGATATTCCCAAGAGGCTCAATGATCCCGACAATCACGATATGTTGACGGAACCTATTATATCTGTCAGAATCAAGGAAACGTCTACAAAGAAACAAGGTGCTGTGCTGCCAGATTTCCTTCTAACTGAAGATGTCAGAAAGCTCGAAACGTACAAAAGGTATCTGGAAGCAGTCAGACAAGGCAAAGTTGGTCATCTCGACGAAAAATCTTCTGGAACACCTGTAAGGAGAACCAGAAAAGGAAGTGCTGGAAGTGTCACAAGTACAGATAGTCAGAGGAATGTTCCAAAGAAGAAACCTATTCCAAAGAGGAAACCTACCCCTAAGAAGAAAGTTCCTTCTCAGGAAGCCACTCCGATCCCTTCCTCTTCACCTGAACCGCAAAGAAAGCTCATGGACGAGGACTCTGAAGCTACTGACACAGATGAAGAGATCACATACTCTGAAACTGCAAAGGATGAAAATCCCACAGTACCAAAACCTCCAAGTCCTCAAACTAATAAAGGAAAAGGGAAGACTCCTGCACTTGTGTCACATGATGAAAGCTCTGAAGATGATGAAGAGCAACTGGATCAATCATACAGGAAGAAGTTTCACAACGTCAGACACCTTCAAAAGGCCGAAGAATTTGCTAAAGATCAAATGGGTGGCCCCGGAGGATCAAGTGGTGCTGCCCACTCCTCACCAGATCCTGATACGGTTAATCAACCCGGTAAGGGATCTGGTGCCACCACTCTTCTGCAACAACAACAGCCTGTGGAGGATACTATCGTATATGAGTTTGAGAACCCTGAAACTAAGATGACTGAGAAAGATAAAGATGATGATTATGACAAGTTGCTTCTGGGTAGTCCCACACAGTCTCAGAAGGAAACTTCTGAACCGCCTAAGGACCCCAAGCCTCCTCATGTCTCCTCCTCATCAGACTCATCATCTCAATCATCACCACCACCATCAACGAAGTCAACCAGATCATCATCCAAATCAGTGAAGAAACCACCTAAATCTTGGATTTCTCAGTCTCATGAAAGAATTGTGAAAGCTGTCCAACAAGTCAGAAAGAAGGACATACTTTACAGAAAACTGAATTGGTTTGCTGACCAAATTCAGTACTTAAATGATGAGAAAGACAAGATGGACAAAGAAAGGGAATTTGTTCAGAAGTTCATGAAGAGTCATCGAAAAGAGGAACTGAACGAAATGATCGAAGGTTACACTAACAAGTACCTTCAGGATATCGTTCCTAAAGTCCAAAAGGAACTGGAGAAGACAGCAAGAGATCATACCCACAAGTTTCTTCTCGACACTGTCCCCGGTGTGACTAGAGAAGTATTTTCCAGACAACTCACCCCTAACATCGTCGCAATGGTTAAACATACAATGGCCAAAGAAGCTGATCTCTCTAAATCTGAGTTAATCACTAAACTAGTGATGCAAATGTCAAAGCGATCTGGAACGTTTACTTCGGATGAAGCTAAATTTTTCGAAAATCTACTTGATTTTCAACTCAGATCATCATGCAAGGAGTCAGCCGATCAACCCAAACGACCAAGAGATGACGATGATAAGGATAAGGACTCTGCACCTAAACGTCAGAAGCAGTCTGGTAAATCTACTTCGATGCCACCTCCTCCACCACGGACTTCTTCTCAACAAAAGTCTCCTCCACCTCGGTCTTCTACTGATAAACCTCGGGACGATTCCGAGTTACCACCCCTGACTCATAAAATAGGTGATTACTTTGAGTATACGGGTGGTGACGATGAAGAGGTCCTTGAGCCCCGACAACAACCCACCTTACCCAAACAAGTGCAGAAACCAGTATCATCATCAAGGCCTTCCAAAAAGAAGAAGAAGACGACTCAGCCTGGAGTCGTATCATGGCTAGATGACGATAAAACCGAAGAGTTTGAATGGTTCTCCACACTTGTCAATAAAACTCCCCACCCTGATGAAGGTCAAGAATTGGTAGACGGTTCTACATTGGAGCACGCAAAACTTTTGCAAGAAAAGTTCCATGTGAAGAAAATGACGAAATCTGAGTTGAAGCGAATCAAGAATGAAGCGTTTCAACTTCTACAAGACAGCTCTGAAAGCGCCCTCGAGGTCGAATATCATCTTGAGAACATCGCTCGAGCCATGTCTAACAACATGGATTGGCTCAATCTGGAAGCAAACATTGACTTCACACAAAGGGACAACCCTCCATACTACACCGATTGAACCAAACCCCTACCAACCATTGGCCAAACAGACGAACCACGGATTCCCTTCTGATACTTCTTTAACAGAGACCTGGATTTTCTCTTACACGGTAGCGATGGTTCGCGAAAATACGCTACATCATTGACTCTTCCATTCCCAGCGGCTATTTACTCAAACTGCATAGCTACCGAGGAACGTGCAAATCACTTGTTTTCTGACAACGTGCAAGCATACGACCAAGATGCATTGTATGGGATTCATCATTGGCCTGAACGCCGAAGAATCTACTACAGAAGCTGCCTGGTTCAGAAGTCTCAACATGCAGTGTATAGTTCTAAGGACATCGTGGCCATCAAACACATTGATCTCAAGTCTAAGTGGGACTACGCATTCTTGAAGAATATCATAGTCAAACGACAAGATGAACAGGACTATGGATTCTCCGAGGCTGACTTTGAGAACTTGTCCCTCTACGACATCGAAGACATGTACCTTGCCAAAGTACAGGGTCGTATGAGACAATTCTCGACTGAAGTTCAACGTGAATTTATCAAGTCAGTTCTCATCTTCATTAGACGCATCGTGATCAAAGAACGTGTTGAAGATATCCAGATGGCTGTTGAATCTTATCAGACGCGTGTCAACCTCACTCCTCCAACGCTTACTCTTCCCGATCTCAACCAGCTATCTCAATATACACTCATCAGCAAACCTTTCGGCGTTGTTTACCATAGTGAACTTCAAAGAAACTGCTTAATGGTGTGTAGTGAGCTCCACAAATTCGGGGATCATACCTTGAAGCTGGTTAGGGATGGATTGGCGTACAGGTTGAAGGATATACGCCTGAAAGTTGGGTCTCCTAAGCGCTGGAATTCTCAGGAAAGGAGGGATGTGAGACGTATCATCACCATGATTGATGAACGGTTGTTCAGAAGGGATCAGTTCAGACGATTGGAGAGCTATGTTGGTGGTCGACCCAGGAGAAACATCACCGGCTTTCAACGCCCTGTGCGCACTCCTGGGAACATCACTGCACTTCCTGGTACCCCTTGAATTGCTTCCTTCATATAATTTTGGATGTGTGATTATATATGTCAATGGCTTGTACACACATAACAGTGTACAACCCGTAATTGTCAAGAAAGGACCATGTGGTACGCCTCAGTGCCTCAATCCTCATAAAAGGAGCGAAAGCTTCTTATTTTTGAGTAAAACCTATCAAACCTTTCATTTTTTCAAGGTTTTGCTCAAAAACACAAGTACTTCCCCATATGATTTTTCAATACCTCAACCGTTTATATCACTAGTTGAGGGGGAGTATTTGATTTAAAACTTTGTTCACAAATTGTTCATAGTGGTCACTCTTCCCGCAACACTCGAAATGGTCATATCTATTCTCAACCGTTCAAAAATAACATTTTATATGCCATTTTTGAGGGGGAGAAAACTGTGTGATAAGAAATATGTTGTGGAAAATGCAAATGAATCTGTGTACCTCAGACTTAACCAACGAATTGACGGTACTAAACTGTTAGTAACTCGAAAAGACTTGTCCTGGACGGGTAATAATTTCAAGCTAGTTCGCTAGTAATGTAAACGTGTCTCGCAAAGGACTTGTCCAAGTAGAATGTACCATTCGAGAAACTTTTGATAGACATGAACTCTGACGGGTTTGACAACCTTCCAAGGTTTGTCTACACCTTCAAGGTAGTTATTAGAGCTAGTTGTCACCTAAAAACTGACAATGTAACTCTTTAACTATTCAACGTAACCGTGTCTCGCGGGAGATTGTCTATCTTTAGTGGATCAATTCAAAAAGTGCGCGCTCTTTCCTCACTGTACATTTAACCATTAAATCTATTAAGCACATGTGGAGGGGGAGTATTTATGCAAAACATCATCTCTCACTGTGGTTCAAACATGTTTTTCATTAACAAACCCTTTGAGAGATATTTTCACATACAGTGGTTTTAATGGCAAACATAGGTTAGTCATGGAGTTATAAGGTGACTAAGGTTAGGAATAACCGTCCTATGATCCGCCAGAACCGGAGGGATCTACCCAAGGACACTATCATTAGTTAGTGTTAGAAGTCCTTAGGAATGATTATAAAAAGGAGAAAATGAGAATCGGAGAAAGAAGGAGTTGAAGAATCAAAAAGAAATGTAAAGTAAAGGGTGAAAAGAAATAGCCCTCCAGATTATTCAACTTAGGGCAGACACCGGGTTCATTTCATATGCTACTGGTTGTCGCTTAGTGACACCGTTATTGAAGATTAAAAGTCGTCATGGACCCAGTGACGCATGCACTAAACCTTCTTAGCCACTCAAGTTATTCTCAACAAAAGCTTGTTTCATTCTCACAGGGAACCCTACGTAAACTATTGGCTTTCTCTTAGAGATCGTTGGTATTGAGGAAGGAGACCCTCTCCCTAGTCTCCGCTCAGGAAAACCAAAACGCACTATTGAGTCTAGAGCCACGAGATTCATCAAAAGATCTCTTAGGAACACTTGACATTTAATCACTTGATGATCAACAAATAAGATTATCAGTGATTCATATCGAGTCCTTCACAGATCTTAGCAATCTGTCGAGAACATTTATGAGAGGTTCACATCTGTGATCCTCAGTGATTGAATGGAAACTCCTGCCAGGGTCAACATCAAACAGCCCTGACAGCAGGTCACTTCGGTAACTCCCCGTGGATTACGCGGAGTGTGTCTCAAACGGTCTACAGTCGTGAGGTGATGCTACGGTGTACCTCAGCGACTCATCTGAACTGTAGATGTACTTCGGTACATCGCGTTATCTCACTTGTGGGACTCCAGTTTAGGAACGGCCTTTGTAAGAATTAGAGTTGTGTTTTCACACTATGCTGTTAACACTCTCGAAGTTCAAACTTGTAAGTGCCGGAAACCGCTTATTACTAACCGTTTGAAATGTTTTCTTCTTATGGAAGCTCTGGAGCGGAATGATCGTGCTGATTCTTCTCATGCTCACGCCAACATCATCACTAATGGAAGTTCTATTCAACAGCAACACAACCGTCAGAATGATTCTTCGTCAAACCAAAGAATCTACAAAGTCAAAGACTTACAGAACTTCATCAGTATTGACTTCCAACGTCAAAGAGCGTGTGAGCATGTTGAAGAATGACATGGAGACACTAGAGCAGCGAAGCAGACCTGAGGCAGACTAATGCAGACAACAACATACTATCACTTTCACCACAAAGAACAATGATCAAAGAACAAAGTTAAAGATGACGTCGAAGCATAACTGTTCAAAGATAACTATCTCTCTACACTGGGGAGATTGTTCGAATCAAGACAATTCCTCTCACAAGAAAGAAGAATGTCAGAAGACGTCACAGCTACTATTACATCAACGCCTTCACCGTTTACATTCATATATACTTGAGGGGGAGATTGTTGGAATCACTCTTAAACAGTATTTCAAGTATTTATATTTCATATGTAATAGGTAGCTTTATTATGGCCTTTATGTTTGTTTAAGGTCTAGCTTATGTAGAAGGCCCATAAGCTAAGGCCCAAGCCCACATAAGAAAGGATGGGAACTAGGAGTGTTGCCCTAGCTTCCCTCCTATAAATACTCTTGTAAACCCTCATTTGAGGGTTGGTTGTTCAAGTTTTCTCTTTCACATATGCCTTACGCATAACCGGTCATAATATTGTTTGTGTGTGTGTTAGATCTTGTTCATCCGCCTTCATCTCTTCTCTTATAACTTGTGTTTGTAAAACTAGTGACCTAACAGCCCTTTTGATTTAAAAGATTATATTAATGGACCATAGTGTTATTTTTGATACAAAACAAAAATAAATAAACCAAATCCAAACCCTTTAAACACCCAAAGCCCAAAAATACCAAGCCCATCCCATTTTAATCCTAATCATACCCGGTCCATTCCCTTTTCATTATAAACGAATACCCATTTTTCCCTTAAACTTACCCGGTCAAACCTTTTATTATACCAGTCAACACCCACCCTCCTAAAGTCAATTAACAATAAAATAACCCACCCAGTATACCCCACGGCGCCAAAAAGCAGGGGTAAAACCCTTTCTACTGTTTCACCATCTCACCACATTTACCCTGCTCCCCACATTTACCCGTACAACTTATAATGCATCTAGAAGCCTCTGCCACGTCTGACACATGGGTGTGTCACAGGATTGCCAGCATGGCATAAAGGAAGCTTGTGATTGGCCGAAACACCTCATTCAAGAGATCCAAAGGCTGAGATGAGAGTTGGTGATGTGGGATATGATCAAAGGTCGAGATTAGAAGTTCCAGATGTTTCCTTTCATCCTTGGCTTGGCTATAAAAGCCCCATTCTTTCACAAGAGAAAATGTCCAATTTCTATGCATTTAAGGAATTGTTACCACTTTAAATTTCTGTAAAATTACTGTTTTAATTAGTGTAATCATTTTACTTTAAACTGTTATTTCAATTCCAGCTTTGTATTCTTCAGTTTTTAATGAAAATCAGTTTTATTTCAAGTTTTACCATGTGTTCTCTAAATGCTTTTCAATTCAGTTGTCAAGGATTCATAAGTGTTTGTTAGTGTTATCAAAGCTTAATCTGAGCTTATTCTGAGCTTTTACTCATTTTCTCAATCTAGTCAATAAAAGTAAACAGTTGCAGATTCATAGTTTGAATTGTTCTGTTTTGCTGATATGGCACTGGAAATGGGTTGAGATTAGATCTGCTTGGGGTTTAGAATTTTTGTCTATTGATTTCAAGTGCATGCCATAGTGGCAGGACAGTTGTGAGTTAATCTCTCTTTCCATTATTTAGTCAGTATTATAGTATAGTTAGTTTTGATTTCTGTTGCTTATAATTGTTAAATATTCATAGTTTAGTAGTTCAAGTTTGATTAGATTAGTGTTATATCTGTTCTATAAGTTTGAACCATTTTCTGCACATCTAAGTTAATCTGCATTAGTAGCTAGTTATAATTCTGAGGTTGTTAATGGTTTAGCTCTTTGCATTTAGGTTATAGTTGATTAAGCAAATCTAGATTAGGTGATAGTTTAAGCTAGTAAAATAGTTTCCAGTTTAAAATTTGTAGATCAGAACTTAAAAGTAGTGTTTGGATCATGGTAGTAATCTGAGTTAGAGGATTTGATTAAGGTTGAATTCTGTTGCAATAGCTTCTATTAGTATAATTAGAGTTAATTAGCACATTTACTTGCACCTTAGAACACTAGAAGTCAAATTCTCTTTTAAACTGCTCTAATTTCCATATTAGTAATAATCAATTGCTCATATCTTGCATTTAGGTTCATAAGTAGTTAATAAAGCTTGAATTAGGTTTATTTCATCATAAAACATCATTTCCAATCTATTTTGCAAGATCAAAAGTCATTTTAGTCAAAATTCTCAAATCAGTCAAAAAGTTCAAATCAGTTTCAAGAGGCTTGTCTTCTGCATTTTTAAAATCTTCATTTCAAGTCCATTTGAGCTGAAATTTGGGATACAAGATCTTTGGTTGGTTGTGGATTTCATGATCATTTTAGCTTATTATTAGGAATTTTATAAGCTAGCTTATCTAGTCTCATAAGTTGGCACTTGAGGGCCGTTTGGAATAAGTAAGTTAGAATCTGATTTGTACTCAAATGCTTCTTGCCTGTGCTTTTAGGATTCTAATCAGTTGCAACAGGTTTATTTCAGATAGTGTAGGTTAGCTTAAGGCTGTGGTAGCTTATAGTAGCTTATAGCTTATTTCCCTTAGCTTTTCATAATCAGTTGCTAGCCCAAATCATATTTCTTGCACTCCATAGCTGTTTCTATTATTTTTCCTAGATTCTAAGTATTATTTTATAATTTTCTGGAAGTTTTCATATTTTTCCATGCTCTTTTGCTATTTTTCTGCATTTAAAATCATTTTTAAGGCTTTTTAATTAGCTTTTAATCCAAATAATTCAGAAAAAGTTCAGAAAAATACAATTTCAATTTTATTAGGTTTAGAATATTCAAAAAGTCATAAAAAGTATTTTTCCTGAATTTTCTTAGTTAAAATAGTATTTTCTAAGAATTTAATTAGTTTTAAATAGTTTTTAATTCATAATAATTATAGAAAAAGCCAAAAAAATGTGATTCTAGTTCTGAAAAATCTTTTTAGTTATTTTTGATTTTTGAAAAATAGTTTTGTATTTTTCTTGAATGTTTTCCTAATTTTTAGTATTTTAAGTCTATTTTAAATGTCTTAAATTAGTTTTTAATTCCAAATAAATCAAGAAAAATCCAAAAAATTAGTTTTGAATTACAAATAAGTTTTAAATCATCTTCTTAGCTGCATAAAAATAGTAGTTCATTTTTACGGGTTAAAATTAGAGTAGTTGCATTTAATTCACGTTTCATTAATTACGTTTAATTGCGTTTTAGTTTAATCTTGCATAATTAGTTGCATTTCCTTCATTGCATCATAGATTTAGTTGTTATAATTGCTTTCCTTTATTATTCCCTACACCGTAGTTTAGAAATCAACCAAAATTCCTATTTTCACATTCGAATCCCGAATCACGCGACGTGAGTTGTTAAACTCCATTCATCCCTCGCTGGGAGAATGACCCGGGGAATACATACCTTTGTATTTCTTCGGAAAATATATCTTGTACGAAAACTGACAAATCAGTAAACATGTCTGGAAAGTACATGCAAATAAATAAAAGACGTCGGATGTCATGTATGGATAGTTATTGCTTCAAAAGAGGAAATGCAAAGAAGAACAACCCATAACAACTTCACTTGCACGACAGTAGAATATTAATTAGTGTATCAAATACTCAAGTATCTAAGAAGTGGAACAACCCATAACTACTTCTAAAACTAAAATGCAAAGCGCAAGGCCACTATCACAGGGGTTATTATAATTGTCATACATAGCACTTGTAGTAAAAAGTTTAGCTTACATGGTTTTTATTTAGTTGAGCAACCCACACTTTAATAAAAAGCTCATCTCCAATCTTTTTAACTGAAACTTTAGTTCCACGCCATGATGCATAGTTTACTGATATTATGTTTAAGTACCATCTGGAAACTGCATAAGCCATTTGAATATTTGAAACCGTCATGTTCTTTTGGACCCAAGAGGATGAATAGCAAGCATCCATTTGATGAATATGTCATCATAGTTTTCCATACTTCTAAATATATCCCTGCAAACAAAAGTGCCTAAACTATCAAACGGCAAAGACAAATATTATTGAATATTATATAACCTAAGGTGGTTCCTACATCAATACAGCAAGAAAACACACCTCGACACCATTAGGGTTTTGAGGAAAAGAGGTATATATGAGTAAGGTATAATAAAAGGAACCTTTATAAATTTTTACTGGAGGAATGGCGTGATCCACCTATACTGTAACAAATTATTCAAAGGTTAATAAGTAATAACTACACGTCAAATAACCAAAAACGTGATTCAAATATAAAAACAAACATATTATGAAATTATTAGTTAATTGTGTGTACTTGAGCATATTAGGGTTTTGAGAAGGAAAAAAAAGAGAAAATTTGTTGAACCGAATGATATTAAGATTCTGGAAAAAAATATATAATGAATGAGTTAAGCAATAATTAAGGAATAGATAATGAGTTTCGGGATTTTTATAGTTATCTCATTAAATTAAAATGGGTATTAACTGGTTGTGTAGGTTTATAGATTTGTTCTTGCAAAATATAATTAAAAAAGTATGTTGGTCCAGTGGTTATCATGCTTGTTAATGATACAAACACCCTAGGTTCAATCCTTGCAAGTGACAAAATTTTAAAACAAAATCTTAGTTTTTATAATAAAATTTCGAAAATAAAAATAATTATTAAAAATCCAAATCTTAGTTTTTATAATAAAATTTCGAAAATAAAAATAATTATTAAAAATCCGAAATTAATACATAAAATCCTTAGGTGGACTAATGTGATGACATGTCACTAAAAACAATTACTGGGCAATGAGGTGGCGTTTACGTGGCATTATCTACGTGTAACGCCTCCTGTTATATATAATATAGAGATATATATATATATATATATATATATAATATACATATATATTTGTATATAGAATCCGGATCGATTGAGAAGGTTTTTATTTTGAGAAGATTGAGAAGGTTTTCAAAAACGATAGATTTTTAACTTTGATTCATGTTTTTCAGGCGTAAAACTCATTTTAATGTGATTAAAATTCAAAATGTGTAAAAAAAAATTGAATCAATGTTAAAAATCTCTCGATTTTGCTATATATGTAGAATACTGAATCATCTGTACAAATTTAATGAATCATCATCATAACTCGATTTTAACAATGATTTGTGAATCAAATTTGTGATTTATAGATTCGATTCACCATAAAATGATGTTTACTTGTGAATCAAATCAAAAACATGAATCAATTTGCTCAAACGAAGATTTCTCAATCTTCTCAAAATAAAAACCTTCTCAATGGAACCGGAGCCTATGTATATACACACACACACACACACACACACACACACATATATATATATATATATATATATATATATATATATATATATATATATATATATATATATATATATATATATATTGATTGGTGCTAAACAGTCAAGTCAAATAGACTTAAAACAGCTCAAACACTAATGCAATTAAGATCAGAGGAATATAGGGAATTCCTGGGTCGTTAAGTCCCACGGAGGATGAATTGGTGTAAAAACACTTGATCAGATGGTAGAATGATCACTAAGGATAGCAATCAGTAGGGTTTTGGATGGAAAATTATACTAAAAGAAAAGATTAACAAATAACAGCGACTTAAATGCAAATTAAAAAGATTAAAAAGTTAAAATCTATTAAATAAACGCTATCACTATTTTTAAAATCGATGAACGTTTAAAACCTACAACTTAAAACTTACGTTTAAAATAAAATTACGTCTACGTAAAAAATAAAAAGTGAGTTTTAAAGAAATAAAAGGCCTAAAAATATAAAAATTATACTTTTGGAATCCTAATAATAAAATAAAATTATTAGAAAAATAAAATTATTTTTACAACTATTTATTTAATTATTATTATTTAAAAACTATTTATTAAGTATTTAAAATGTGCTAAAATACAAGAAAATACAAAATTAACCTAGAAAAATGAAATTATAACTTGGAAAAATCTAAAATATGATAAAACTTATTTTAAAACTAAAAATATATTTTTAAGACTTATTATGTATTTATTATTAATTTAAAACTATTTAAAACTAATAAAAATGCTAAAAAATACTTTTTAAACTAAGAAAATTATGGAAAAATACTTTTTATTACTTTTATATTTATCTTAACCTAAGAAAATTGAAAAATCATTTTTTTGGACTTTTTATAATTTATTTGTATTAAAAGCTATTTAAAAATACCTAAAAACTGTTTTTAATTAAGAAAAATAGCAAACAGTTATGAAAAATAATGAAAATTTCAGGAAAAGTCTATTTTAATCTACTGAGTCTAAGAAAAATAGAAAAACATGGTCTTGTTTGGAGAAATAAGCAACTGCAGTTGTGACTGCTTAATAATAAGCACTTGAAAAAGCCAATTTATAACCAAAGACCACCAAACTGATAAAAAGCTAAAATATGCTATAATGACTCAATTTCAACCAAAAACAACAAGCTAGAACCTCTGGATTACTAGTTAACACAGAATTGAGGTTTGAGCTTGTTTATGAAAACAGAAATTGGTGGTTTACTTTAAGCTTATGCACAGAACACTCAATAAGCTAAAACTGAAAAGCAATTATTGAAACTTGGAAAAGACCTGGGTGAGCACTCTTAAACCAAAAATCAGACAATTATAAGCTCTTATGAGCTTGGGAGAAGCTTTTTCAAAACCTGTCAAACCACTGAGTTTTACTCAGTTAATGCTGAGTTGGATTTGGACAAAATGATAAGCACTAGCAGCCCTGGTGAATAAGCTTCAAATTGAGATTTTTAACTTGGAACCTAAAGAGGACCAGGTTAACTATCCAAAGAAACAAAATTCACAGGATTTGACCAAATATTAAGCTCTGTGTGAGCTTATGAACTTGGATGTAAAAACTGTGCACAGGACACTGTATTGAAATGGTGAGAAAAATAAGCTAAACAAAAAGCTATCAAATAAGCTGTAAGTGGAAAATAGGAACTTGTAACCTTGAGACAGCTTGGTTGGCTTCTCAAAAAGCCAAAACACACAAGATAAAGATCACTAATAAGCTCTCTAAGAGCTTATGAACTTGCTACCAAATCTGTGCACAGGACAGATTTTTGACTTTTCAATGACACACTTAGTTTGACTTTTATGAACTTTATTCTCATCTTATACTCACTAAAATGCTTATGTAATGTTTGATTATCATAAATGCAAGTCAATAAATAGATTGGTTCCAAAAGTATATCCAAACACCGCCCATATCTTGCCAGAAATTATTACATAGGTTGGACTACCTTAAGACATGAATATAATTTAACATTTAAAAAAATCAGTAATATTATCAAGCTTGCCGAGTGCCAAAGGCATATATACCGGTAGTTTAACATTAAAAAAAATTCAGTTTATAAATGCCATGGTTTAAAAAGATATAATCAAACTTGTTACAACTCTTGAAAGCCCAAACTTTGAACTATCAAAAGACCTGAGAGCATACTCAGACGGAAAGATATACGCAATATGATTAACCTTCTATTCATCATTTTCTTCATTCACCATTGTTTTATGCCTTATAAGACTTGAAAATAATAAGGGGGTGTTTAAAAATGATTGTGACAAGTCAAAATTACTTCATAGTGTCAACCTAAAAATTTTAATCACTTGAAGAAATAAAGGTTTTGATACTTCCAGGTAATTACCTTGTTCTTTACGTGCTCCTAAACCAATACATCTTCAGCAAAATGGCTCCAATATCATTGAATCAATGTGAGGGGCCGAAGGTGCGGTTACAATGTCGTCAGAATCAATGTGAAGGGGCTGAAGGTGCGGTTACTGGAGTCATATTTTATGCGTTTATTATTTGTTTTCTATACACTGCTTAAAGATAGTTTTGTTGCAGGATGAGCATCATGATAACAAAGAACAGAACCTGTATTCTCGTTTTTGTATTGATGGGAGGGATATAGCTTCCTTCTTTGCAGATGGTATTGTTAAATGGGCAGGCATGTGTTATAATTTTACTTTTGATGGTGCTACTTAACGGAAATTTGTGTTTTTAGTACGGTGTTTTTTATTATTGTTAAAAATGTATTAGTTTATGTTAAGTTGTATTTTTTGTTTTGACGGTGTTATTTTACTTTGGTGTATTTTTTGTTATTACGTAATCACTGTATCATTCACTCAACCAATGAGTAACACAATGTATCAACATGAACGAATCATATGGTAATAAAAAAAACAAAACCTTAAAAGGATTATTGTAGATCTTATTATGGTGGCTACGTATGTTGTTAATATTGTGTGAAGATATAATGCTTGATATTAAACCGCCCATTGGGCGGGCTTGTTTTGTGAATACCCATTTATCCGTATTAACCCATTAACTTACCCGCCCTACACGCCCATTTTCCAACATATAAGTATTCCTTAAGGTAAAGAAAAGAGTTTTGATTAATCAAAGAAAGACTATCAATGAATTGAAAGAAAGATATCGCTACAATAATTTTTGTTGATTGATTTACTAATAAACTATTAAGGAATGTTCAAGACACCGTCGGAGAAGTTCTTTACCACATGCATCACCCTCGCACAATGGAACTATGAGCTTATTATGAATTAAAACCGTTTATAAGTATATGCAGTAGAATTGATCTCGATCACCATATTATCGTCAAAAACTAATAGCAATAGAGGACATACCACAATAACACGAACCACAATAGCACTAACCACGGTCATTATGTCGAAACCAATAGTTTCCGCTGATTAGTCAAATTATTTTCAGTTTCAGTTGACCCTCGGCATGATGAGATACTCGTCTTATCTAGAATTGGGGTGATGATGTGTTGTCAAATTATCTAGGCCAAGTCAATATAGCATTAAGCCATAAGACATCGGGTCACTGAGACCCAACCTAACTATCAAAAGTAAAGAATAAACTATAACTTTAAACCCTCGCGCATGTTCAAAATGCGGGTCTCATTAGAAAATAATGTAACGATAGAACTACCATTTTCGTAGCTGATGGAATATCAACCATTTCCAATTCGGGTTTACTGTTCCTCCTGCTCTCGCCTCAACCACCTAATCATATAACAATCATATAATACACATCAACTATATCATTTGTCCTCTAAGTTTGGTCTCTTTGAAGTCTTATGCCAAACACTTCATTAACAACTATCAATAATCATCGCCCATACTATTTCATCAATAATTCATTCCATAACCTCTACTAAATTCATCTTAATCCATATTCATTCATAATAATATCGTCTAATAATCATAAAACATTAATAATCATAACCTCTACTAATTTCTCTCTATCCTTAAGTAAGCGGTTAGCTCCCAAATCAGGCCGTGAATGATGCACATTTGGTTCCTCTCATTTGAAAAATGAGTATAAAACAGCTGAGCTCTCGTTTTGAACTAAAACCGATTGTTAGAAAACTTTACAACTGAATTGAACAAAGGTAGTCCCCAGGTACTTCCATTTTTTATAATGAGGACCAAGGTTCACACACCACAAAATCGGAAGCAAGTGAAAATATCAAACCATAATCAGCATTTTAAATATAAAGATCAAAATTCATTCGTTAATATACACATCAAGAAAAGGTTACTACATAGTAGATAATTTTCATCTGTCCTATTGCATAGGAGGTAATGAAAACACGTTTACAGTCGAGCTCCCACTTAGAATCTCCTTCAAAACCGTAAGGGCCGAAAGACTAAGCCTCATGTATGTGCTCTCCTTGTTCTTGATGTCAATGAGGTCTTCAGGAAGTGTAAGAGACGACTTATCTTCTGGTTCAGGATCAGATATGTCTTCTTTTCTGTTTGGTGATGCACATGGGGGTGGCTGATCTTCATTCATGGAGACAAGTTGGTCTAGCATCGTCTCGCACTTTTTCACAAGATTGTTTAGTACGTCAGTTTTGTAAAATGGTTCATTCGGAACTTGTTGGATGAAAGGCACATGAATGAGAGTGCCACTTACTTTGTCGTGTTTCTTTAGTATCTTCACTAATCCTACAAAGATGCAACATTATCAGAAATTTAGCTAAAATTATTGGTATATGAATATTTCATATGCTGCCCACACCAAAATTGTCTGTATTTCCTATGCAGTCTGGTTGGGTAACGCGTTAGAAGATGAAAAAAAAAGGTCAAAAGAGGTATTTTTTTAGTATGGGTCGGGCTGAGCAGATAACACCAATAACACCTTTCCCCTGTAAAGGTTGTAAATATAGGTGCACACCAGTCAAAAGGATAATAATTGATTATAAAAATAACAATTATTAACTTATTATCACATAATCATGTAAAAAACTGTATCTTGAACTCTAGGAAAATGATATGATCACAACTATGAAGCTTTTAATATAATACGAAAGATCAACTATAACTTTTAACACATATCACATATGCATACTGATCATAGGAGGGACTTAGGAGTTACTTAACTCTTATAAAATGTTACTGATCATAACAGAGAGGCATTTGTGACGTAAAGGTGAATTTTACGCTTGACCCATATAGCATGTCAAAAATTGGCTATTTATTTTCAAACGTAATTGCAAACAAGATGTGCATATCGTGTCTAATACACTACTTTTAGAAAACTTGGAGAAGGTCCATCCCAAATTTTTGCAGAAGCTCAGGTTGGTCATATAACAATTTCTCACAAGCCGATATCTCAGGTGCACCACCACCAATTTCGTCTCGCTTGCTTGAACTTCCAGCATGTGGCTTCTTCAGAACCTTCAACAAATACATTAGTGTTGGCAGGAAGAGTTATGGTTCCAAATTCACAATCTAAAAAATCTAAATATCAACGCAGAAATAAAAAAACATTGTCATTCGGCAGAAGTTGCTGAAAGTAAACCTTGATAACGTAAAGAAGTTATGTACATTCTGAACAGTTGGGTCTGCTAATTGTCACTACATAATATATGGAAATACATAATGAATGATACTTAAATAAACCAATCATAAATCATCAAACTATATAAAAATCACCAAGAAATCAGTTTCATAAACGTTTTCAGTTTACTGATACGTGTTTCCAACAAAATTACTTGCAGAAGACAATTTGGTGCAATGGTAGGTGACCAAAAAACGGCAACTTGGGCATCACCAGAAGGCGTATTTACCTTCGTCTGGTAGGTTTGGGCTAGGGGAAACAAAGAAAATTTTCTTAATTTTACCCAAATCAGCCTGTAATAATGTGATAAATACGATTGCAGAAACTATTTTATTACCAAACTGGAATCAACTCCATGTTCAAAGTCGCATTTGTTACAAAAACATCCTTTGTCTCAGACTAAATCAAACTGAAATGGCCAAAACTAATCAACTTTTTTCTAGTATGTAAGCATCAGCTACATGAAAAGTTAAAACGAAGAGTCGAAGATTATAAAGGTGAAAATAGAGGATGCACCTTAGTTTTCAAACATGTAACTATGAAATATAATATATATTATCCAGGAAATTATTGACAATCATGTGTGAGGAAAAAAAATTGTCATGCAATAATACATGTATGTCCAACTGATCACATATTTTCATTATCCCATTGTCATTAATTTTAATGAAAGCTTGGAGTTTAATCTCCCAAACCTTAAAAACTTTATCTTATCTCGATGACATATGCCAATGAGACGTGTGTTAAACCACTACATAATATGTGTTCTCAATGGGAAGTGAGAAAGGAAAAAATGTGTGATCACAACATATCTGCATTCAAACTGTAGTGGGATAAAAATAGCCACAGTATAACCCAAATGTTCACCTGCTATTATTCGTCCTATGTAGGTAGTGCTACAACTTTTGACCCAATGGAGTAATCAGGAGTTAGATGTCCGCCACGATTTATCCAAATCAGTAGAAATTAAACAGATTTACATTTGTGCCTTTTTTGTTTGCGGGATGATATATTTTTAAAATAGAATGTGTTGCAAAAAGAATGCAAACAGCAGAATCAACCAATAATCCATTATCAACAAATCCAACACCACTTTAATATCTCCAGGAATGTGAATCTTATTTGATAAACCCCGCAATGAACATATTAGCAAGGAAGCGGTTGTGGTTAAGATTATGTAATATAATGACAAAGTATATAAATGGGACACAATCAGTCTTCGCCTTTTATAAATAAAAAAGATAAAACTTAGAACAATATTAAGCAAACAATAATATCACTATTATAACCTGAGTCATGGATTAGTGGACTACTTCTCTGTCACCCTCCTCACGTTTTTCTTGCTGTCAGTTGGAGGAGTGTCATCCTCCTCTGAGTTATTTGACTCTAACCCTTTCTGATACTCAAACAATCTAATCCCCAAGGATGGTTGGCCATCATTCGAGCTGGGCTTCTTAATTTTAGTTGGCACCCTCCTTCTAAGAGCGTTATTAGAAGTATCTGCTACTTTCTTTTTCTTCAAAGGTTCTGGCACAGATGCAGTTGCTTCTCTATTCTTAGAAGAGTTTTCCAATTGCAAAGACACAACAATCACATGCAACTCAAATATATATTAAAAACAGTTTTGGCTTTGAGTCGCCAAGTATAATTAAAAGTAATCTACATTTAAAGTTAAAAACATGCTGCCAACATTTTTTCTTGTTCGCATACTTGTTAGACCCGTTTCCCGGATACAAATAGGCCCCACCTTAGATGAAATTGACCAAGGTTTAACGTGATTGGTTAGTCAACGAATGTTAAATTGACTAGTCAAACTAATAGTTAACACATGTTATGTTATAGTTATAGAGAGTAAGGGGACCTATGTTGCCAAGTGCTAAGCATGTTATAAAGTATGGTGTGGCCAAATAAAAGGAATGAGACTTGAAGGACCTAATGTGTCAATTAGGCAAACTATAACAACTAATAGTTATCTTCTACCACATTCTCCATATTCCATGAAGTGTGTAGCTGTGTGTTTGTGTCGTGAAGTGAAGAAGGGATGGAAAAAGAGACCAAGTTTGATGGGCTAGTAATGAAGAGATTATGTTCCCAATTCAGTAGTAAAGCCCTAGTAATGATCCTCTCAAGTAAGTAATCTTTTGTCTTAAGTTAATTGATGAAATTATAAGTTAGGGTTCATACCCAAATTGGGGAATTGGGTAAATGATGGTTTTTAGCTAATTAATGGATTATGATGATCATGGGTTAAGTTTTATTGAGTTAAGTTAATAATTTAATGGAATTAATTATCATATAATCATTCTATGATTATGTGGTAATTAGAAGTGATTAAAAGGAGCTATAGTTGTGGTAACCATAATGTTGGGAATTATGCGAAGTAGGATTTCTACTGTCAATTCTGCCGAAGGATTCTGCTGAAATAGAAACAGAATCTACTGTAGAAGAGATTTTGCTGAAGTATAAAAGCCGTGCCGTGTTTCTGCTGAAGGGTGGAAGCTGACTAGGATCTGCATGCACTTTATTAATTACATGCTAACCCATCATTATTCTTGAACTGCCCGAGGTTAGCATGGGTATTATTGTACTGCTCAATATTGTTTAGTGTTTAGCCGTTAAATGCATGCTTGCATGCTTAGTCGATTGAGTAGAAATAGTTTAGGGTTCCTTGTCTATAAAAGGAACTTGATAGTATGTAATAGTCACTGATTCGAAACATAGAGTTTCAGTTAATAAAAGATCCATAGAGGATCATTGTTTGTATTAGAAAAACCTTGTTGGTAACTTTGATTGTGTTTCTTATTATTCCGTTGTGCATGTTCAATCATTGTTATTGTGTTGCATGCAACAAAGGGAAGCAACACAGAGCCTCCTACAAAGCTATCACTGCTATGAGCATTATTTCTGAGCCTCTTCAGCTGTTACATATGGATCTATTTGGTCCAACTCAAGTCAGAAGCATTGATCACAAGTATTTTTGTTTGGTTATCACTGATGGCTATAGCAGATTTTGTTGGGTGTTCTTTCTAAGGACTAAAGATGAAACATCTCCAGTGCTGAAAGACTTCATCACCCTCGTTGAAAATCAGTTGAACAAGAAGGTTAAGGGAATTCGGTGTGATAATGGGACAGAGTTCAAGAATGCTATTATTATAGAACTCTGTAGGTCTAAAGGGATAAAGAGGGACTATAGCAATCCAAGAACCCCACAACAAAATGGGGTAGCTGAAAGAAAGAATAGGACCTTGATAGAGGCTGCAAGATCAATGCTTGCAGACTCTAAATTGCCCACTATGCTCTGGACTGAAGCTGTTGGCACAGCTTGCTATGTGCTAAACAGAGTCTCCATTACTAGACCTCACCTCAAAACACCATATGAGCTTCTCTTTGGGAAGGTTCCAGCCATTCATTACCTTAAACCTTTTGGTTGTCAAGTGATCATTCTAAACACCAGTGATCCGTTGGGGATGTTTGATGAGAAAGCTGATGAGGGTTATATTGTGGGTTATTCAGCTCATAGCAAGGCTTACAGAGTGTACAATTTATCTGCCAAGAAGATAGAGGAGACTTTGAACCTGAGATACATGGAAGATAAGCCCAATGTTCAAGGACAGGGTCATGTGTGGTCTTTTGACCTTGACTACTTAACTGATTATTTGGGTTATACTAGACATATGGCTAACCAAAGTGCAGGTTCTCAAGAGTCTCCCACTAACAATGCAGGTACCTTGGATGCTGACTCTGAAAGTGAATTTGAAGATGATGAACAACCTATACTTGTGCCTTCTTTCTCCCCTAATAATATTGCAGGTAACACCTCTAGAGATACTTCTGATGAAAGTGAAGATGCATCACATTATGCTGAGGACCTTGCTAGGCTTCAGACTCAAGAGTTTGCAGCTAAGCTTGAAGCTGAGAAGGTGAATGGGGAGCTTGCAAATGAGGCTGTCAGTGGAAACCATGTTTCTGCTGACACTGATGCAGTCTCTCCCATCGTCATCAAATCTGCTGAAGGCTCGGCTGTTTCTACTCCTATTCCTTCTAAAGTGTCCACAGACTTTGGTGAACCCTATACTCACTTTCCAAGACCTTCAGATCTTGGAAATCATCAACCCAAATCTGGCATTTTCACCTCACCTTCCTATGACACAACTTTTGTACCAACTGTGTCTAATCTTGAACCTTCCATTGAAGTCAACCCCACTGCTACTAAAAGAATCAACATCACTCACCCTCAATCAAATATTATTGGTGACATTCTAGCACCTGTTAGAACTCGAAGGGCTATCTCTAGTCCTAAATTTGGACAGGTTGCTTTTCTCTCTTATGTCTCAAATCAGCAAAGAGACAATCACATAGACTTCAAGCATTGTCTGTTTGCGTGTTTTCTTCCTCAAGTAGAACCAACCAGTGTCACTCAAGCTCTTGAAGACTCAAGTTGGATTGAAGCAATGCAAGAAGAAATGCAACAGTTTCAAAACCAACAAGTTTGGATCTTGGTACCATTACCAGATGGCAAATATGCTATTGGAACTAAATGGATTCTGAAGAACAAAAGAGATGCAAGGGGTGTGGTTATTAAAAACAAAGCAAGATTAGTAGCTCAAGGTTACAGGCAAGAGGAAGGGATTGATTATGATGAAGTGTTTGCACCTGTTGCTAGAGTAGAGGCTATTCGAATTTTCTTGGCCTATGCATCTTACATGGGCTTCATGGTGTATCATATGGATGTTAAAGGTGCTTTTCTGTATGGTGAGATAGAAGAGGAGGTTTATGTCACTCAACCCAAAGGATTTGAAGACCCAGATCATCCTAATCATGTTTACAAGGTGGTTAAAGCTCTCTATGGACTACATCAGGCACCAAGAGTATGGTATGCTAGGCTTTCATCATTTCTGCTGAAGCATGGCTATAGAAGAGGTGCCATTGATAAGACTCTTTTTCTGAAGAAGAACTCGACAAACATCATACTTGTGCAAGTGTATGTGGATGACATCATTTTTGGATCTACTAAAGAAGCTTGGTGCAGGGAATTTTGAGGAACTGATGAAGGGAGAATTTCATATGAGTGCTATGGGGGAGCTTACTTTCTTTTTGGGTCTCCAAGTTCAGCAGAAACAAGATGGGATATTTATCAGTCAAGATAAATATGTGAGGGACATTTTGAAGAAATTTGGTATGGAAGGTGTCAGAACTGCCACAACACCTTATGAAGCTCCAAAAACAAAAACCAACAATGAACCAGATCTACCTGTGAATGTTCATTTATACAAATCAATGATTGGTTCATTAATGTATCTAACAGCTTCAAGGCCTGATATTACTTTTGCTGTGAGTGTTTGCTCTCGACATCAAGTCACTCCACTTGCTTCCCATCTCAATGCAGTCAAGAAGATCTTTAAGTACCTCAAAGGCCAACCTCATTTAGGCCTTTGGTACCCAAAAGAGTCTCCTTTTAAGTTGGAAGCATATAGTGATAGTGATTATGCTGGTGCAAATCTGGATAGGAGATCCACAACTGGAGGCTGTCAATTCCTTGGAAAGAGATTGATTTCTTGGCAGTGCAAGAAACAAACCATTGTGGCTACCTCAACTACTGAAGCAGAGTATGTTGCTGCTGCAAATTGCTGTGGACAGGTCCTTTGGATTCAAAATCAATTGTTGGATTATGGGTATAACTTCATGAACACAACACTTTTTATTGATAATCAAAGTACCATATGCATTGTCAAAAATCCAGTTTTTCACAGTAGAACCAAACATATTGAAATCAGGCACCACTTTATAAGAGATGCATATGAAAAACATTTGATAAAAGTGGCTAAAATTCATACAGATGATAATGTGGCAAATCTGTTAACAAAAGCTTTTGATGGACCAAGGTTCCAACACCTTGTGGTCAATATTGGAATGCTTAACCCTTAACTGCAAAGTTTAAGGGGAGGCATAGGCCTCAGGGGAGGCATATGCCTCAGGGGAGGATTTTGTAGTAAACTTTGTGTATATTTTGTTTGCTAACACTAACTTGCTAATAATATTTTAGTCTGTTTTGTCTCTGTTTTTGTTCTTGTGTTTCTCTAAGTTGGTTTTGCAGTATGCCCTGTTCAGATCAAGTTCATCAAGTGTGGTCCTTTGGTAAATGGTCAAGTAAGCTTAAAGCTTGTTACCTCTGAAAGCTAAGTACTGAAGTGAGCAATTTGTTTCCACTGAAGAGTGAGATATTGGCCAAACAACTTGAAGCAGAGGATTCTTCTACTTTGCCTCCAGAACGACGAAGAGAATTGGATGATTTAGCTACTCAGATGCCTGCTGCACAATGGGATGCTCTTACTAAGCAAACCACTTCAAATCCTACACTTGCTCAAAGTATCTTAGGTGCGGACTTTGATAGTGAAAATTTTGTGGCTCAAATGGTGGCGCTTGGAGAACAAAAGAAGCAAGAAGCAACTGCAAAAAGGAAAGCCCTTAGTACTGAAAAGAATAAAGCAAAGAGAGAGAGACCTCTCACTGAAGCTCAGAAGAAAACAGAGATGAGGATTGCGGTGAAAAATCAAAGTTCTTCGGTACTTAACCGGGGTTTGACAATGAAGCAAGTCTTGGCTTTACCTGATGCAAAATTTTTTCACATGTACAATATGATTATGAAGACTTCTTCTTCTGCTTTAACACCATCTTTCAGCTTGAAAAGAATTGCTGGGAATGAAGTTGCACCAAAGGCCAAAAGACCCAAGTTTGTTGAGATAGTGGATGATTTTGATGATATTCCACCAAAGACAATCTCTCAAATGGTTTCTTCTGAAGCCACTCCTTCGTCTGACAAGGTCCCTTCTGCTGAACCATCGGCTGTTTCCCCTGATGCACTAGTTATGCCCTCATCTAACCCAAATGTGGCATCTGCTGCTGCAAAAGAAGGTACCTTGCTTAGGGAAGATGATCAGGTTACTTCTGCTGAACCTACTGTTGTATCTGCTGAAGCTTCTACAGAAGTCACTAGCTCAACTGAAAAGGTCTCTTCTGCTGAACCGACCACCATTTCCTCTGAAGCACCTAATGTACAAGCTTCTGCTCCATCTGTGGGATCTACTGATACAGAAGGAGGTGGTTCGATTAAAGAAGCTAAAACCACAACTGTCAAAGCTAAAAAGGCAAGAAAGGTGCTTGAAAGAATGCATGCCCTTCGTGATGATGTCTCACCTAAATCCACATCTACTTCTTCAAGTCCTACTACAGAAATTAATGAAGAAACCAAAGATATTCCATCTTCGGAAATCTATTTACCTGGTAGAAGGATGAAGAGGATGGCCAAGAGAAAACACACATCTCTGAGAAGATCTGTGAGAAAAGCGAGGACTCATGCATCGAAGAATAAGCCATCACCCAAGCATGTTCCTTTGGACCTAAAGGCTGATGACTCAACCTTTATTAAAGAAGGATATGCTACGGATTTTCCTGAGGGATATCAAAATGTGTTGGTCAAGTGGTCTCTGATAAATGATGAGATGAATGTCATTCATCGATTAGACAAAACTTCAATGGATTTCACCTTTTTGAAGGAAATACTCCATTTGGTAGATAGGGCAGATATACTTACTCTATACACTCTCGTCACCAACCATTACTACAATACTGCACCACAAGGTTCTGGGATGTGCTTATTGGGAGATCTTCATGTCCTGATTAACTCTCAATCTCCCAATGGTAAAGGGCATTTCATTTGGAAGAACTCACATCTATGGCAGGTTGAGTCCTGGAGATTTTCTCCCCTACCTCGTGTGCATGTAGTTGAGACAAAGGGTGGAATCACAGTCTGCATGTTTGCTGAAAGAACTTATCCATTGTCCAAGAGACTTATGGAAAGGATGCTTTGTCAGAAGTTGGAAATTCCTCCAGATCCAGTGGGAAATGAAAGTCTAGACGCTGAACGACTGGTTGGATTGATCAAGGCTCAACTTCTGCAAGCTCAAGCTGCATCTTCATCATGAACGCGGTAATCTACATTGTCTTTTGTAATATGTACAGTCTTTTGTGATGTTTATATCCTTTGTTTTGTTTGTTAGTTTCTTAGTTTAAAAAAAAACTAACTTTCTCTTGCAGGTTTGTTGTATATAGTTGATGGTTTTTCACTCACCAAATATACCTTGTGTATATCAAAGAGTTGGCTAGTCCAAAGGGTACAGCTTTGGTAAAGACACATCAAATCTGTTGATAGCTGTAATGATTTGCTCAAAATCATAGGGTCTGCAACCACCCATGCTTAATTGCTGAGAGTTGTATGGTCATCAATTCACCATGGTATATTCCTTGTTGGAATCCAAGAATTGGCTAGCCCACAAGTATATGGCTTGTGGTAAAGGCAACTGAATCCATATTTGGTTATCAATTCACCAATTCTAAGAATTGACTAGTCCTGAGCAAATGGCTACAGGTAAAGACACATCAAATCCGTTTATATAGTTGCTGATTTGCTAATAAATCAGATGGTTATCAATGTACCATAGTTTTCGAACTTAAACATTTGGCTACTCCAGTAGTGATGGCTATTGGTAAAGAGACATCAAATCCATTATTTTCAATGATTCACCTCTCACAGGAGTTAACTCACCTGGATGTGATGAGAATAGTATGCAACTAATGAGTTTTGATGTACACTATGTCATTTGTTGCTGCAAAGACCTGGCGTTTCAAATTTTGGTCATCATAGAGATGAGATTATTATTGGTTCTTTGCTAATGATGTTTGAGAACAATCCTCTAGTACTGCAGTCTCTAAGATCTATCAAGGTTAGGAAACTGGAGCTTAACCAAGTCAAATTCCAGTTTAGGGGAGGATTGTTGGGAATTATGCGAAGTAGGATTTCTACTGTCAATTCTGCCGAAGGATTCTGCTGAAATAGAAACAGAATCTACAGAAGAAGAGATTATGCTGAAGTATAAAAGCCGTGCCGTGTTTCTGCTGAAGGGTGGAAGCTGACTAGGATCTGCATGCGCTTTATTAATTACATGCTAACCCATCATTATTCTTGAATTGCCCGAGGTTAGCATGGGTATTATTGTACTGCTCAATATTGTTTAGTGTTTAGCCATTAAATGCATGCTTGCATGCTTAGTCGATCGAGTAGAAATAGTTTAGGGTTCCTTGTCTATAAA
The DNA here is from genome assembly GCA_019973895.1 of Chrysanthemum seticuspe. Lineage (NCBI taxonomy): Eukaryota > Viridiplantae > Streptophyta > Magnoliopsida > Asterales > Asteraceae > Chrysanthemum > Chrysanthemum seticuspe. Next base: position 159,725,462 of record BPTQ01000009.1, read on the forward strand.
AGGAACTTGATAGTATGTAATAGTCACTGATTCGAAACATAGAGTTTCAGTTAATAAAAGATCCATAGAGGATCATTGTTTGTATTAGAAAAACCTTGTTGGTAACTTTGATTGTGTTTCTTATTATTCCGTTGTGCATGTTCAATCATTGTTGGGAATTCTGTGAAACCGTGATTCTGCTGAATGAGAATCAAAGGATTGTGCTGAAGAAGAGTTTCTGCTGAAGTAATATAAACATTCAAAGTAGGAATTCTGAAGTCAATAATGCTGAAGTTAATCTGCTGAAGTAGTGAAGCCGTGGATTCTGCTGAAGCAATGAGCCGTGGAATCTGCTGAAGCAGTGAAGCTGTGATTCTGCGGAATAATGAATCAGTGTAGAGCGTGCTTGAGTTTAATTATTTATATGTTAGCCCATATTTATTATTGTACTGCCCAAGGTTAGCATGGGCCTGTTTAGAGTTTTCCCATAATTATTCTATGTATGGGTTAAAACAATATTTAGTTGCATGCTTGCATGCTTGTACGTTTTCCTAGAAAGGGATTAGTGTTCCTTGTGTATAAAAGGAGCTTAAGTCTTTTGTATTAGAGATCACTTGATAAAAACATTCAAGAAAAACCTCATAAGAGAGGGTGAAAAGATCCATAGAGGATCATTGTTTGTATTAGAAAAACCTTGTTGGTAACTTTGATTGTGTTTCTTATTATTCCGCTGTGCATGTTCAATCATTGTTATTATATACTCTAGTTGAGTCCGGATCTTGGATTTCACACATAATATAGTTAATTGATTATGTGTTTATGCCTTTAGTGAAATAGCTTAGATTGCAAGAGTGGAGAATGATGATGTTGATAATGATGTGCTTAGTTTCACTATCTTAGAATTAAGGTAAGTAAACCGGTTATAAGATGATGTTATATTGAATTCATCATATTATGTGTTATGTATTATGTGTTAAGGTTATGAATGTATGTGCTTATGTGAAAGTGTGTTAGCGACTAGTTTGGTATAACTAGTCACGGAGAGTTTAGATAATGGTGAAATAGGTTTAAGGTATGTTGATGCTTTAACCTATAAGGCATGTTGGTGCTTAAGTGATTTAAGGTACGTGTTTTAATGATTAAAATGGACTAATGGTTGATGATATGTAATGTATGAATGATTTATGATATTATGTTATATCCGCTCTACTTACTAAGCCTCATGCTTATGGTTTTAAGATGTCAATGTTTTGTAGGTGCTTATGCTAAATGGTAAGCTTGGACTAAGGCTTAAGGATGATTAGTACGAAAGATTAGAAGCATGGTAAGAAAGTAAGAGCTTAGGTAGATACCGAGCTCAAGTCAATGTGGTACCCCCGTTGGTCTTAATGGTTTGTAAGTGTGTTGTCAAGTGTCAAGGTATATGTCATGATTATTGAAGTGAGTGGGTCGTCAACGGTATGTCATAACATGATTTAAGTGTTTATGGTCAAAGATAAAGGGGCGTTTGGAATAACATGTAATTATACCCATTTTGGGTTTTAAATGGGTTAATGATTATGGACATGATTTAATATGTTAAGTTAATGCTTTTTGAAAGGTTTGAAGTAATTCGGAAGTGGTAAAGGTTGTATGTAATGTAACGGGTCAAAACGGGTATTTTACATAATACCCGTCGTTTTATAAAGTACCATTCCGAAGGTCAATTGGTTAATGTTTATGCATGAAAATGATATATATGAGGTCTTGATAAATTCTGGAAATTTTGGTGTCTTTCCGAGTAATAGATGTCATTTTCCGGAAAATGGGTGAAAAGTATATAAAATGGATATGCAGAAAAAGGGGTGTTTGGGACAAGGTCTATTTTAACCCATTTTGGGTCAAACGGGTCAAGAATGTTTGTAAAAACAAATTATATGGATAAGTGTTTGTAAAGTGGTTAAAATAGTTGGAGAACTAGTGGAGAACTAGTTTGGAGAACTAATTTGGAGAACTAATTTGGAGAACAAATTTGGAGAACTAATTTGGAGAACAAATTTGGAAAAATCGTATCTTTTTAACCGTAAGTCGTCACGGGTCGAGCCACCCGTCATTTCGAAGATAATTGAGTCTAGTTTCATGTAAAAATACTTTCAAGGGTCAGTTTGTTACAGAATTATATCAGTTCAACGATTAGCAACAGCAGGTCAGTTTTAAGTCAAATCATTTCCGCGTAAAAGTTTAAATTTCAATGATTTTAAGTCGTGTCGTTCACGGGGCGTTACAACTTGGTATCAGAGCTTCGGTTTCAAGGGTCAGTTTGATAATAATGAATGCGTGCTATAGTATTGATCTTTATCTGATATAAGTCCGTAGAGGCCTTGAGGTATCTAAATGATTAGATTGTCGTACACCTTGGTTAGTGTCGGTGATCGTATTATGATTATATGAATGTGTGTTGGAATAACGGTATGGAATGTGATTAGAAATGATAAGTGATATTAGAGATGGGATAATTGTGAATTAAAGTATTTGACGCTTAAGGTGTGAAACGTAATAAATGATAAGTGTGCTAAAGTATAATGTGTGATAGCAAGATAAGAATTCTCACGCTAATTGTTAAGCGTCTATTAATGTGAAAAAGTAATGAATGAGATTAAGAAATGATGACAAGTAATGATGAAATGAAAATGGTATAGCCATTGTGCTAATTACTAAAAAGGGATGAGTTAAGAATGTAAGTAAGAACGTAATAATATGTTGTTTAGTAAAACGCGAAGAGATCGTGTTGATGTTTAAAATGAATGTAAAGGATAAACGTATGTTAACAAAGGTGTTATCAATCTAACCTATGTAAGGTTAGAAGTGGAAAAGAATCGAGTGGCCTAAAAGAGGTAATGGTAAAGATGTAGAAATTGTTAACTTGAGTTAAAGAATGTAAGTTGTAATGAGAAGTGTAAACATATAAAAATGTGTAAATATGACAAGCGGGTTTCATATACCAATGATGCTTGCTTAAACTTAATAAAAGGAATGAAAAAGTGTGTATGTTAAAATGTTAATGACTTGGATCTAATGTTAAATGTGAAAGGTTAAAGGTAGCTATCATATAACCAATGAATTAATGATAGTTAATGATGGTATCCTTTTGGGATGACCAAACTAATAATGTTAATGATGGTATCCTTTGGGATGGCCGAGCTAATGTTAATGATGGTATCCTTTTGGGATGACCAAGCTAATAATGTTAATGATGGTATCCTTTGGGATGGCCGAGCTAATGTTAATGGTGGTATCCTTCGGGAGACCAAGCTAATGATGTTAATGAAGGAATGTATTGCCTTCACCGGCAAAGGGTTGCCTATATCTTTGGCATATAAAAATCCCCAAAATAAATGTGATAATGGTATGGATCCAAGTCTAAAAATTAAAAGTAATGTGAAGTGTAAAAGAACGAAGAGAAAGTAAAGTGAAAACTAGTAATAAGTACGAATGTTATGTCGAAAGTGTATAAGTAGGACGATTTATGATTTCCTTGATTAAATGGATTGGGATGCCTTTTCATTTAATTAAAGAATTTGTGAATCTCCGAACCATGAGTTTATGTTTCTTGATTTACATAGACTGGGACGCCTTTCCATGTAAATGAGGAAATATAAATGAGTGGGCTTATGTGTTCTCGACATGGCGTGAGTAAGGTAAAAAGGGTGGAAAACGAAAGCCTAGAATTAGTTAGAAGTCTTAAGAACTAAGATAGGTGGGATATAATTAGAATGCGACTTTAAATTGAGACATTAAGTGAAACCAATCATTTAAGTGTCTTAAGTATGACTTGGAAAGATTAAGAATTTGTAATGATATTATAATGTACCTTGAGGAGTGGTACAAAATGTGAATAATGATAGTAATGGATGCTAACCTTTATTAGCACCCTTATGTGTAAATGCGATTATGTAAGTTAAAGTTTGACCTTATGAAGTCAAAATATTGAAATTTCCTACGGGACTTGTAGTCTTTGACAAGGAAATTATAGAAAGAAGTAAAGGAAACAAGGCCCTATAATAAAAATGTTAATGAAATAATGGAATGACCATAATAGAATGTGAAGGTATTAGTCAATGTTGACTTGTGAAAGTCAAATACGACCTAAGATTTCCTAAGTGACTTATAATACTTTGCGGAAATCCTTAAAATGAAGTAAAGAAAGTAAGGTGTTAAAAAAATGTTAAAAGGGTATAGAGATGATTACGGTAAAGATGAGAATCTTAAGTTTTATTAGTTTATATTTGGCTTATATAAAGTCAAATTGGCGCAAATTTTCTCAAGTGACATATAATCCTTGATTAAAAGTTAGAGTAAAGCAAGTAAGAATGTGGTGTAATAGTGATAAAGTGATCAAATGATATTTTGGTTATAATAAATGTGTCTCGTTTGACATAATAACCTTAGTAAGAGCCGTATGCTCTTAGATAAATCAACAAGAAGTAGAGCGAATTTAGGATTTTTGGAATGTGTTAATTAGTGTTGCAGGATCACTTAGATCATTGCAAAGAAATGTTTGAATGAAAGTGTGCTTAGTACTAAGAATGGGGTTAAGAAATGACCAAGTCATGGTTAGTAATAGACGAGAGATTTCGGGGACGAAATCTAAATAACGGGGTAGAATTGTTAGACCCGTTTCCCGGATACAAATAGGCCCCACCTTAGATGAAATTGACCAAGGTTTAACGTGATTGGTTAGTCAACGAATGTTAAATTGACTAGTCAAACTAATAGTTAACACATGTTATGTTATGGTTATAGAGAGTAAGGGGACCTATGTTGCCAAGTGCTAAGCATGTTATAAAGTATGGTGTGGCCAAATAGAAGGAATGAGACTTGAAGGACCTAATGTGTCAATTAGGCAAACTATAACAACTAATAGTTATCTTCTACCACATTCTCCATATTCCAGGAAGTGTGTAGCTGTGTGTTTGTGTCGTGAAGTGAAGAAGGGATGGAAAAAGAGACCAAGTTTGATGGGCTAGTAATGAAGAGATTATGTTCCCAATTCAGTAGTAAAGCCCTAGTAATGATCCTCTCAAGTAACTAATCCTTTGTCTTAAGTTAATTGATGAAATTATAAGTTAGGGTTCATACCCAAATTGGGGAATTGGGTAAATGATGGTTTTTAGCTAATTAATGGATTATGATGATCATGGGTTAAGTTTTATTGAGTTAAGTTAATAATTTAATGGAATTAATTATCATATAATCATTCTATGATTATGTGGTAATTAGAAGTGATTAAAAGGAGCTATAGTTGTGGTAACCATAATATAGTTAATTGATTATGTGTTTATGCCTTTAGTGAAATAGCTTAGATTGCAAGAGTGGAGAATGATGATGTTGATAATGATGTGCTTAGTTTCACTATCTTGGAATTAAGGTAAGTAAACCGGTTATAAGATGATGTTATATTGAATTCATCATATTATGTGTTATGTATTATGTGTTAAGGTTATGAATGTATGTGCTTAAGTGAAAGTGTGTTAGAGACTAGTTTGGTATAACTAGTCATGGAGAGTTTAGATAATGGTGAAATAGGTTTAAGGTATGTTGATGCTTTAACCTATAAGGCATGTTGGTGCTTAAGTGATTTAAGGTACGTGTTTTAATGATTAAAATGGACTAATGGTTGATGATATGTAATGTATGAATGATTTATGATATTATGTTATATCCGCTCTACTTACTAAGCCTCGTGCTTATGGTTTTAAGATGTCAATGTTTTGTAGGTGCTTATGCTAAATGGTAAGCTTGGACTAAGGCTTAAGGATGATTAGTACGAAAGATTAGAAGCATGGTAAGAAAGTAAGAGCTTAGGTAGATACCGAGCTCAAGTCAATGTGGTACCCCCGTTGGTCTTAATGGTTTGTAAGTGTGTTGTCAAGTGTCAAGGTATATGTCATGGTTATTGAAGTGAGTGGGTCGTCAACGGTATGTCATAACATGATTTAAGTGTTTATGGTCAAAGATAAAGGGGCGTTTGGTATAACATGTAATTATACCCATTTTGGGTTTTAAATGGGTTAATGATTATGGAAATGATTTAATATGTTAAGTTAATGCTTTTTGAAAGGTTTGAAGTAATTCGGAAGTGGTAAAGGTTGTATGTAATGTAACGGGTCAAAACGGGTATTTTACATAATACCCGTCGTTTTATAAAGTACCATTCCGAAGGTCAATTGGTTAATGTTTATGCATGAAAATGATATATATGAGGTCTTAATAAATTCTGGAAATTTTGGTGTCTTTCCGAGTAATAGATGTCATTTTCCCGAAAATGGGTGAAAAGTATATATAATGGATATGCAGAAAAAGGGGTGTTTGGGACAAGGTCTATTTTAACCCATTTTGGGTCAAATGGGTCAAGAATGTTTGTAAAAACAAAGTATATGGATAAGTGTTTGTAAAGTGGTTAAAATAGTTGGAGAACTAGTGGAGAACTAGTTTGGAGAACTAATTTGGAGAACAAATTTGGAGAACAAATTTGGAGAACTAATTTGGAGAACAAATTTTGAAAAATCATATCTTTTTAACCGTAAGTCGTCACGGGTCGAGCCACCCGTCATTTCGAAGATAATTGAGTCTAGTTTCATGTAAAAATACTTTCAAGGGTCAGTTTGTTACAGAATTATATCAGTTCAACGATTAGCAACAGCAGGTCAGTTTTAAGTCAAATTGTTTCCGCGTAAAAGTTTAAATTTCAATGATTTTAAGTCGTGTCGTTCACGGGGCGTTACAATACTGATAGTATTACCTGTCCGCAGGTCTTATTCTTTGACTTAAGGTGTCATCAAAGAGTCCCAAAAATAGCCACAACACCAAGCACAACATCATAGTTTCTGTTCTTGTCGATTGATGTGTCTGTTGCTGAAAAAGCTGAGGCAGTGAACTCACTTGATTTTGCATCTGCTCAACCCGAGCTTGATGATGTGCCTTTCGCTTTTTGGCCTTGCAAAGTCACCAATGCCATTCATTACTCTTGCATCAGAATATTTGCAAGATTGTGACCAATGCCTTTATACCGTTAAGACAGTCTACCAACTTTAATAATCTCATGTTGATTTTTGATCAGAATCTTTACAAGTTCAATAGGACCGGTTTCAGTTTTCGGTACGGCTGCAAAAATATGGCTGATGAGAAAATCAATGGAAAATGTTGAAAAACCTCTCCCGTCTGGTGGTTGGGCACAAATGGGCAATCAAAAAGTGTTTGCTTATATCTAAACACTTAAAGCTGAAAGTTTTTCGTTGTTTTGAATCAAAATGCAATATCTGTATAAGCACTTATAGAGAATGTTTGAAATTGCTTAATTTTTTTCTGCCTATTTATTTCTTTTGCAGATTATAAGCAGTTGACTTATTTGCTATAATTTGGGGCAAAATAAGCAGTTTAGACCATTCTTATTTGAAAGCGATAAAATTTAACTATCATCATCTTTTTACCATCATACTGTATGTACCATAAAAACCCTTTTAAGAAGGTTTATTTAATGACTTGAGGTGTATCATTAGTTGGTTTTAATATACTATAGGCAATTTCAATAAGAAACACCAAACAACCCCTTTATAATATACATACCATTGGTGGTTTATTAAGCTGAATAAGCTAAATAACACCTAAATCCTAACTGATTCTAAATTAGGCTAAAACCACAACTCTAAGCCTTTCTCAAAGCTTGTATACAGAAGCTTATGAGAAAATTCAAATTGGAATCCCAAAACAGCTCAGCTGAGAGCTTATAAAATCAGGTTGTGAGCTTAAAGGAACTTTAAAGAGCTTCTGAGAGGCTTTTGAAATGAGATGTGCAGCTCGGTGTGTGCTGACACAGGGGAGTATTTATGACAGATGGCCTTCTTTAAGCCAATAAAAAGCTTGTAAAGAAAAATTTTAACAATAATCTAAAAATCCCAGCTTAAAGACAACCTAACAAACTCTATTATCCCTAAATTAGAGCCAGATTGGACTTAAGATTAAGAAATTAAAAATGCAAAAATGAAGCTATTTGAAAACTGTTATGATATTTTGGACTTTTAGAAAAACCTTGCAAGTTGACTAAAATGAATTTTGATTTAATCTAAATGACTGAAAATGTTGTTTTAAGCTGATTTAAGACCTTTATAAGCTATTTTAACTAAATGTAAAACTATAAGAGAGCTTATGCAATGCTACTGATTAACTGATATGCAGATAATGAGGATTAAGAATGACTTTGACTTTTTGTTAAATGACAATGCAAATTTTGTGACTTAACTAACCTATTTTAACTAAATGCAGACTGCTTAGACTACTTTTGTCTACTGATTCAAACTAAAACACTAAAATCTCCACTAAACCAAACACTCCTCTATAAACTAACATGAAAATTTTATGAAGCAAATTAGTGTTCTAAGCTTATGCAAACCTCAAAACAGATTTAACAACTTATATTAAAGCTATCTATGTGATTTTCAACTGATCTAACAAACAAAACGACAAGTAACTGGTTATGACAGATGTTAACAGACAAGTATGCAAAATGATTTAATAATAATCGACAAAAAAGCATAAGCGTACTCTCTGATATATGATCCTATGGTGGTGTTATGATCTTTCATCTTATATGGGATTTAGTTTAGCCCTTTTGCTGGTAACTTGTGTTGAACCTGAATTGCTATAATTCAGTATATTTCTTTCCAATGATGATCACTACCAGTTCTGGTTCTTAGACAATTTTAACCCTTTTATATCTTATTTGACATTTTTTACCTTTGCATGATCAGTCCCACATTTGCTATCCTTAGCACAAGGACACATCTATGTTACTGCTTAATTCAATCCCCCATAATAAGTGTGTCAACAAATAAAATATAAAGATAAAAACATAAAATGATTAAAACGGATTAATAGTGTTTGTATTCTTATTTTCCGGTTTCTTCATAGAGGCTATCATTTGTCGCAGCAAGCGATCCTTGTTGTCAATGTATTTTTCATGAATTTTTTTTGTTGATTCCATAAAAAGTTTTGTTTGGAATACAATCTAACAGGATTATGCGTTAAAGATTTACGCATATAAATACATCAAAGAGGAAATAGAAATAATGGCAGTTGACCAATCAAAGACAATCAATCTTTAAGCAATGAAAGACTTATTTCAATCCATGTCCATATCATTTTGTTATGGAAGTTAGATGAATACGTGTAATTTGGTTTTATGTTCCATGGAAAGAATGCTATTGAAGTCATAAACTGGGAAGCCGAGGGCAACAGTTTGAGTTTGCCTTCCAGCTCATAGGAAACCACTATCCATACAAAGATCTAAAACCCTCAAGAAACAAATTATGGAATTGAAAATTCACTGATTAGCAACAACATGTAAAGTTGGATTTTTTTACAAAGTTTGTTAGGTTCCCATATTAGTAACACAAGCATCAATATAAGAAATAGAGATAAGATAGTGATCGGATGAAAAAATAACCAAACACACACACACATATAAATATGTAGAAGAGTTATGCGTAGAGTGCAAGTGAATGAATTGAACAACCAACCTTCAATAGAAGGTTTACAAGAGGTATTTATAGGATGGAACTAGGGCAACACTCCAAGTTCCTATCCTTTTACTTATTGGGCTTGGCCTAGGCTTATGGGCTTTCAACATAAGCCTAGCCTTGATTACTAACATAAAAGCCATATTAAGCTAACTATTACATATGAATCACTAACACTTGAAATATAGTTTAGGAGTGATTTCAACAATCTCCCCCTAAGTGTTATTGATGAATGATAGAGTGATAAATGATGTAGGTGCTGATGTAATAGTAGCTTTGACGTCTTCTGACATTCTTCTTTCTTGTGAGAAGAAGTGCCTTGATTCGGACAATCTCCCCAGTGTAGGGATCTTGTAACTTTTGAAGTATTCTGCTTTGACGTCTTTTGATTTCTTTGTTCTTTAGTTCTTTGTTCTTTGTGATGGTAGTGATAGTATGTTGTTGTTGTCTGCATCAGGTCTGCTTCGATGCTCTTGTCTCTCCACGTCTTTCTTCAACATGCTCACACGCTCTTTAACGTTGGATTACAGTACTGATGAAGTTCTCTTAGTCTTTAAACTTTGTAGATTCTTTGATTTGATGAAGAATAATTCTGACTTTTGTGTTGCCTTTTGAGAGAACTTGCATTAGTGATGATGTTGGTATGAGCATGTGAAGAATCTGCACGATCATTCCGCTCCAGAGCTTCCATAAGAAGAAAACATACACACGGTTAGTAATAAGCGGATTCCGGCACTTACAAGTTTGAATTTCGGGGTGTTAACAGCATAGTGTGAAAACACATCTCTAATTCTCACAAAGGCCGTTCCTGAACTGGAGTCCCACAAGTGAGATAACACGATGTACTGAAGTACACCTACAGTTCAGATGAGTCGTTGAGGTACACCGAAGCATCACCTCACGACTGTAGACCGTTTGAGACACACTAAGCGTAATCCACGGGGAGTTATCGAAGTGACATGCTGTCAGGGCTGTTAGATGTTGACCCTGGCAGGAGTTTCCATTCAATCACTAAGGATCACAATTGTGTGAACCTCTCATAAATGTTCTCGACAGATTGCTAAGATCTGTGAAGGACACGATAAAGTATCACTTGCGTTCTTATTGTTGAACGACAAGCGATAAAATGTCAAGTGTACCTAAGAGATCTTTTGATGAATCTCGTGGTTCTAGACTCAATATTGCACTTTGGTTTTCCTGAGTGGAGACTAGGGAGAGGGTCTCCTTCTTCAATACCAGCAATCTCTAAGAGAAAGCCGATAGTTTACGTAGGGTTCCCTGTGAGAATGAAACAAGCTTCTGTTGGGAGAAACTTGAGTGGCTAAGAAGGTTTAGTTCATGCGTCACTGGGTCCATGACGACTTTTATCTTCAATACCGGTGTCATCTAGTGACGACCAGTAGCATATGAATTGAACCCGGTGTCTGCCCTAAGTTGAATAATCTGGAGGGCAATTTATTTTCACCCTTTTCTTTGCTTTTCTTTTTAATTCTTCAACTCCTTCTTTCTCCAATTCTCATTTTCTCCTTTTTATAATCATACCTAAGGACTTCTAAGTACTAACTATTTGTGATGTCCTTGGGTAGATCCCTCCGGCTCTGGTGGATCATAGGACGGTTATTCCTAACCTTAGTCACCTTATAACTCCATGACTAACCTATGTTGCCATAAAACCATTTTCTTGAAAATCTCTCAAAGTGGTTATGATGGAAAAACATTTTGTAACACTGTAAGAGTTTGATCATTTGCAGAAATACTCCCCCTCTACACGTGCTTAAGTGTTTAGACAGAAATCTGCACGGTGAGAGAAGAGCGCGCACTTTTGAATTGATCGACTCAAGATAGACAATCCCCCGCGAGACACGGTTACGTTGCATAGTTAAAGAGGTACATTGACAGCTTTTAGGTGACAACTAACTCTAGTAACTACCTTGAAGGTGTGAACAAACCTCGAAAGGTTGTCAAACCCGTCAAAGTTCATGTCTATCAAGAGCTTCTCGAATAGGTACAATCTACTCGGATAAGTCTAGGAAGACAAATCTTTTCGATTTATGACAGTTCAGAGTTCGTCAATTCATGGGTTAAGTCTTATCGCACGAAGATTCAAATAGCAAATCAACATATTTCTTATCACAATAATTTTCTCCCCTTTAAAAATGGCATATAAATGTTATTTTTGATAACGTTCTGATATTAAATATGACCATTTTGAGTTTTGTGGGAAGATTATCACGAAGAACATTTTGTTGAACAAAGATTTTAGCAAATACTCCCCCTCAACAAGTAATACTAACTTTTGAGGTTTTGAAAACGTAAGGGAAAGTACTTGTTCTTTTGAGCAAAACTTTGAAAAATGAAAGTTTTGATAAGTTTTAATCAAAAGTAAGAAGCTTTCGCTCCTTTTATAAGGATTGTTACTGATAACGCTACACGCGTCGTTCGGGGTCAAAGGAACTTCCTTTTCTTCTAGCAAGTTTTATAACACCCTAGGCAGTGAACCTAATCATTGTACTGTAGTATTAGGGTAAGCCACGGGTATTGATATCGTTCTCTAGGGGAATAGGAATGCTAGTGAGAAGTTACTACGCTAAGGTTGGGGTTGAGGAAGATTATTTTTTATCTTTTTTTTTTGTTTTTTTAGGAAATGGAAAGGTACGAATCTCGGGGTTTGAGTTTGGGGGTTTTGGTATTTCTACCGATTACTTCTACTTATCTAATTATCTAAACTAATAGGTAGTCTATGTCTAATTATTGTGTGTTCGTATGATAGTTAAAAGATGTGTTTACTTAGGTTTTATTACTCCTTAATTATCTCCTATTGGTGGTTGAATTGTCACGTCCTTATTCTTAATCGCGTTGTGTGTCTAAAGTTGCAGGGTATGCGTTTATCCTAACTCTTTGAACTTACCAAAGGGTCTCGTCTACAAAACCCACTAGGGAATATAAACTCTAACTCTAAGGCCTCTTTGGATGGTTTAGCCTACAACCGCTCTAGGTGCTATAGCCTAAGGTTCACAAATTTTAATCAAGCATTAATTACACAACGAATGACCTATCGCATTACTAGATCATTAATCAATTAAGATAATAGACAACCAATCAATATTTAATAATTAAGTTTCATATTCCCTAAGCAAACACACAAGTAAATTAGCCGGACATGGAGAACATGCAAGCATACACACAAATAATCAAAGACATAATTGGATTAATGAAGTAAAACACTTATCTTGATGTAAGATAGGGTTTGGAACCCTAAAATACTATACAAGACAGCCTTGGTTCGGTTTTAGGTTTTTACTCCAAAAGACTACTCTCTAAAACTAAAAAATTCAGATTATATATATAAGATTACATGTGCGACGGCGTCACCTTATGCTTTGTGACGCCGTCGGGTCACCGTCATTAGGGTTTCGTCTTGGCCACGTTAGTCTTGTGAGGGCGTCACCTTGTGCTTGTGACGCCATCCTCTTCAGCTTCTGACGCCGTCTGGATCAAATCTAGGCCATCTGAGTTGCGACGGCCTACTCTTTTAAAGCCTGACACCGTCACATGAAAATAGGAAATTTATCTTCTGTGTCGTCACAAAATACTCTGACGGCGTCGCATTTAAGCAGTGACGCCGTCACCTTGTCTTTCAGCAGCTTGAGTGTCTCGATTCTTGACTTTGGCCAATTTCTTCGTATATCCGCGCCTTTTTGTCCAAATAAGTGCCATTACAGCAATTTGCCCTCAAGAGACCTAAAAAGTGAAAAGGAACGATATTAAGTAATAACGGATACAAAAGTGATCAAATAAGGGCTTAAACGACCCCTCAAAAAGGTACATTTTAAAACCTTATCAGTTACATTGAAGCGTACCACAGGGTCCTTTCATTACAAGAACGGGTTGTACACTGTTATGTGTGCACAAGCCATAGTCATTATAGAATCACACATCCAAATTAATATGAAATTGAAACAATTTAAGGGGTACTAGGTAGTCCATCAATCTTTCCAGGAATGCGAACAGGGCGTTGATAGCCTGTAAGAGTAATCCTGGGACGACCACCTACGAAGCTCTCCAGAGTTCTGAACTGGTCCCTTCTGTACAACCTTTCATCGATCCGAGTGATGATCCTCTTAACATCCTGTCTTTCCTGAGAATTCCAGCGCTTTGGTGACCCAATGCCTTCATGTATCGCCTTTAACCTATAAGCCAAGCCATCCCTGACTTTCTTCAGTGTGTGATACCCAAACTTATGAAGATCTCTACACGCCATCAAGCAGTTGTGTTGTAGTTCACTACGGTAAACTACTCCAAATGGATTGTTGATGAGAGTGTATTGTGGAACATGGTTGATGTCAGGAAGTTTTAGCTGAGGTATGGTAAGGTTGACACGTGTCTGATACGATTCAACAGCAAGTTGTAAATCTTCTACACGTTCCTAGATCACTATGCTTCTGATGAAGATGAGCAAGGACTTGATGTATTCACGTTGAATTTCAGTCGAGAATTGTCTCATTCTTCCCTGTAACTTGGCAAGACACAGATCTTCAATGTCGTTGAGAGACAAGTTCTGAAAGTCCGCTTCACAGAATTCATAGTCCCTTTCATCTTGTCTTTTGACCACTATATTCTTGAGGAAACTGTAGTCCCATTTAGACGAAAGGGCTACATGCTTGAAAGCAACGATCCCTTTATCACTGTGTACTTCATGTTTAGACTTTTGAACCTGGCAGCTCTTGTAGTAGATTCATCGGCGTTATGGCCAATGGTGAATCCCATACATTGCATCAATGTCATATTGTTCCACACTGTTAGAAAACATGTGAGTAGCCTTTTCCTCGATGGCTATGCAGTTGGAGTATATGGCTGCCGGGAACGGAAGTGTGAGTGAGGTAGCGTATTTCTTTGAACCATCGCTACCGTGTAGAAGAAATTCCAAGTCATTGTTGAAGAAGTAGCGGAATGGAATCTTTGGTTGATCTGGTTGGCCAATCGTTGGCAGAGGTTTAGACCAATCAGTGTAGTATGGAGCCTTGTCTCTTCTGGTGAAGTCGATGTTTGCTTCAGGGTTGAGCTAATCAATGTTGTTAGACATGGCTCATGCTATGTTTTCAAGGTGATATTCAACTTCAATAGCACTTTCCGAGCTGTCTTTGAGTAGTTGAAAGGCTTCATTCTTGATTCGTTTCAACACTGATTTCGTCATCTTCTTCACTCGGAACTTTTCTTGCAGTAACTTAGCATTCTCCAACGTATGACCTTCTACCATATCTTGATCATCAGTTAGGGCGAGAGTAGCATCAACAAGCGTAGAGAACCAGTCATACTCGGTGTCATCTTCGTCTAGCCATGAGACGACATCAGCCTTAGGCGTCTTCTTCTTTTTCTTTGGCCTTGATGAGGATGATGGTTTCTTTGTTGAAGCGGGAGAGGTGGGTTGTTATTGGGACTCAGGGACTTCCTCATCGTCACCACCAGTATACTCGAAGTGATCACCGGTTTTCTCTGTCTGGGGTGGTAACCCAGAGTCCTGAGGTTTGTCAGCGGAAGAGCGTGGAGGAGATTGTCTTGTTGTTGGAGTCCTTAGGGGTGGTGGTGGCACAGAGGAGGGTTCTCCAGACTTCTTTGGACGTTTAGGCTCGTTATCTTTATCCTTATCCTTATCTTCATCGTCTCTTGGACGTTTAGGCCTTTGAGCTTCCTCTCTGCATGCTGATTTGAGTTGGTATTCCAGCAATGCTTCAAACAATTTACCTTCATAAGAAGTAAATATTGCATATCATTTAGACATTTGAGTTACTAGCCTGGAAACCAATTCAGCATCGGAGAACACTATAGGATCAGTTGGGTTGATTGTTACGGTCATAGGTGTGGATCTTATAGTTTGCTTGGCCAAATGCATCAGATTCGGATAGAGTTGTCTGTTGAACATCTCCTTTGTAACTCCATGAACGGTGTCGAGTAGGAACTTTTGAGTATAGCCCCTAATCATTTCGTTCAGTTCCCCTTGGACATCACGTTGCATGAACTTCTAAATATACTCCCTTTCATTTGACATCTTGTCTATCTCGTCATGAAGATGTTTGATGTTGTCAGCGAGTATATCTAACTTTTTATTGGTCACATCTTTCTTCCTGACCTGCTTGACAGCTTTAACAATCTTTGTCTTTTCCCGAGATATCCAGGAGTCCATAGGTTTCTTCACTGACTTGGATGTGGATTTGGTTGTGCCTTTGGATGGTGGTAGGGAAGAGTGAGAAGACGAATCTGATGATGAGGAGACATGAGGTGACTCAGGGTCCTTTGGTGGCTCAGAAGTTTCCTCCTTGGAGCGTGTGGGACTGTCTAGAAGAAAATCATCATAATTTACTTCGTCATCTTGTCCAGATTTAGCCTTAACTTCAGCCTGACTCTGGGCCTCTTCTTCTGCTTTGGCTTGAGCTACAGCCTCTTCATCAGCCTTTTCTTTCTCAGACTTTTCCTTTTCTGGTTCCTCAAAGTCATAATCAATAGAATCCTCCAGGTGCTTTTGTTGTTGCTCAAGAGTGGTGGCACCAATTCCCTTATCGAGTTGATTAACCGCATCAGGAATTGGTGTAGATTGGACTCCACCACTTGACCCTCCGTGGCCACGCATTTGTTGCTGTTCAAACTCTTTTGCCACGTGTTGGAGTATAATGATTTTGAACTTCTTCCTGTAGTCAGTATCTAGTGGCTCTTCATCTGAGCTTTCTTCTTCATGCTCAATTACTGGAGTCTTCCCTTTTCCTTGGTCAGCTTTTGGACTTGGAGGTTTAGCTATTGTTGGAGTGTCGTCGATTGCAGTTTCAGAGTAGGTGACCTCTCTGATTCAGTTTCCTCAGAGCTTTCATCCATTAGCTTTCTTTGCGGTCCAGACTTGGGAATGGGAATAGGAACAGCTTCCTTAGAGGGAACTTTCTGTTTGTGTCCAGGTTTCCCCTTAGGGAACTTTCTTTGACTCTCAGTGCTTGTAACACTTCCGGCACTGCCTCTTCTGGTTTTCCTTGTAGGTGTACCAGCGGACTTTTCATCAAGAAAACCTACTTTGCCTTCTTCAACTGCTACCAGATATCGTTTGTACGAATACAGTTGTTTGATATCATCAGTTATAAGGTGATCTGGCAGCACAACACCTTGTTTCTTTGTTGTAGAGTCCTTAAATCTGACTGAGAGTGTGGGCTCATACAACATGGAGTGTTGTTTGAGGTCATCGAGTCTCAAGGGAATATCAGGATTATACCCTAGAGCTCGTTGGATCAACAGTTTGGTATATCTGATATACGGGATTTTGGTGCCAAGTTTTTTAAGGAAAGTCATCATATCGTCCCATATTAGAGCTTCAACTTCTATGTCTTTCTTGTTGACCAAAGCCCAAAAATTTTGTAGTTCCATGAGCTTGGGATGCTCATAACCACTGTCACGTCCAGAAACGGATTTGGTGATCATAATGTAGAGGGTTCTCCATGGCTGGGGAATGTTCTTGAGATCGACATATGAATGCTTTGTAATTACCCCGGTGGCTTCGTCATAGCCAATGTCGATCATGAACTGGAGAACTACCTCTTCAGTTGGAGTGGCACTGTATTCAGTAGGTTTGATGACCGGAATGAGAAGAATAGCCCTCAAATCTGCTGGTGTGATGGTAACTTGTTTGTGATTGAGCGTCACCGTCACGACGTTTTGACCTTTGATCTTTCACATTGAATGCCAGAATTGGTGTATGTAGACCTCCAGTACAGAAGCAGAATTGGTGAGCATGTTCTTATAGGGGTGAGTCCTCAGAATATCCACAGCAATCTCACATGAAGATTCTGAGCAGAAGAAGTTCTCAAAATCAACTCTGAGGTTGTTCTTTCCAATCTTCATTGGATAACCATTCGGGAAGATATCAGCAATAGTGAGAACATTTGGTGCTTCCACATTCTGCATTTGAGCGTCCATGTCGTGATCTGAAAGATATTTAGCCAAAAGAACCAACATATCGAAAGACATTATGTTAGTCAACAGATGGTTTTATTGTCTAATTATTGAATGTGATATGTCGATGATTGTTACGAGTCCAATGTCACTTGTTTGTCCAATAGTCCAATGACGTCGTGATAAGTTTCGTGAGTTGATTAACTTTAAGTTTTAAAGTCCATGTTTTCACTTATTTTTCACAACATATTAAACGTTTAAGCTTATTAGTGACATTATTGGTTTCGTGGCGTTATGATTTATTTATTTACAAGTTTGCACGCGTAACAATTCATAATTAAGGTTAAGACTAGGCTTAGGCGTAGAAATGGAAAGCTTATGCGTAAACAGGAGTGTTATACGCGTAAGCATATGCTTATGCGTAGGTTCTTGACTTACGCGTAAGAAATATTACGCGTAGGAAAAAGGGGGCCTTATGCGTAAAGCTTACGCGTAAGCGTATATGGAACCTTATGCGTAAGGCTTACTCGTAAGAGTCAACCTTATGCGTAGAGGTCACTGTTTACGCATATCCTTCACAGGATACGCGTAGTCCCCAATGTAGAACCTTATGCGTAGATTGCAAGTAACCTTGATTCTGAATTTTCAAGCGTAGAAAACCTGAAATAAATTCATCATAACATCAACATTAACATCTTCATCCAATTCCTATCAGATTTGAGCATGTAAACTTATTCAGACAGTTATGCGTAGAACACAGGTTACGCGTAAGACTTAAAACCCTAAGGCCTAATTTTTACGTGTAAGTGATTTATCCATAGGAATTGCACCAAAATGATTCTGGGATGTCTAGGAAGCCTAGTGAGATGTTTTAACCAAGTTTTAACATCAAACTCCAAACAAATCAAAAATACCCAAATATCAAGAACATAAATCCTAATTTCTAATTAACTAGCAATTAGTGTTTCTGGGTTGATTCTGAGCATGGATATGGTCAATTCATCTTGTAAACAACATCACATGACTATCTTTTTAACCAAAAACATTCACAATTGAAAAAACCCCAATCTTACGCGTATGAACCCTAAATTAAAATCGTCCAATTCATGTTTCTGGGTGTATTAGAATGATGAAAAACGTTTTTAATAAGAACATTTGAGCCTTTTAACATCAATTTTATTAGCCTAAACACACAAATGAAGTATTTGTGTTCTTATCTTATGCGTAGAACACAAATCTCCCTTAAACGGAAAAAACGAACTGTTGGATTCTCAAACAAATCAAAACCCATGTTTGTTTTAACATTTAGAACATGAAAACACTTACAAATTTTTGATCAAGAACACGGATTTGAAGTTGAATTTATACGCGTAGGATATGGTGGTTGAGATATTAAATGTGAAGAGTTAATGAGTTAGGTGGATGTTTTACTAAAGTAACTTTGAGCTTTTGACAATTTTAGCCCCTCCACCTTTTCCTTTTACATCCAATGTCCATAACTTCCATTTGGTTACCAAACGAAGGATATTTGGAAAGAATTTTGACGACACTCCCCCTTGACTTAAGAAATAATGAAGTTTTATAAATTTTAGTCCGAGGAGTGTCAGTAAACCAGAAATATGACCACCATTTAAAGAAACAACCGGGATAAAGTAACATGCAAGTACAAGGTTTTATGAAACTGAAAAATATTTGATTTCTCCCCCTCAACACTTGATCGAAAAATACTGAATTTTGAAGGATTTGAGTGTCGAAGGAAGATTTGTACTTGCCACGTTAAAAGAAATACAGATAGAAGAATATTTTTGTTGTTTTATCAGATTTTATATTTTTGTATTTTGTTTTTGAAAAATATTTACAAAAAAGGTTTTGGTGTTTGACTGGTTTTAAGAATGTTTTAAGAGTTCATCCAGTTCCTCTTGAGTCAAACACCGCATACCAATCCGGTGGACCAACTCATTAAACCTAGCAGGAGCTAAGGCTTTGGTGAGGAGATCTGCCAAGTGGTATTCTGTACCCACAAAGTATAATTCAACTGTACCATGTTCCACGTGCTCCTTGATGAAATGATATCGAAGATCGATGTGCTTTGATTTCGAGTGTCGAACAGTGTTGCACGAGATCGCAATAGCACTCCGATTGTCGCAGTACATCGGGATTCTGTCAAATACGTAACCATAGTCTTTGAGTTGTGTTCTCATCCAAATGACTTGAGCACAACACGCCGACATGGCTACATATTCTTCTTCTGTTGAGGAGAGCGATGTACAATCCTGCTTCTTCGATTGCCATGACACCAGTTTATCACCAAGAAATTGTAATGCTCCTTAAGTACTTTTCCGTGAATCTAAGCATCCTGCGTGGTCAGCTTCTGAAAAAGCTATTAGTTCAAAACGAGAATCCTTCGGATACCAGATCCCCAAATTAATGGTTCCCTTGATGACGGGAGCAAAGATATACGGCAAACACAATATCAGGCCTGCTAGCTGTTAGATACATAAGAGACCCAATAATACTACGGTATTTGGTAGGGTCCACCAATTTCCCATGTAAATCAGCATCTAACTTCTTGGTATGAGCCATTGGTGTGGCATAGGTGTCACAGTTTTGCATTCCAAATTTGTTTAACAGTTCAAGGGCATATTTGGACTGACTCAAGAAAATACCACGGGGTGATTGATGGACTTGCATTCCGAGAAAGAATGTGAGTTCACCCATCATTGACATTTCAAAATGTTTTGTCATTAGTTTTGCAAAAGCATTTGAGTATTTTAAATGTGTTGACCCAAAAATGATGTCATCCACATAAATTTGAACAATTAAGATGTGAGCACCGTGATATTGTATGAAAAGTGTGGGATCGACCCAACCTTTGGTGAATTTATTGGCAATGAGGAAGGATGATAACTTATCGTACCACGCCCTTAGAGCTTGTTTGAGACCATACAGAGCTTTGTTCAGTTTGTAGACGTGGTTCGGGAACTCTGGATCAACGAATCCTTCTGGCTGGCTGACATAGACTGTTTCTTTCAGTTGACCATTCAGAAAAGTAGTTTTGACATCCATCTAAAAGACCGTTATATTCATATGAGCCGCGAACGCGAGAAAGATCCGAACAGCATCAAGATGAGCAAACGGAGCGAATGATTATTCAAAGTCAATACCCTCTTCCTGTCTATAACCCTTAGCTACCAGACGTGACTTGTTTCTGATTACGTTCCCTTCAGCATCCAATTTGTTCTTCCAAATCCAATTTAGACCAATGACATAGACCCCTGTTGGTCTTTCAACCAGTTCCCATACTTCAAGACGTTTAAACTGATTGAGTTCTTCTTGCATGGATTCAATCCAGTTGTCTTTGGTCATTGCGTCTTTAATGTTTTTAGGTTCAGATTGGCAGACAGTGAGTGCATAAATGCAATGTTCACCATCTGTGTGAAGACGTTGTCTCGTTACGACTGGTTGATTCGGGTTACCAATAATATTCTCAAGTGGATGGTCTTTTGTCCAATGGTGTGTAGAGGGTTGATGTTGGCATACATTGTGCAGATTTTGAGGATTCAAATGGTTTGTTGATGATTCCGCGACATCAGGTGCAGCAGTTTCATTGGCAAACGGGTTAAAGAACTCATTTGGATCAAAATCTGCAGGTGGGGGTACTTCATTCAGAACATCAGCAGCTGGTTCAGCGTCGTTGGAAGCAGTTTGTTCAACTGTTGTTGTAGAGTCAATTGGTGGTGCGTCTTCAACAGTAGTTGTTGTAGCAGATGTATCAGGTATAAGAGTATGATCAGGTTGAGCAGCGGAAACAGCGGATACACCTGGAGCACGTTCATCAATGTCATCACTAAACAGTGGAGCAAAGAGCTTTTCCATTTGTTGACGAGTAAGCTAGGGGCTTGGTTCAGCTGATGATGGGGTTTGAGGGAAGTTTAAACGGTTGTGACCGGGTTCCAAGCTGTTATGCTTAGAAGCCATTTCTGTAAGCTCATCAAAATAAGCATGAATCGTTTCCATAACCTGCTTTGTATGACGATTCCAGATCCGGTAACCTTTAGAGTTTTCATAGTATCCAATAAAGACTCCAATGTCAGCTTTGGCTTTGAGCTTTCCAAATTCATCACGATCATTATTTGGGTAGCAAAGGGATCCAAATACATGAAAGTGTTTGAGATTCGGTTTATGGTTGTGGATAAGCTCAAAAGGTGTTTTGTTGTGGCGTTTTGTAATCATTGAACGATTTTGAGTATAGCATGCAGTTGAGACGGCTTCTGCCCACAAGTAATCTGGAAGTTTAGCATTGATTAACATTGTTCTTGCAGCTTCCACTAACGTACGGTTTCGTCTTTCAACAACTCCGTTTTGTTCTGGTGTACGTGCAATAGATGTCTGATGCTCAATTCCCACTTTCTCATAAAATTCTCGAAGAGTTTGGTTCACAAATTCAGTTCCTTTGTCTGTTCTGATTTGGCGGACAGTGTTCCGGAGCTGAACTTGAATTTTCGTGAGAAAGGTGATGATCATCTGTGGAGCTTGATCTTTACTTCGAAGAAAGTAGACCAAAGTCCATCATGAGTAGTCATCGACAATTACCAAGATGTAGCGTTTGCCATTAATCGTTTGCACGCGCATCGGGCCACACAAATCCATGTGAAGAAGATGAAGCACATGCTGAGAGTTGTGTTCCACCTTTGAAGGAAAATGAGCACGAGTGCTTTTCCCTTGTTCACAAGCAGAGCAAAGGTGATCTTTAGAATACCGGAATCTCGGGAGACCTTCAACAAGTTTGTGTCGAGCAAGGTTGGTGATGGTTTGAAAGTTTAAATGTGAGAGACGACGATGCCATAACCAAGATTTTGTAGATGTAGCCTTTGAGAGTAGACAGATGGGAGATGAAGCAACCATGTCTTGCATTGAGATAGTGTACAGACTAGAATTGCGAGAGCCAAACATAAGATCGTTTCCTTGTAGATCACGAATGAAACAAGTTTTCTCCCGAAAAGCAACTTCCAAGTCTCCATCACAGAATTGACCGACTGAAAAGAGATTGTGACCGAGGCCTTCCACATAATAAACCCTGCTAATTTCGATATTGCCATTGATATAATCTCCGTAGCCCATGATAGCTGCGAAGTGATCATTCCCGAATCTGACAGTGCCAATGAACTTTGCAATAAAGTTTGATAACAGTTTAATATTGCCTGTCATGTGTCGGGAACATCCGCTATCAACAATCCAAAGGATGATCTGTATCACCTGCATTACACACAGACGACACAGATGGAATAGAAGTAGATGTGGAACCCAAAGATTTAGAGGGTTCCGAAGCAGTTATAGTCGAAATACATACATCAATTATTTTAGGCATCCATTTAAATCCTAGTGTGTTATGTATCCATTTCTGCCATCTCCAACTAGTCTTAGCTTTAGTCTTAGTAAATGCACTAGGTGGTACTACGTTCCTTGGAGGTGATACTGGAGCTACAGGGACATCAATGCGTTTCTTAGAATCTAAAGAGGGCGGTTTACCAAGCACTGACTTAGAAGCATTAGTGGGCCTAGAGGTATTCCGATTCTTAAGATTCCTTAAACGAGACAAGATAGTTCTAGCAACACATTTTTCATGACAATCAGAAAGCATAATTTTACGACAAATAACACAAGAAGCTTCAGACTGAATATCAAAAGTACTTAAAGGTTTAGCATTCCTTACAACACTTTTTCCATTACATTTGTCAGACGCAATATCTAAAGTGGGTGCAACTTGAGTCTTATTCAAAGTCCTAGGGTGTTCTTCTACTTCAGCATTCTTTATTGATCTTTTCTTAGGTCGCAACTTCCTATTCTTCCTTGTATTGCTCCTAGGCTGTGAAGTGCAGACGTTTGGAAAAGAGGCAACTAGTCCTGTTTCAGTAGAGGGAAGCACATTAGTATCTTGTGTTTTGTTAGTAGGCAATCTGGGTTCACGTTTGCTAAGTGTTACAGGTGCAATTCTCTTAATGATGCTAGGCTGAACTTGTTCATACTTTCCTAACATCTCCTTTAACTTAATGATAGTGTGCACCAAATCTTGATTTTCAAAACGAAGATTTCCAGAAAAATTCATGACATCTTTAGTGTGTGCAAGATAATGATCAAGTTCGTTTGATGCTTCATTACAAGTCTGTTTGAGTAAATCAAATATGACACCATATTCCTTTTTAACTTTTGCAAGTTCTTGTTCATATTTTGAGATTTGACATTTCAAAGACACGTTTTGATCATCCAGTTGCTCAATTTTAGGATTAAACGTTTTTTATTGCAACTGGTGGACTTTGTTTTGCAAAGAAAGTCCACGATTTTGACAATCTTTTTGACACCATTGAAGACGACATTTTGAATTTGAAAGTTCGTTTAACATTCGTTCATTTTCAACTTTTAAAGACTCGATCTGATACACATTATCAGTATTCGCAACAATATCAACAGAATCAACAGTCCAGCAGAGATATGATCAGATGCATATGCAACAGATTGTAATAAAACAAGATTATGGATATCAGCACAGATAACATCTTCCAAGAGTCGATCAACATCTTTTCTCAACAATTTCTTTTTACGTTTAGTATTTGAAATCGATGTTTCTGTTTTCTCGAAAATTGTTTTCATGAGACCGAGTTCCTTGTGAAAATCCCTTTCCCAATATAGTGCACAAGTTTTCAAATTTTTTACATGGGGTAAAATTATTTTCTGAAGAATGTCTCTTTGTTCTCGCGCCATTGGCGATTGAAAATGTTCAACTTTTATTTCAGAATGAAATTCAATCTCACGTTCTAAAATTTTGAGGTCAGATAAGAAAGTGTCAAAGTATTTGATAACGCGACAACCTTCGAATTTTGTTTTAACTTCACTAAGTGAAGGTAAAGGACCATTAATTTGTGCACCATTGTGTTGGGGACGAACTTCAGAAACTGGTGTGATAACCAAAGGTTTGTTTGAAGTATCTTGTTGTGTGAAAAAAGTTACGGCTTTTGAATAGTTAAATGGTTTGTTATAAACGACATTTTCCATTTTTGACCGACTCTCGTCATCTGCATCTAATTCCTCCATGCGATTATATTCAACAACAATCATAATTGAATCATCAATTTTATGTTCTGCACTGTAAACTTCAGGATTTGGTGTGAATGCTCTGTTTGAAAACTTAGGTTTGTAATCAGCAAGAATTGGTCCATATCCATTTGGATTTGGTTTAAAAGTAAACTTTTGAATAGTTGTTATTGACTCACCATGTTTATAAACAACATTTCGAAACTCTTTGATTTTGTGTTGTAAGTCGACAATTTCTTCAAGATAGTTGTCTATTCGTTTCGTGGAATGCTGTTTGTACTCAGAGAACTGTTTTTGACAAGTTAACAACTCAGCCTTGGCCTTTTGAGTTTCCAAAGTAAGAGTGTTAAGTTGCTGTTTATGTTCATGTTTCAGTTGTTCTATTTGAGACAACAAAGCATTCTTGGAAGCGGCTAGATCACGTATCTGTCGTTCTAATGATTTTTCGTTTTGATGAGATTTAGCAAAAGCGACTTCAAAACCGTGTTCACGTTTTTCTTTGAGTTTTATAAACGTTGATTTGTCTAATTAAGCATTCATTATCCCTAATTAACAGTGCATTTTTATCTTTTAATTGCTTGCAAAATATCAAACGAGATTCTTGGTCATTAATTAAGGTTAGGAGCTCAATTTCTCTATTAGACAAAAGCTCATCTTGTTCAACGTGAGTCTCAACATGATCATTATTTAGATCCTCAAATATAACCACGGAGTCAACTTGATTATCAATATTAACCATAAGGTTATCTTGATCGTCAAATATAACTACGGGATCTATTTGATAATCATCGGAATGAGATGTGGATGACTCATGTTGAACACTCTGATCCTTGTCGGATGGAGAAATTGGCGGAGATATCAGATCAGGAATGAGTGTATTTGGTACCAGAGACAAGCCGTCAGTGTCATACACTGGGCCTGTGTCACTCATGTGTAGAGCTTGCATTTGTGCCATCAACATCACTGCTGCATTAGCCTGCAAGTCCTCCATATCTTCATCAGAATCAGCATCTGCCATAAAGCTCTGTTCCTTGTTGGTAAGAGTTCCACCAGCTTCATCCTTGAGAGCCAAGGGGAACTCCTCTTTGTGATAAGCACTGCCTCTTGTCCTCGGCTTAGGACATGCATTAGCCAGATAACCCTTCTCATTGCAGTTATAACAACGAAGACCATTAACCCCATTCTGAGCATTCCCCTGTTCAACCACTTGAGCCCTTTGTTGTTGCGGAGCACCCATGTTAGCATTAAACCCTTGACCACCTCCCATCGGACGACCATAACCACGATTCTGAACTTCAACGCGTCCATTGTTCACAATAGCCTGATTCCTTGTGTTTGATGAGGAACGAATGCGATTGTTGGATTTGTTTGTATACCGGCCGAAGGCTTTAGCAATCATGACAAATCCTTGTTGCAATTCATCGAAAGCATCGGAGTCCTCATCAGCTTCACTGTAAAGTGCTTGAGCATTGTTATTGTTGTATGGAACCAATTGAGTTTGTTGAGGTTGTTGCTGTGACGGATCATATGGTGTGATGGTTGCAGTTGGTTGAGGAGCGGGTTGAGGAGCTGTTTGAGGAGGAAAACTAGTTTGAGCCCACAAAGCAAGTTGTTGATTGTCCGGAAGTGACTGTGAAGCCGGGATTCACGGATAGCCCTTTCTTTGTCAACTTCTTTTTGTTGAGGCTTCAGATAGTCGTACAACAATCCGTATGTAGCATGATGAAGATTCTTAGCTTGACGGAGAAAAATGACATACTTCTCCCATTCCGGACCAAGACTACTTAGGAACTTAGTGTTGACAGCAATTCGTGGCATTATGATGTTGTGTTTGTCCAAATTATTAATGATGTATGAAAAGCGATGATGATATGACTCTAATGTCTCTCCTGGTTCAATCATGAAGTGTTCATAAGCCAAGTAGATTTTGGATTCCATGTCTTCCTGATTGAGTGTTGTGCCTTCCATAAGAAGATGGATATGTTCCCACATTGCTTTTGCAGTCTTTTGAGCATCAACACTTCGAAGGATTGGATTGGGTAATCCTAAAAGGATGTATTGCATTGCTAGTTCATCGGCTTCAAAATGTAGAAATTCATCAGTAGTGAGGTATGAGATAGTTGCAATGTTGGTGACAACATCTCTTAGTGGATTGGCATCTGGATCTGCGGGTGTGATAATAGTAGGCATCTGAAATGGACCTTCCATAATGACCTTCTTTAAAAACTTTCCATGTGGCTTCTTTAGATCACAAAACCTAAAGAACCTTATCACCCATTGATCATAATTTTCGGGAGTGAGCGTTGGAGGTCTATCAAGTGAGCCAGCTTCATGAATTGATTGTTGGCTACTTAAGGCTTCACACATCTTGCCAAACCATGTCGGTTCCTTCATAGTATTCCTGGATGGATGTTGATTGTAGAAGTTTGTGTAAGGTTGTACTTGAAGACTAGGTGGTGGTTGAACCATTTGTGGTGGAATTGCTCCAAGTTGTGGAGTATGTTGTTGATTAAATTGTTGTTGATAAATTTGTTGTTGTTGATTAAATTGTTGATGTTGTGGACTTAGTTGTTGTTGTTGTTGTTGATTATAAGTGTAAGGAAAATAGTTAGAGTATGGTGGTTGTGACATGTTGAAAACTAGTGTTGTTAAATGGATCTTTATAGTCGAATGAAACGTTGTTGATGAAGTATCCTTAGGCGTAGAAACCAAGTGTAGGCAAAGTAACACTTAAGCGTAAAAACACCAAACTTACGCGTAAACGTGATAGTTACGCGTAGGATTAGCTTACGCGTAAGAATTGAGAAACACTAAAGTTATGCGTAAACTGAAAGTTAAGCGTAGAAAACTTAGGCGTATGATTAGCTTATGCGTAAGACAGAGCTTAGGCGTAAGAAGAATCTTATGCGTAATGAGTTCTACTCATAAGTTTGAGCTTATGCGTAAGATTAGGGTTTTGCCCAAAATATCTTTTACACTATCACAGTGCAAAGGATATCCAAAGTCGAAGTATTTTCAGGCTTATCCAAGCAAGAAAATACTGAGTAAACCACAAAAACTGAAGATCAAACCACGGATGACTTACGCGTAAGATTAGGGTTTTCTTACGCGTAGAAAGCAACAAAAACTGATTTCTGCCCAACGATGTTTCTAAACCAGATTTTTGTGATGAAACAGCTTTAATATCACCAAAATAACACAAAAGTGTGAAACTTGATGATCCAAAGCTACAAAACACCTTATGCGTAGAAATGAAACCACGTATAAAACCAAGCTTAAAAACAATGATCCACACGTAAAGTTTGAAACTTTTTGCTAAAAACAGATGTTTTAACACCTTAAAACGTTGAAAGTACAAGAATCTTGGATTGAAAAGTGTAAAAATTACGTTTTTAAGTGTGACAAAGTGATAAACTGTTTTACGCGTAAGACCACAAAACTAACTTCAAAAACAAAAGATGTTCACCCAACTATTTGGCGAATGATACCACTGTTAGGTTCCCATATTAGTAACACAAGCATCAATATAAGAAATAGAGATAAGATAGTGATCGGATGAACAAATAACCAAACACACACACACACGTATAAATATGTAGAAGAGTTATGCGTAGAGTGCAAGTGAATTAATTGAACAACCAACCTTCAATAGAAGGTTTACAAGAGGTATTTATAGGAGGGAACTAGGGCAACACTCCAAGTTCCCATCCTTTTACTTATTGGGCTTGGCCTAGGCTTATGGGCTTTCTACATAAGCCTAGCCTTGATTACTAACAAAAAAGCCATATTAAGCTAACTATTACATATGAATCACTAACACTTGAAATATAGTTTAGGAGTGATTCCAACAAAGTTAGATAAATAAATAAAAGTAAATACTTGCCGATTTATGTTACAGTCTTTGTAAATACAAGCACCAGTAGCGTGTTCTATTTCCAGCAGGAACTAAGGGGGGTACTTGCAACGGAGCACTTGTGCTACTTCTTAGAACTTGAGGTTTAGTATTAGGCTTATGTTAATACAAATAAGCCGTAAAAACGTTTATTTATATTTTACGATCTTCTAATGTTTTGTCGATAACAAACGTAAAATCATTTTAACGAACAAATAGAATACGTAAATAGTTTGAGCCAATAGTTTTCTAACACACTTACGTTTTCACATAAAAACACTAAAACAAGTATAAGTGATTTTATAATTTAGTAATATATATGTACAACAACTAGTGTTTACATATTGGGCAAAATATATACACAACTAGTATATATTATATATAAATGGGTAAAAACTACAACCCATGGAAAATATCCATAACCCATGGTATTGACCCATAACCATTTGACTAGGTCCATTGCACTCATGAGATACATTGTATCTAATAAGAAACCCATGGATCAACCCATAACCCATGACCCATGACCCATAACCAAAATACCCATGGGCAAAGAGGAGTGTCCCACGGATCCCTAGATTTACGCTAGACGGATCCCTTGTGGGAGGGATCCGTGGGATCTGGGGAACAGTAAGCATTTCTCCTCTATAAATAGTGAGCCATTTCTTCCTTTTGGCTTACCACTCTCACACATACTTTACCCAAGTATTGTAACTCTCTAACCACTGATCCTAAAAGATCTTTCTATGTAGTTTGTCTTTTGTTTTTGTGTGATTCTCTAGGTTCCTCTTAAAGGCGAGATCGCCACTTCTTGAAGTCGAGCAAGCTCAAGTCCATGAGTTGCCATGCTTCGTCATCATCCAGACAACTGAGGTTCTCTTGTTGATAGTTCTTTCTTCCTCCGTAGATGTGTTGTGTTGAAGGCATTAGTGAAGGATGCCGAAAAAGTCAAGACGAAAGCATTAGTGAAAGGTGCTCAACGTCGGTGTCAAAAGCATTAGTGAAGAATGCTAAAGGTGTCAAGACGAAAGCATTAGTGAAAGGTGCCAAGCGTTGTGTCAAAGGCATTAGTGAAGAATGCCTAGGAATCAAATCAAGTGGCATTAGTGAAGAATGCCTAGTCCGTATAATCGATGAGGTGCATCGTTATACATATAGTGATTGTTTATATTCAAGGATGGTGATATCCTTGATGGTGTTGTAATAAGGAGTTGGTCTCCTTTGGGATTAGGAGTTGTGTAGTGTTGGGTAGTAGTTCCTCCATTGTAATGAAACTCGGTACTTAGCCTAGTACCGGATAAAGGGTAGGCAACGTTGTGGTAGGTGTGGTTCACCTTGGTGTGAAAGAACCCGGTGGTTAGCCTAGTACCGGAAAAAGAGTAGGCGACGTTGTGAAGGCTTCTCCGCCATAAGGAGATTGGTGTCGTGTAGTGATTACGAACTCTCGAGTAGGTGACTCGGGGAGTGGAGTAGGGCAAGGAAGGTGTCCTTGTAGCCGAACCACTATAAATACTCGTGTTGTGGTTATGTGCTTCTTACTCTTTATCTTTCATTACACTTTTATATATCTATCTATCACGTCCAACATACACATCTAAATAGATTGACATAAGTCGATCTAAATATTTAAAAGGAAGTTTTAAATTGGTAAAACTATTCAACCCCCCTTCTAGTTTTCCACAGCTTATTTTTATCTGAAAGACATAAACAAATGGGAGCCATTCATTAAAAATACAATTTATGGCTATCATAACCTTTTTTTGGCAGACCTCATAACAAAATACACCACAAATTTTCTCTTGACCAACCCAACACATATTGATCCTTTTGCATGTAAGTCATACCAAAAAGGTAAAAGAAGGATCTAACCTTTCTGAATCCATGTGTGAAGGAATGATAGCGATACTTCTTCCTGTCAAACTACCACCACCTCTGCCAAACAACAATTGAAATAACCAAATCAGTCCACAAACTATAAGTGATATAGTTACTATCATTTTAACATGATTTTCATACGAATATTTACGACACATGTGTCTTAAAATGTAGAAATTGTATTTTTATATGTTGTTCGTGTTGGTTTCCCCTTTTTTTATGCACCCTATAACGACGGGTTACAGTCCCATGAGCTGCTTCAACTTCAATTGTCTTCCCATTAGGACAAACCAAGCTTGATGTCATCAATCCAAGAGATCTGAACATTGTCCACATGGAATAAAACTAAGTCATTATTTAGTAATTTCAAATTGTAGTAATTGAGAAAAACATAATGAATTATGAAGATTAATCTTAAGTGCTACAACAGCCTATAAAATTACCTTGTGCTAAGAAATCACTTTGCACATCACCATCGCATTTTTTGCATGCCCATACATAGCCTCCATCACTCTTAAAGCATAAGCAACCATATCATCATCCCAACACCTTTATGAGCAGCAAACCAAGATTATACATTAGAATTTAGAAGTGGCAAAACTCATGATGAGTCCATAAGTTACAGCATTCCAGAAATTTAATGATTGTAAAAGCATATTTTTCATTCTGGCATACAGATTTGTATGTATTTCCAAGAAGAAAGCTGTTTGCGTCTTTCAGAACCTAACCACCAATTTAGAAAATGTAACTTTGCACTGCACAAAGATAACCTTGATCCAGGGTGTGGTAACAAAGTTTCAACATTAGGTTTTAGATATTAGGGTTCTGTAAAAAAATATATAATGAATGAATTAAGAAAAAATATATATTTAAGGAAAAGATATGTATAGTAAGTTTTAAAAAAGATAATTACTTAATATAATTTTTGTAGATAAATTGTATTTAGTATAGAATTCCAATATAATTATAGGCATTTATAGATTATAATATGCAACATAATTATCAAAATAACTTGTTGCCTAAGTGGTAAACACACTTGTTATTTATCCAAATAACCAAGGTTCAGTCCTTGCAAGGCTCCTTTTTTATAAATAATTTTCGAAAATAACTATAACAAATCCGAAATTTACATAATATTTAATTAAATTAAAAAAATATTGCTTAGGTGAACAAAAATATTTCTTAGGTGGACAACTAATGATTACATGGCATTGAGGTGCCAATTGTGGAATAATCTACGTGGCATGCCTCCTGTTATATATATATATATATATATATATATATATATATATATATATATATATATATATATATATATATATATATATATATATATATATAGGGTCCGGTTCTAGAGAAAAGTGTAATTAGAGAGAAAAGTGAGAAAAAATGTTACAGGGTAGATTTTGCAAACGTCTCAAACTTCAAGGTAAAATTTAAAAAGTCATAAAATAATAGGGATAATCATCAATCAACCGATCATTTTCATATCACAAAAACACCGAACAAAATAACACACACTAGATCAAATACAGACCACCAAAAACACATACTAATCAAAATCAAAAACCTAGATTCACGAAAACACATAAAAAAGTCGATCATAAACACAATAAAATGATCAAAAACACAATAAAACCGATTAAACAGATAAAAAAATACTCGTTATCTAGTGGAATTGCAGCTCAAATCACTATGTTATCCGGTTATCCAGTTTTACGCAGTTATTCAGGTTATTCAGTTATTCAGGTCATTTTAAGATTTTTTTTTCTTCTTATTATTGTGAATTTGTTGTAAAATTATAACATATGTAATGATTTTGGAGATTTAAAGATAAATAGTTGGGAGCCACTGATTATTTAGAATATTTTTGAATTATTTGACAATTTAGGACATAAATATGTAAGCTTGTGATAATTTAGATTTTTTTTGGAATTATTTGACAATATAGGGCATCAATGTCTAAACATATGATAATTTAGAATATCTTTGAATTATTTAATGTTTTAGGGCATCAATGTGTAAACAAATCATAATTTATATTATTGTTGTAGTGACCACAACATTTCAGAGTCTTGTATATTTGTTGCTCATTAATGACTGCAATGTGCATCTTTCAGGATTTAATTGGACAATACAACGTTGATCTCTTATGAGCTGCAATTGTAGGAGCATATTGTACAGCAGCCGACACTACTGGAATGGATAAATTTTCATTTAATTTGCCTCAAGATTTTGGGCTGGACTACAATACTGGATTGGATTTCTTGGATTATGATCAGGGGAAACAATTCTTACCTGAGATAACAGGTCATCCTCCACCATCTGTGTTTTTGGGACTGTTGGGTTCAGTAAATACCCAACCCCTTAATCTAGGATTTGAATAGAAAATAACCTAAGTGTTTAATCCGTTAAACACTATCAGGTCACTGAGTGCATAGTCTCTCAGTGAGCCATCTTCAGGTTACTCAGTACGAGGCGAAGAAGAAGCCTCTCCACTCAGCAAGGCGGAACTTAATGGGTGAAGACTAAGTCAAGAAGAAGATGGTGGATTCAGTGAGTGATGACAATAACTCACTGAATCCCTAAGACTCCTCTCCAACTGTTAGCACTGAAGACAAACTGAAGGAAGAGACTGAAGGCTTTGAAGACTGAAGAATGAGCGGGACTAGGCGGGAAAAGTTTACCCAAATAAAACTAAGTCCCCAAGTGCTTTACCCAGATAAAACTAAGTCCCTATCTACTATAGCCATATCTTCCCATTTATAGTAAGCGGCGATACTAAAGGATTCTCTGTTAAGGAAAGAAGCTTCGCCGCCTGACTACTAATAGCAAAGTAAACAGTAATCGAATATATCTATATTCGTGATTACTGTGATCAATGTGTTTGTCTTCTAGGTTAAAGTTAAAATCATACTTGTATAAATAGCATAAGAGAATGAGTGAAAAGTTTAAGCTTGTGAATTGTAAAAACACACACACACAAGCCAACTTTTCACTCTTCCAAATACAACTTTATCCTTGAGATAGCTCAGTGGGTTCTAAGAGTTGTGCTCAGACTTAGCCTGAGCTTAGAGAGGAGTCACCCAAACTTTGTCATTTCAATCCCAAGTACTATTCCGCAAGTACTTGGGTAACGTATTCTTTTGATTTATTTCTAATAAGAATATGATGTTGAAAATTACTTTGTGTGTTTTACTTACGTTAATTTCAGTCATTATTCACTATTAAATTGTTTTAAGTACTTAATTGTTTTTTAAACTATAGTGAATAGGGAACAACAAGTGGTATCAGACCAAGGCTGATTATAAAACCTTTTAAGCCGCTCTAAAACGTTTTCAAATCAGGATCCCTATGGCTGAAACTGATGTACCCCAACTAGTCGATAAAAAGGGTGGAGCTTATTCAGTTGTTCCCCTAGACTTGAAGTTTGCAAATTCAACAAATGGAAGAAGCGTATGCTTTGCTATTTGATTGGGATGGAACCTTATTATGTCAAGTGTATAAATGAAGGTCCATTTATCCCAAAAACTGCTGAAGGTTTGCCCAAACCTAAAACTCAGTGGACTCAGGATGAAAGGAGAGTGGTCAATCAGGACCAAAGACTCAAAAGTATCATCATATCATGTCTTCCTGATGATATAATGGAGTCAGTTATAAGCTGTAATATAGCTAAACAAACCTGGGATGACCTAGTCCATAGCCATGAAGGTCCATCTGATACCAAGGAAAACAGGATTATGGACCTGAAACTTGAGTATAATACCTTCAGGGCTAGGGACTCTGAAACTCTCTCACAAACTTACACCAGATACAAAACTCTTTTAAATGAACTGGCAAATGATGGTGTTAAGTTGTCCAAACATGAGATTAATGTTGGTTTTGTCAATTGTCTACCTGAGAAGTGGTTGAACTTCTCTCAGGGACTTAGAAATGCAAATCATATTCAAAATCTTGAACTTCCTGAAATTTATGGGAAATTTGTCTATGAGGAAAACCTCATCAACAGACGATACCCTTACTTAAAAAAGTCTCAGGAAGTCAAGAAGTCCCTGACCATCACCTCACCTATATCAACTGCCTTCTTTTCTAACAATGTGGTTCAAGATTTTCAAGAAAATTCTGATGATGAGCCTGATGTGAGATCAAGTGAGGAGTACCTAAATGACCTGAATGTTGAATTTCAGGAAAGGGCACTCCTTGCAAACTCTCAAAGGTTTATTAAAAGAAACAAAGGTTTTTCAACTGCTAAAGCAAATGAGGACACTGAGTGCTTTAAGTGTCACAAAAGAGGTCGTTTTGCAAAAGACTGTTTTTCAAAAACAATTTCTAAACCCTCTTACAGACCATCAGGGTCAAATCAGTCCTCAGGCTTTAGCAAATTTCAACCTAAAATCTATCAGTCTCATCAAAACTTTCAGAATAAATCTGACCAGAACAAAACAATAGATTTTGAAGCTAAGTATAGGAAAATCAAAGCTAAGCTTGCATTACTTGAGGCCAGTCCCTCAGAACCAAAAAGTATTCAATCTGTGCAGGGTAAAAACAAAGGTCTTGTTGCTGAAACCTTCGACTGGGATGAAGAGCCAGTCTCATCAGATGATGAAATGGTGCATGTCAGCGCACTGATGGCCCTCTCAGAGGAAGACAAGCTAGTTGTTGGAAAGAATCATGCCAGAAATGGAGAATGGGTCAACATAACAATGAAGAAGGTAAATATTCTACTTTCTATGGATGATGATTCTGATTGGCAGTCCTATATGAACTATATCAATGTTGATCTTAAGTTTGTAGAGGAGCAAAGACTAAATCTTTTTTCTAAGTACAACAAGTTAAGTTTTGAATTGAATAAGTGTAGGGATGAGTTACATGTGTTAAAACAAAACAAGCTTGAGGCTATCACCTTACAAATTCAAAACACTGAATTAGTTAAAAGAAATCAGGCTCTTCAAGATGAACTTAAGAAAGAAAAAGAAATCATTGATAGTTAGACCAACAAGAATCCAAGTGTCTTTGATGCTGTGGGTGCCCCCAGTAGCAAAAAGAGAGTCATAGGTGAACATCATCTTTCTGACTCTCACAACAAAGACCAGAGTCCTAAACCATTTGTGTCTGGTGGCATGATTACCAATATGTTGTCTGTTCCCAAGCCCAGTGATTGGATTGAAAGACTTAATCCTGAGAGTAAGCTTCCTAACTTTGACTCTGGAAGAATTCTAGAGCCTGAAAGTCAAGCTCTAAAGAGCATGCTTGGACTCCCAGATGTGCCCAGTAGCACTGAACACATCTATGAGTCTGAAGATGAATCTCAAGCACCACTTCCACCCTTGGAACCTCTTCAGGGTGCCGATCCTAGCTCTGAGCTTACTCCATTACAAGACAATCCACACTCTCCAAAAGAAAGGTCTGGACTTGGTAGAACCATCATGAAAAGACCATCAAAACCAACTCAACAAGAATCCACCCCCACTGAAACTTCGATATCCTTAGTCCCCACTGAAGCTGATCAGATTCAGCAACTGACTGAACTTGTGAGGAAGCTAAGTAACAAAATGGAATCCATTGAAAAGGTCCCTGAATCAATCAAGGAGACAAAGTCAGCTTCCTCTAGTTCCTCAAAATCAAAAGCCACCACCAAAAACAAGCAGAAGTGTGATCTGTGCCACTATGCCAGTCACATCACTGACAACTGTTATAGAATCCTTTTTTGCATGATCTGCAAAAAGGATGATCACAGAACTACTGACCACTTGCAATATGTAAGCTCTCTCAGTCAAGCAAACTACACCAAAGTTGGTCATCAGTATGCTTCTTCATCCAAGTCAGCTCAAAAGTTGAGAGCAAAGCCTTTTCCTCCTTGCCCACACTGTGGCTTTAATGATCATCGCCCTGATGATTGTCTTATGAACATATGCTGTGATATTTGCGGTAACACAGCTCATAAGACATCTCAGCATGACAATTTCATCCATGCAAGGCGAAGTTCAAAGCAACCCAAATCCACTGAGTCATCCACAGTCTCTAAATGCAAAACCTGTGGTAGCTCATTGCACTCCACCACTGACCATGAATCGATTGCTCAATTCAAAGAGACCATGAGACCCAAGCCACTAGTAAGTGGGTCACGAAGAGAAACTAATTCAGTTTACTACTTGTGCAGAGGCATGCCAGGGAGCCTATCTGGCATCTAGACAGTGGATGTTCAAGAAGCATGACTGGTGTGAAGGAATATCTGCACAAGTATGTAAAGGAACCAGGGCCAAAGGTAGTATTTGGTGATAACTCATCATGTCCCACTGAAGGTTATGGTTCAGTAAACTGCAATGGAATAGTTTTCTCTAGGATTTCTTATGTCAATGGTCTCACATACAATCTCATCAATGACAAACAAGGTACCATTTTCAATGCCAACAAGGAAGTTGTGTTGATTGCTCCTAGAAGAGACGATGTTTATGTCTTAGACATGTCAACTCTCTCTAAAGATGGAACCTGTCTCTTTGCCAAAGCCACTGAAACTATCAACTGGCTGTGGCACAAGAGACTCTCACATTTAAACTTCAAAAACATCAACAACTTGGCAAAACAAAACAAGGTCCTTGGCTTACCATCACTGGTTTTTGCAAAAGATAAACCATGCTCAGCCTGTGAAAAAGGCAAACATAAAAGAGCATCTTTCAAAACCAAGCAAAACTTCTCTATCAAAAGCTGCCTTCACCTCTTGCATATGGATCTCTTTGGACCTGTCAGTCCTAGATCAATCCAGCATGAGAAGTATACACTTGTCATTGTTGATGAGTTTTCAAGATACACTTGGGTATACTTTCTTTCCAAAAAGAGTCAGGCAGCTGATACTATAATGTCATTCATCAGGAACATTGAAAACCAGAATGACATTACAGTGAAACAAATCAGAACTGACAATGGTACTGAATTTAGAAATGCTGAGCTTGAGAGTTTCTGTGATGAGAAGGGAATCTCCCAAAACTTCTCATCTCCTTATACCCCTGAACAAAATGGGGTAGCTGAAAGGAAAAACAGGACTCTCATTGAGGCTGCAAGAACCATGTTAAATGGCTCCGCCCTTTCAAAGCATTTCTGGACTGAAGCAGTTAAAACAGCCTGTTACACTCAAAACAGGTCAATCATTGTCAAAAGACATAATAAAACCCCATATGAGATATTCAAAGGTAGACTTCCTGACATCAGCTACTTTCATGTGTTTGGATGTCCTATGTTTATTCATAACCACAAGGATCATCTAGGCAAGTTCGATGCTAAAGCTGATGATGGATACTTTCTAGGTTACTCACTGATCTCCAAAGCCTTCAGGGTATTTAACACAAGGAGACAACAAGTTGAGGAAACTTTTCATGTCACCTTTGATGAAAGTGTAGAAAGCATCAGGTTCACCAACACTTCAGTGGAGGATATAGGAATTGACAACTCATCAAGATATCCTCCTGATGAGTACTACTCTGAAACCAATTCCTCATACCAAGCTGATGCTGACATCTCATATTATGTCTTGCCTCACAACCTGTCACAACCAACTATCAGTGAATTCGTTGATAATCAGTCAGTCCCTACTGGGATAGGTAACACTAATCCAAATGATCAGGGTCCTGTAACTCAAGAACATTTACCAGAACAAGACACCTCAACAGATGATCTAAATGATCCTGTGGCTCTTGCACCTGAACTCCCAGTGACATCTTCAAGCTTAGATCCCAAACCACAAAGTAAGGAGGGGAAGAGGGGGTAATCTAACGGTTGAGATCACTTCCCTCACTTTTCTCTTGAGATCAACTTTTTAAATGATCCAATCTCTCTCTCTATATATATATATATATATATATATATATATATATATATATATATATATATATATATATATATATATACTAGTGTCAAAACCCGTCCGATGGACAGGTATGACTTGTGGTTTTTATTTTTATGTTTTAGTAGAACAAATATATACTAAAAAGTAATTAAAAGTTAAATTAAACAATTGATAACTATAATTGATGTTACCATTTTATCTATATAAAGGAACCACACATGAAATATCTAGCAGGGATATGTGAATTACTTTTCTAGGGTTTCTATATTTCACCTTTCACGGAAGGACTAATTTAATGGCGCCATTATTTCACGTAGGAGAATAATGAAATGGCCACATCACTTAAACTATCCATGAAAAGAGAATTGTGATATTGAGTTACTTTTAATGGGTCATTTATGTTCAGCTTATCTTATATGTTATGTATTTTGTTTAGGCTCTCTCTCATGCCACTGAAAGCTATCTTTTGCGGGACAAACATCTTTCAGAATGTTTTGATATCAAATGGCACCGAGGGCAGGGAAGTATAGTTGGTCGAGTGGATACAAAGATAGCAAACTATGACTGCACAAGGTTTAATATGAATCCTACATCTGTTTCACCGTTTGCACACACTGGTCCTCAGACATATCCAACTCCATGGAGTACAGTTAGATGCTATCTTGAAAGCTGCTTACAGGTTCCACTTTCAAGATCTTAGCCTTAAATTGATCTATAGTTCTTTTTATTTTGTTAAAAATCTTGGTCTCATGTTTGCTTCATATTGTCCAGACAGGAACTGTTCAAGAAATGATAGGCAATGGATATGAAGCTGAAATTTTTTTTCTACGTGGCCAGAAAGCAGCCACTTTACTTTGTTTGCCAATGTTTATTGGAGGTTTTTCAACAGCTCTTGGTATGGATATGTCTTTTACTTGATTATATTTTTCTCTATAGCTTTGGTCTGTCATTTGCGTGTTTAGAAACTGTCTACTCTGTGTGTGGTAGGCATGGTATGTCATGAAGTAACCCGTATTGCATATGACATCCATTTCTCTTCTGTATAAAAGTATATAAAAGAAATTAAATCAAGTTCTAGAATATGATTGTCGAGAAAAAACAATGAACTAAGATGATGATCGAGTTCAAAGTAAGTTCAGTGTTAGCATTGTATATAAGGAAAAGCTATTAAGTGACTCACTAAACCTGGGATTAATTTCTTGTTCTGCTCAGTTGGACCCAATACATAAATTATAGATGCAAAAATTTAACCCATTTCGAATGATTTCGGTGTAGAATGCTGGTTCTAACACATACAGAAATATACATATTAAATAGTAGTTGCATATCTAATTCTCTCTAAGATTTTGGTATATTTTTCTTTTCATGCTTGTCTAGTGGCTTACTAAACAGGCTTCTTGTGTAACATCATTTTTCGTAAAGTTTTCAAAAAATAAGAGTTATAAACCAATAGGTATGCAATTGATACCTGTTTGCTTATTTCAGGAAAAATATACCAAAAGAAGCTTTGGACTTTAGCTTTGGATCACCTGAATAAGGCTCAGGAACATGATTGTAGCTCCATCTCTTGCCGGAAATGCAGATTAATCTCGGAAGTTACACGCAACCTACAATTAGGTAATTTTTACCTAAGCCGTTCACAAAGTGACGTTAAAGAAAATGATGATATGAAAAAAGCCCGTGAATTTTATATTGAAGCTAAAAGAAAAATCAATGACGTTGTAAGGAATAATATTAAGTGCTTGCCTGATATTTCAAAGACGACCCCACAGTTTTGTTCTGCCCTTGGAGTTCTTGGTGCTTGCGGATCTGAAGAAGAATGTTGGCATTGTGGACCTTCTAAATCTGAAAAATCCTTGTTCCTCAATACCTCCATACACATGAAATGGGAATGCATCAGACGACGTCATATGGTCAGAGTACTCAGTAGGCTAGGTATGAAAATTACTTGAAAACCTTACCTCAGACAGATACTTTGTAGTTGCATAATTCTTTTGCGTGAATTTGAGTTTTTCAAACATAAAAACGATACTTAATCTTATTTAACTGAGTAAAATTCCCTTGCTGCATTGTTCTGAGCTGAAAAAAGGCTGGGTTTCCTATGTTAATATGC
Source organism: Chrysanthemum seticuspe (assembly GCA_019973895.1). NCBI lineage: Eukaryota > Viridiplantae > Streptophyta > Magnoliopsida > Asterales > Asteraceae > Chrysanthemum > Chrysanthemum seticuspe. The sequence goes on from BPTQ01000009.1 coordinate 159,765,730, forward strand.
GCATGCTAAACTGGTTCATGAAGTGGCAAATAATTTATCATGTTAAAGTTATTAAAAAGTAGCCTATAGGTTTGCTATCCATATACAGTTTTCTAAGTCAATAAACAAAACAACCAGGATGATAACTCTACCTGCATACTCTCTATTAGTTCTTATAGTTTCTTTTTTTTACTATGCATAAACTCTACCTGCATAATCTCTATTAGTTCTTATAGTTTCTTTTTTTTACTATGCATAAACCTGCTGCAGTCTACATGAGATAATGTATCCTTTTTCCATCATCAGTTCTGTGTAAAATACTGTGAGCTTACTGTCTTGTACATGGCCAGGAAAATACTGTAAGCTTCGAGGAAAAAGCAATAAAGAATACACTTATCTATTGGAATGCATACACGTACTGGTATGTAGAAGCACAGGTTGGATATGAATGATATTAGGGTTTATTGTGATGATTGAAAAGGTTAGATATTAATTAAAAAGATTGTTAAAACAGAATATATAAAAAAGATAATTACTTAATATAATTTTTGTAGATATATTGTATTTAGTATAGGATTCCAATATAATTATAGGCATTTATAGATTATAATATGCAAAATAATTATCAAAATAACTTGTTACCCAAGTGGTAAACACACAAGTTATTTATCAAAACAACCAAGGTTCAAACCTTGCAAGGAACCTTTTTTATAAACAATTTTCAAAAATGCTTACAAAAATTCCGAAAATTACAAAAAAAATAATAAAATTCCGAAATTTAATAATTATTTGCTTAGTTGGACAACAAATGCTTATGTGGCATGAAAAACAATTACTGGGCATTGAGGTGGCATTAATGCCAAATGCCTCCTGTTATATATAATATATATATATATATATATATATATATATATATATATATATATATATATATATATATATATATATATATATATATATATATATGTGTGTGTGTGTGTGTGTAAGTTGTTATTGATTTTATTTCTAAACAGTTGAACAACGCCACCGAGTCCGCGGTTGTTGGCGACTTGATCGAGCAATACATTGTTCGAGGCTAGATACGTAAGTATAATTTATTTCCAAACTCACCCACTTTAATGAAATATAATGCATCACGACTTATATATATTACTTTTCTTGCTTTTTTGTAACTAAATAGAATCAGATGATAAGGATGCGGAAAGAGAGCACCTCCTCGGGGACGACTATGTCTGACCGGGAGATTCTGCGCAACGTGATTGGTGGTAAGCAACGCGGTTATATTCCTGGCATAGTTCGAGTGTACCCCGAAGGTGGTGTGAAGAGAAACCTCAGCGCCTCGCGAGCAAGCCACCGTGTCCTCGCTTCAGGAAACAATGTAGAAACAAGCCAAGGAATTGAACACACGAGGGACTCAGGTGGATTTGATGATGGATTTTTTGAGGTCCCAGCTGTTTGGGTCAATCGGCTAGCGAGGGACATGCTGGGGGGCCTCGGGATTAAATGATGCTTTATAGGGTGAGTCTCGAGGTACTGGGGAGGGGAGTGGGGTGTAGGATATGGGTCGGTTTATATTTGTTTTTGGGTTATGGACATATTTGTGGAGATTTACATGGATTATTATGTGTTTTTGTGCATTATGTGTTAGGATGCCCGCTAAATGGATTATTCGTATAGTTTTGGACCATTTGCGGATAGGTAGATTATGGATAGTTTTGTAGATGATCATGTGATCACGGTTTTTGAACCATTTTTGTGAAATTGGATTATGTTTAGCGAATTTTGATGTATACGATATTATGTTTAACGAATTTGTAGCATGAAACAGGTTGTGATGTGGTAGATTTTTTCTGAAAAAATATGAAAATTACCCATTTTGCATCAATATGCTGCAAAATGGGTCACATCCTTTTGGTGGAAACACGTCCTCGCCAAAAGGCTGAAACAATAATCTATTGACACTCTTTTGGCGGGGACGTGTCCCCACCAAAAGAGTTAACCTCAACACTTGGTAAGGCTTTTAGCGGGGACGTGTCCCCACAAAAAGAATTAACCTCAATAGTGGGTAAGACTTTTAGCGGGGACGTTTCCCCGCCAAAATCCTAGATTAATTAATATAATCACTTAATTAGGAAATAAATCAACATTTAATAACACTTTTGGCGGGAACACGTCCTCGTCGAAAGTGTTGCCACGCTGGACCAAGTTTGACCAGCTCAAAGGCTATGGGTCCCGCATGTCCCGACCACAAGTGGACAATAGTCCCCGCCAAAAGATTCAGCGAGAAGGTTGTGGCGGGGACATGTCTTCACCGAAAGTTTTTGGAAGGGACAAGCCCCCGCTTTTTGACCGCCAAGTTTTAGGCTCGATTGAATGACGGACAAAGAAAAATGATAAAAATCAGCTTCATGATCGCCATCTGGGACGTGGTTACCAGAAGTGCCCAAAAAGTTTAAAAATAAAAGACTTGTGACGGCTCAGTGGGTGGAGACGACTTCAGTAACGGCGTCATATAGCTTGAGTGACGTCGTCACAACCTAGAAGTTGACCGCGTCACACTATGGCAGTGGAAAAGTTAATCCTAAATTGATGAAAGAACAGGTTTGGTTTTGATAAACTAGGTTGGTTAGTTATTTTATGAAGAAGCGGCTTTTGATGGACCTGCAGGTTTTCATTGTTTTAGATGAACCAACAGAAGTTGCAACATCTTTTGTCATGAATTCTTCATCCATAAAATTATCATTGCTAGGTGAATATGCTTTCAAATGAATAGCTATGTTAGCCTTTTTATTTGATGAACAAAAAATTGTCTTAATCATTTTTGTTTAATGAACAACAATTTTCTTTATCATTTTTTTTGGTGAACAATAAATTCTCTTTTTGATGAAAAAAAAAACATGATGAGCATATTATTTTTGATGAAAAAAAACATGCTAAGCATATTTTTAAGAAACAAAAACAAAACAAAACAAACCAGTGAACCTACTTTTTACATTGTTTTTTGTAATACCTTTTGGTGACGGATGTTCAACGTTTTTTTCGACCTTCTTTCCGTAGTTGCAACATTTTCAGGCTCATTATTTACTCTATTACTTGTTTTGATTTTAGATTCTAAAAGTCTATAACAAATATAGTTAAAATCTGCTTATACAAGATAAACTAAAATCAACTGAATTTTTTAACCCTAAATGATGAACTTGCGCATTAATTGTACATCTCCACCTTCATTTATTTCAGGCTCTACAGTAAAATCTAAATTTTCATATTAATCATTTTCATTTGTTTGTCGTCTTAAAGCTATTAATCTGTTACTTTTTCTTGTAGGTTCTGAAAATCAAATTTTTTTTGTTAGTTAAACTCATATTATATTTGCATAAACTAGAATAAACTCAAAACTAAACCATAAATGATGAACTTATGATTTGCATTCATCTTTTTCAGAAGAATATATGTGTTTTCTTCAACTTTGAAACAAAAGAAATCGTAATTTAACCGTAAAGAAACTGTAATTTAACCGTACAGAAACCTTAGAAAAATCCTCAAATTTTAGAGAGAGAATTTGAGAGAATTTTTAGTAGAATTATGAAACCCGAAATGACGAATCTGAGAGTGAAGGGAACGATGAAACGTTTTGGTATCTGAATTTACATTTTTAGCCCTCTTATTGTCCTTACAAGCGTCCGAGGGTATAATCATTTTGCCTGACCGTATGATGATTGGTTGATGAAATGGACGACTAGGATTACTTTTTACACTTTTTATTTTTTATCCCCTTTGTATGGGAACGTAACATTGTTTAGATCCCGATCTTGATCCAAATATCTTATGATTTTATGATACTACAAAGAAAAATGATCCCGATACTACGTAGAATCTTTGCGAGATATGATTTTAATAGAATCACAATCTTGGCCATAGGATCTTAAGATCTCGATGGATCTAATCTTACTTTTCTCGAAATATAAGCTAAAAAACTACAAAATTATGTATTAAGTTTTGTAGAATATGAAAAATAAGAGGCTAACTGTATTAAACATTTCATACTCATAATTTTGACATACATTTTCATGATATATAATATCTAATAATATGTAGATTTGCATAATTTAACAACGCCTATTAAGATAATGACACTATAATAGAATTCTAAGATCCCGATCTGATCTTACGATCAAGTCCTGTCAAAAACAAAAACAATACTAGGTAGGATCCCAATTTTAAAAACCTTTTCTAAAATATATAATATATTTTTCTTTTTCTTTTTGATTACTATATTAGCTGTTCATTTATATATAAGCATTATTGAGGAGGATGTCGGATTAACATAAGGAATAACGATCCTTTCGACCTGACATGGGTAAAAGATTAGTATATGATTTATTGAAAGTTAAATATTGATTAAAAAGATTTTCAATTAGTCTATTTTTTGACTTTATTCTATTAACCCATATGTGTTTTTACACGTATATAGTGAAAAGGATATAAAGTTGGAAAAAGTTAATCATTCGGTTTTTTTAATTTATCTATCTATTTATGGTAGCGTATTGAACTTCTTCTCGTGAATTCGAGAATTTTTTATATCAATCAGATAGAAGATGTAGCACATGAAAAGTTACATTCAAGAGAGGTAATTATTTGACAAGGAATGCTTTATTTTTATTATACAAAAACTAAGAAACACCAAAACATAGGAATTCATGTCTTCTAGTAAACAACTTCAACAGGCTCAAAACCGTTCTTAATCGAAGTTATAACTGCATCAATGACAACTTGGGTCTTTCTACTAAGGATCGGCCACTTCTTCTCTGGTTTAGCTTCACCATTGCTTATTCCCTTGACCAATTGAGCAAATTCCTTAACCATTAACGCTTCTTGAGGAAGATCAGTTGTTATCTTAAACTCACTTGGTTCAGGAACACAACCAAGTGACAATTCCGCCCACCTTGAATTTGCTACTGCGTAAAAAGGTCCAACCTTTTCATTAAAAGGGATAACGAAGTCATGAACACGAAAGTTTCCTTTTGTTCCCAGGGCGGTTATGTCCATAGCTAAATTTGATAGGAAAGAACAATAAAATGTGGCTACTTTTCCACCTTCATTCCAGTTGAGCGAAGCACCGCATGACAAGATTACCCCTAGTTCATTGTACTCAGGGTCACGGAATGCTGTGACTGTTTTTGGAAGCTCATAATCGTTAGCCCATAAAATGGCTCGTATGCTATACCAACCTGTATCACCAAGAGCTCCTAGAGAATCGAGATCTGGATTTACCCGAATGTCATTCTTTAAGAAATCACCTTCTCCTATGTACGAAAAATTGCTATGTACCTATGAAAATCAGTATAAGATACTTATAAAAAAAATGTTAACAAAAGATTGAAATAATTAATAATTATTTTTATTATGTAATGAACGTGACATTCTCATTTTTAAAACCCAACAAGATATATCACTTGGGCCAAGCCTTAACATAAAAAACATAAATGATGTGACCTCTTCGTTTTTAGATACCAGACCATACGGGTGTTTAGTGCAACTCATTTAGAAGCGTTAAGCAGTGTGATTTTTAATTTTCGTCTAGCAAAGAGTAATTAACTTTGCCTTTTTATTTTCGTAATGCTGCTTTTTTAACATTTCATGCATTTATGAGCGTTGAGCATATAAAAATTATTTTATAAATTATAATTATAACTACAACTACGTTAACAAACATTTTTATATAAAAAAAAAAAAACTCGCATATAAAAATTAGACATAATAACATACTGACGATTTACTTTCTTACACGATAAGTTATTATGTTATACTATTATCATTTACAAAAAATAATTCGTGAATCTTACAAATATTGCCCAAAAGCAATATAAAACTACCTCTATATATAAGTAAATAAATACGTGAAAATTAGATTAATGTTAAATATATAAGATATTTGGTTTATTACATTTACTACTTAGAGTGTGCGGTATAATAACGTGGAAGGGGAGGTTAACCCCGAACGCAGCTGCGTTATGGGGCGTTAACCACACTCCCTTTCACATTAAGGGAAGGTTAACGATGGGGCGTTAGTGGCTTAACGCCACGCTAAGGTTGCTTCAATAAAATAAATAAATAAATTTTCATTTCAACCCCTAAACTATTTAAAATAAATTTTCACTTACACCCCCTCAACCTATTCACTTCAAATTTAAATTTAACTGGTTAATTCTGAGCGGGATAAATGAAGTTCAAATTTGAAATTTAAAAATCAAATATGAGCAGTATTTATTCAAGTTCAAAATCAAAATCAAATCTGCCTATATATACAACTCTACCAGAGTTGTTTAGTACACACAACTCAGACACACAAGTTACACACACAACTCACACACACAAAAATGTCTCGCAAAGATTTCTCTCAACAATTCCCAAGTCCATCACAACTGCCGGAAACTACCTTTCCAACTCCACCAGAAGAAGTTGAAGTTTATTCAACTCCACCAGAAGATGTCTTTCCGTTTTCCAACCGGAAAATATATTTGTAAACACTCCACCTCTTAACAATCCAATTGTTAACACTCCACCTGTTAACAATCCACCTGCTAACGGTCCACAGGTGGACCTCGAAAACAATCCATTTGGGTTAGTGAGGCCTACCTTCGTGAACTTGCGTAGGACGAGGAAAATTATAGAGAGATTATGGAACAGGAGGCACGCGAGGAAGCTGCTCGTCGTGAACAGGAAGCCAGGGAAGCTGAATATCTTAGGGAGAACTACTTTGACATCATGGAAAGAAAGTACTTTGCTGGCGAGTTTAATTCCTCTTCGAGTGACGAGGGTTACAACTCAGATGATTCGTATTCTTAAGTTTTAGTAGTTTTATTTTCATCAATCTCGTTGTAGTTTTAATGTTTAAGGCTGGGCACAATCACGACTTAAACATCGGTTGGTCAACCGAATTTCAAGTGACGACCGATCTTTACATCGGTCACCACGTTTGTGGCACTCGGTCGACACATCGGTCGAGGAACAAACAAAACCAATATCGGGCTAAAATTCAACCGATATCAAAACGTTCCATTTCCAACTTTATTTGCCCGTTTGGGTATTAAATTTAAAGAATAAAAAAAATTAAAAAAATATAAAAATAAAAATAAAAGTTTGTGACCGTTGCATTAAAAAAAAAAAAAAAAAAAAAAAAAAAAAAAGAAAAAAAAAACATTTTTTTTTTAAACTTTACCGCTCTGTAGTTACTAACTCAAACACATTTCTAAAACACACAATTTCAATCAAGCATTCTAACGAAATACCCACGAAACACAGTATTTAATATGTCGTTCGAGCTTTTATTCGGTTCTTCTTCGTAATCCGACGATAAAGAAGTGTTTAGTTAGTTTGTGGAGTTTGCGAATTTTGCTTGGAATGTCTCCCGTGAATGTCTCCGTAAGTTTTGCGAGGTTATCATGGAGTAATATGGTCGTGAGTATTTGCGAAAGCCAACGTATTCTGACCTTGAAAGAATATATGCTCATCACGAGCATTAGCATGGCTTTCCTGGGATGATGGGAAGCATTGATTGTAAAAGTTGGGAGTGGGAGAATTGCCCGAATAGTGTGAGAGCTCAACATTGTAGGGGTGATCACGGGCCACATCCATTCATTTTATTGGAAGCGGTTGCTTCCCAAAATTTATGGATTTGGCATGCGTACTTTGGTGTCTCCGGAAGAGAATGAAGTCGATAGTGACGATGACGATGAGGAAGACGATGAAGATTTTTGGTAATGTTTTTAACGTTATTTGAATAAGTTATGTAATGTTTTTAATGTTTATTTGAATTTCGTATTGTAATGTTTATTTTAATTTTAATGAATTTTAAATTTGTTGTTTAAAATGTTTGAATTAAAAAAAATAAAAAAATAAAAATAAAAAATAACGTCGGTCATCGACTGTGGCATCCTGGTCATGTCTGGTAGCTGGAGAGAGAAATCTGACGTGGCGCTGGTGACCTGGGTCACGTGACCCGGGTCACGTGACCCGCCTAATGTACTTCGTGTTTAATGTTTAATGTATTTTGTGTTTTAATGTTTAATGTTTAATTTTTTTTAATAAATGAAATGTTTATTTTAGTTTAGGGGTTGAATTTGATATTTGAGTTAAGGTTTAACCTTAAAAATGTTATGATAAAAGGTGTTTTTTTGTTAAGTTAAGGTGAAATGTTAAAGCGAATGTGACGCTAACGTAGCAAAAAACCTTAACCAGAGGGCAACATACCCTACGCTCTTAGTAGTTGTAAAATTTTTTGAAGTCAAATAATGACCCAAAAAGTGAATATGGCTTGATGGTTGTCTATCATGAAGCAAAAGATTCAAGTTAAAATCTTCCGTCTTCAAACCTTTTTTTGTTTGCTTCAGTTTAATTTTTTATTCTTTGGGCTGAAAAGTAAACACCATTATAAGCTTGTGTTGTTGGTATTATATTTATAAGTTAATGTATTTAGGATAGGGATCTGGTAACAACAACCCACTCGATGTTGTTTAAATATTTCACGTTTAAAAAATTAGTATTTAATAATCTCTAAACATTTTTATATATAACATCACATACTATGTTTAAAATAATTAAAAGTGTATAATGATGAAATACATGATTTCATTAAATGTGTTTTTTTATATAAAATGTTTAAACAACATCAAATTATTTGTTGTTAGTAAATCCCCTTCAAAATAGTTCTAGAAAACATGTTGCTAACTAAATAACAAGTTTGTTGTTAGCAAATCCCTTTTATTTTTGTTTATCCAAATTACTAAACTTTCAGTATTATTCTTCCTAGTTACCAAACGTTTAAAAAAATGTTTGTTATGGTTACTTTCATGACTTGTTACCGGGTAATAACTTGTTACACGGATAACTCAACCCCATGTTTCAAAGTTTGAAGACTTCATATCCAAACCAGATGAACAATTCAACCAGACATCATTATCTACCACCAGATATATCAACGTAACAAATGACTAAACATCATTAACGCTAAAAGCCTTATAAATGATGATGGCTAGTGGTAGATGGAGAAATTTATATTAACACTAACTGCAAAGTTTAGTAACTTATCTATATATAATTAACTCGTTTAAATAATACCGAAAAAGGCGAGAAGTTTATAAGCTAGTATGCAGATCTTGCAAGAGACTCCTATATCTATAACGTTAAATCAGATATTCGTACCAATCATCAACTAACTAAAGACAAATCGTAAAGTTCTATCATATTTTGATGCTGTCTGGTCTAATATGACACACTTGGTCTAGCAAGATATATGAAGAAAAAAAAAGTATACCGATTTGAGCTGTCCAAATTTCTGTTGATCAGAGAGGATATCTTTCATCTTCACGGTACGTGGATGATGCATCCACATGGTAGCATCCATGAACTGAACCCCACTCGATTCACAAGCCTCAAGTATCGTATCCAGTTCCCCAACATTTAACGCTACAGGCTTCTCAAGCAAAATATGCTTCTTTTTCTGAGCAGCCAGAACAGACCACTGCAAATGGAGACTTGTTGGTAAAGGAACATAAACCGCGTCAACATCAGGGTCGTCCAATACGGCGTCGTAGCTACCATAGACCTTGGCAGATTCTGGGAAGTGGTTTTCTAATGCGAAAGCTGTTGCCTTATTTAGAGAACGGCTTCCAACGGCCGAGATGGTGGTGTTTGGGGACAGGAGCATAGCCCGTGATACTTTACGGGCTATGTTAGCACAACCCAGGATTCCAAATCGGATTGGGGTTTCTGTCATTTTGTGTGTGTGGAAATTTTGAGTGGATAACGTACTATGGCTGCTGAGAAGGGATGTGTATATCTCTAGCTACTATATATAAAGAGAAACCGTTTTTTTTTAATAAAATTGCTCATGTGGTTCCAATCAACCCATGACATAACTAAATGGGATAGGTTATACAAACCCCTTTCCCCCCCCCCCCCCCCCCCCCCCCCTTCCTTCTCGCTTTTTTGCCTTTTTTCTTTTTTTTTTGTTTTTTTTATATATAATTTTGTTTATATCAAAAAACTATAAATCTGAAAGTACGGAACATAAAATGTAAAGTTTAATAAGTCAAACATTTAAAACTGTCATGAAATTCGGAACAGAAACTGACAAAAAACTGTGTTATACTGAAAATAAATATGGGACAATTTTTTTTTCACTAAAACCCTCCTTATATCGCATCATAAAAGGGGTTTGTATAGTATATGACCTTAACTAAATAAATTGCACTAGTGAAAAGTTACTACAACATTAAAATATACTCTCTCCGTCCTAAATTATAAGTCTATTTTGACTTTTTCAAAATCATTTTATACCAACTTTGACTTTAATTATTTCTTTTAGCATTATATAATACTTGTTGTAAAATATATAAATGGATATGTGATTTAAATGTATTTTCATTTGTATACTTTTCATCAAGTATTATATAACACGAAAAAAAATAATTAAGGTCAAACTCGTAAGAAAAAAACTTTAAAAAGTTAAAAATGGATTTATAATTTGAGACGGATGTAGTAATTAATTGTTGGGGCATATCATATAATGAACCTCGCTACAGCCATTTTTTAGCGAAAGGTAAGCTTCAAAATAACTGCATTTTTATGGGTATTTTGTAAGAAATATAGATTTAGGTCAGTTCTTAATTAAAGTATCATGCTATTACTTTAATAAAAATGGTATTCAAGTTTTATTTGTTGTGCAACAATGGTAACTTTTATATTTTGAGAAATGCTATAATCACTCGCAAAATTCACATAAAAAATTCACTCATTGACGTGTTAGCCGGTGATTGTTTAATAAAAGAGATGAGATATAAACTGTTAGAAAATGCATCAATCACCCGCTGACACGTCAGCGAATAAATTTTTTGTGTAAATTTTGTAAGTGGGTCTAGCATTGCTCTTACATTTTATATAGATAGTCAAATGTTGACACACATTACTCCCTCCGTCCCAAGTCCCAAAATATAAGTCCAGGTTGACTTTTTGAATCGAACTTTGACTGTAAATATTTTTTTTGTATTACATAGCACTTGATGAAAATTATACTAAATAAAAATATATTTAAAACACAATCCATTTATATATTTTGTATCAAATATTATATAATACAAACAAAAATAGCTATGGTCAAAGTTCGATTCAAAGAGTCATATTGGACTTTATTTTGAGACGGAAAAAATAGTATGTTATTGGATAATTTGGTAAAAGTTACTTTTATTGCACAAAAGTAAAATACAAAGTGAAAAGATAAAAAAAATCTGAACACTATTTTTCCTCATTTTGATCTATGATGACTTTATTGAAATTTGGCTTATAGTTCGATAACTTGTTTTGTTGAAACCAGGGCCGGTCCTGAGGATTTTGATGCCCTTGGCGAAACCAGAAAAAATGCCCCCACTAAAACTATATTTTATCATGTTTTCTTAAGAAAAAAGAAAAACGACTTTTAGTTCGTTAAATAACAATGAAGTTTTGCCATACTCTCATTCTGTACATGAACTATAAATTATCCTATAAAATGTCCATGTAAAAAATGTGTATATTAAAATACTTATAGAATGATTTCTAATACTTATGCGAAAATTTATAGTTCTTTTATTAAAACGGGACTTAAAAAAGTTTGTTGTTAGTTAATCAGCAATTAATAAATGGAAACTACTTGAATAATAGTAATAAAATATATATCACGACTTATTATGTTTCTCATTCATTGTTATTTATCGTCATATGTTTAAACAAACGAAAGAGACTAAAAATTTAATATGTTCTCCGTCAAAATAGTTTACAAGACAAGATGAAATTATGTATGTAATCTTAAATTTGATACAATAAATATTTAAAGAGACATGTATGTATAATCTATGTTGTTTGATGTTTAAAGCTACAAAATGTTTAAACAAAACGCATTGCGAAATGAAAGGGGTAGAATTGTAACGTAACGTGACGGAACGCTCTACTGGCTGACGGTAAATTTGAATTGAGTTTTCTTAGTTGGTTTCCTTTCACTATATGTATCGTGTAGTTTTTTATTTCCATTTCTCATGTTAAGGATACTGCACCAAGCAGAAAGGTGGGTCGCGAGAGATTTGTATGTATTTGTTTGTCATTACCTTTTGTTTCGTGATAGTAGGATCGGATCCTTTCGGAGTGATAACGAAATAGAAATTAGACTACGCATTATTGTCTTTACATCAGCGTCGCATCATCATTTTGTACATCATCCAACCTACCACCTTTTACGTGTTATGGTCACTATCAAACTCATTTTTAAAACAAATTTAATTAAAAACTAAATTAAACTTTTATTCATAATTGAAAAACATTACATATTACAAAATAAAACATAAACTTACAAAATAAAAAACGTAAACTAAAAATCTAAATTATACTTCTCCTTGATCGCCTGCTTCATTCGCAACACCTTTTCGAGGCGGATTCCACTCAAGTGATCAATGGGGCTCATATAGAACAATTCATCATTTTTTTGTTGTTTCTATTGTTGCAAGGCAAACATTTATTGCTTTAGTTCAAACTTCTTTTGTAGCGTTTCTATAGAAAATTAGAAAGGGGGTTGAATAGTTTACCATTTAAAATCTTTGTTTTGAAACTTATTGAAAGATCAATTGATATTGATCTTAGATATGTTAATGAAATATGTAAGCAATATGTAAAGAGTAAATAAGGAAAGAAATGACCAAACCACAACAAGCTGTTTATAGTGGTTCGGTCTACAAGGACTCTTTCTCCTTGCCCTACTCCACTCCTCGAGTCTCACACTCGAGAGTTTAACTTCACTAGTCAACAAGCTCCTTTAACCCGTGGAGAAACCTTTACACTTTGCTTACACTATTTCTGACACTAAGCTAAATGTCAAGTTCTTTCCAAGGGTACAACCACTCCCACACACAATGTATTTTGAGGACTAAAATACTAACCACTCACACTCACAAGATTATGATAGTTTAGTACAACAATGAAGTATGAATCAACACAAGATCATACAACACTAAACAAACAAGACTTCCAACTTCTCGTTGAAGCTTGAATGTGACTTGATCTTCTTTGCTACAAAAGAGATCACTTATGATATGAAACTGAGTTAGAAAGGTTAGAGAAAAGATATGTATGAGAGTATGATAGAAAGGGATGAAAAACTACTTGGTTTGGCTTTGCTATTTATAGCCAAAACCATCAGCAGGCACCCCCCTCAAAAGGGTTCCGCCCGTTATAGCTTTTGGTGCCGCCGAGGTCTGACAGCAAGATATCAAGATCTTGCCAAAGTCAACCATATCTATGCAAGATTGTGTAAGATATGAAGAGTCCAAATCTACACAAAATATCTAATGAAATCTTCCAATGATTTCCATGATGCATCACATGATGTCATGTGTTGTTTTTCTATTTTTAGAAATATGCAAATACATAAGTAATGTTTAGTTTTTAAGAAACTAAAACATTCTAAAAACTACTATCATACATTATGGTTAGAGTCATATTAAGATATGAATAATCACAATGTAAATGCTTGAGTGATGAAGATATTGTTTGAAAAAGCTTGTTTTAATATCTATTAAACTTGACAAGCTTTAAGCTTTATAAAAATTAAATTTACTTTTGTCGTTAACAAAACTTAGGTAAAGATCAAAAATATAAAGAACGTTTAATGACGATATTTGTATTAACAGTTTCCATTTCCTGCCTCTTGATCTCCAAAAAAGTGTCGATAGTCTGTTTTTTCCACTGCCATAAACGACTATATTTGAATTGTAAATTCGTTGACAACAACATAGCCAACTCTTCATCACTGCCAGCTGCTGACGATGCCGACGGAACAGATAATGGCGACGCTTTCTTGTTCGCTATGTCCCTGCCCATTGGTCAAACTTCCTGCACCTCCTCTTCCTCCTCGTCTCCAGCTATTTGATTTAGATTAAAACTACCCTTTGCTGACTGCGATGTGTTGAACTCAGTAGACCCCGATGACTTATATCTCTTGGATTTTTCCTCTTTTGCTTCATCAATTCATGGAATTTCCACATTCTTCACTCCATACTCAACACGATATTCGTCAAGTTCCTGTTGGACGTAATCCTCGTCTCCGGCTCCACTATGCATCCTTAGACATACATTATCGCACACTCCACAAAAGTGAGCCACTTTAGGAAGTAAACCCTTCCATTTCTTGTTTAGAGAATCGTAGGTTCGTACACCTGATATCTTCGTATCTTTCTCAAGGTAACCTAAAACCTCCATCCAAAACCCATTAAATTTCTTCATATTACCTTTCGCGCTATCTTTGAACCCAACATTTGCACAATGCAATGTCTTATCTAATGTAACATGGAATGTTAGTGTAAGATATTGGATTTCACAAACACTCTAAACTATGATCAAAGTAGGCGTATAAGTATGTTTGTCACACCCCCAAATTACCTGTTTTGCAGCGGAATGGAAATTCCTGGGGGTTGACTGTCATAGCATCACAGTCACAATTATATTGAACGACCTAAAGTGTCGTTTGGAAAATACATCGTTTGATTTAATAAAATAATCAGAGTTACAAAGATATGTTGATCCCAGTTGAGCAAACGATCTAATATAGAAACTGACTAGTAACAAAAGCTTATCAAGTATTACGCGGAATTTAACACTTGATCTTAAGAAGAAGAACAGTTAACTTTCAACACCTCAATATTATTTATTAATACGAATACTCTTACAGTATTAGGGTTTTGCAACCTTGAAGTGAAAACGACTTTAGATATAAAATACACGTATATCTAACCTAGCCAAGGACCTCCTTTTATAGGATAAGGAGTCCTATACAATATACAATACGTATCCTACAAGATAAATATCTTTTCCATATTTATCTGATACAATAAACTAACCGACTCTATAGAACTAGCAGTGCATACAATACTATCAGCAGTTACCCAATACTACTAGCCGCGGTTATATTCATCAGTGGTTACTCTTCTTCTGTCCGTGGTTATCTTCAAGCTTGTCCGCGGTTCCATCACTTAAAGTAATTCATCATACAAGGAACCTAAAACCCAACAATCCTCCCCTAAACTTGACAAATTCCAACAGAATTCTCAAGTTTCTTTTAAGCTCAAAACATCTGATGTGGAGGATGTAGCCAAACACTTACTTTTAAGTATCTTCTCATACTTCTTCAGCAAGTCATAAGCTTGACTATCATAGGACAATAACATCTTGAAACAACCTGACTTCAACATCTGAGTAATTATTGCTGGATGATTATTCAGTTTAGGATACTCACCTTCTACAAGCATATGAATAATCTGACCAGAAACAGTTAAAACATGAACTCCACAGGTTTGATATAAAAACCAACGAGTAACTTGACCATTGTAGAGTCCTTGCCATTCTGGTTCATCATGAGTAGGCTCAAATAGAATCTTCAAATTATGATACATCAACCTCTCATGATAATCATCTGGATGTACTTCACCAAAATATTTCTTGTAAAGTACCCAAAAATTCATCAAATCATCTCTATCAAAATATTGAAGCATTTGAGAAAATTTATTATACTCAGAAACATCATTATTGAGTCTTTGAATCTTCCAAACTCCTTCACTGCCATCTAAAAGATTAAACTCATAAGAAATGATTGGATTCACTTCAGCAACAACTTTCAACTTCTTAGAATCAGATGTCTCCGGAACTACAGATTTTCTTTTTCGTTTACTCTCCATCCATGCATCATGATCTTTTTCCCACTCTTTTTCCTTTTGAGAATCCATCGGGCAGAAATCATCATTATTAATTCTTATACATCTCTCATAGATTTCCAAAATTCTTGTAAATGCACAAGTAGTAAGATTTTCATAAACATATATACCAGAATTCTTGATAATTCTCATCAAAACATTCCTCAACTGAGCAATAGAAGGAGGTTTCTTTCTTACAATTTTCTTCTTTCCTCTACTAACCTTCTTTGCCAACATTCCCAGAAGTCTAGCCTTTTCTTCATCATCGAACAAAGCCCATTCTTGTACTGTATATTCATCATTGATCAATTCTGAAGCTTTAAGATAATTTTGAGATTCATACCATATAGCTAATATCTTCTGACTAGCTTCTTCTTCATCATTCTTTCTCTTTTCCAAAGCTGCTCTATCCTCCTCTTCCATACTTCTAGCAATCTCTCTATCATAAGCCTCTTGTTCTTTTGCTTTAGTAGCAGTAGACATCAGTGGTTGTGTTCTGTACTATATCAACATTCCTCAATTCTTCAAGAACAACAGCATTCCCAGCTTTATCAGAAACTACAAAGTCTTGATCTCCACTGTCAACATCTTCATCCATAGTAACACCAACAGATACATTCCCAGCCTCCCCTGAAGTCATGCCATCACTCCTCCCCTGTTTGGATACATCATCCACATTCAGAGTAAGAGAAGAGTTCACCTTCTTTTTCAGACGCCTCAAAGCCTTCAAAACAGCAAGTCCAGGTCTTTTCACTCGTTCCAAAACCAAGATCCGATGCTTTAATCTCTGAATAGTTTTACCCTGAAGCACAGTGACCTCCTGTAGACTAGAAATCTTATCCTCCATTTTAGAACACTGACCCGTCAATTCATTTATACGTTCAAGAATATCCTCCCCACTTCGACCTGTGTTATCTGGTCCGAGAGGTGGATCATCGAAAAAGCCCTCATGTACATAGTCATCAACCGTCAATTCATTATCAGGTTCCAACCTATCCTCATCACTTCGAGCTGTGTTAACTGCTCCGAGCGGTGAATCCTTGGATGCAAAAGACATAGCACCAGACCGAGCCTGATCATCTATGCACCCTATAGCAGCCAGTTGGCTAGGGATACCTCCACCTGTGTTAAGCTCGAAAGAACTTTCCACATTAGGAGTTGCCAAAGGTTGGGACTTATTGATGTTTCCACTATCCTGACCAGCATCTAAGCATGAATCAGTAGTGGAAGCCCTTCCAATCATGTCACCTCCACACCGTGTGACAGCCTCATTAACCAAACCACTAGCACTAGCCTGAGGAAGCTGAGTGCCCTCTGTTCTGCTAACCTCATGAACCTCAGAATCAGTAGGAAAATTTAACATGTGAGGAAACAAAGGAACATCTGGAATAACAACGTTCTGTGGCAGATTCCTCATAAATGCAAACACGCGAGGAATCATACGATTTATTTCATACACTCTAACATGTTCAATAGGATCCTGGATTTGGTGTTCCACAAGCAATTGAACAAATCGAGGATACAAATAATACTTTCCCTTCTTCCTAATATTCTGCACTAACCCCTCATAAATCATTCTAGACCAATTAAATTTCCTCCCATCGGACAAACAAATAATAGCTGTAGCAATCTTGGAAGGAAAATCATTAAAACCTGTTGTCTTATTACTCATACACATCAACAAAGTGTGAATCAAAAACTTCCATTGTTGAGAAAACAGATTCTTAAAAAATTGTACCTTTTCACCTCGGTATGTGTAGCCTAATCTCTCTAAACCAGCCACAATCTCAACATCAGAAAGATTATCAACCCCATCAGCATCATCAAGCCGCAAAACGTCTCTAATAAGCTCCTTAGAAACCGAAATAGCATGCTCATCCACCCTAGTACGAAAAACCTCCAATCCATTAACCACTTCAATTTTAGCATTCTTCCAAAACTGTCGAATATAGGCTTTAAAAATGGTAGGTTCAACCGTTAAAGCAAAATGGATGGAACTATGAGTAAGAAAATCAATCATTTGATGAAACCCTTCAGAGCGAGCATCTTTGGTAAGAAGAGCAACAAGATTATGTGAAGTGGAGTACGTCTCAGGCATTTTCTGTGAATCCATTAATGATGTGAATAAGGTGGGTTTGTGAAGAAATCAATAAAAGTGATTAGGGTTTAAGGATATAGAGAAGTAGAAGTGGTTATGAGTTTAGCGAAAGTGATCCATCCGTGATTTGATAAGTAAAAGATACTTTTGCCAAAGTGTCAAAAACAACCCCTGAAGTATCAAAACAGAGAAGCATACTATCCGTGCTTCCACAACATCTGTCCGTAGTTGAAATACTCCATCAGTGGATGCAGAGAACCACTCCTTCCAACTGCACAACATCATTAGAGCAAAAAAATCCAGGCCAATGGGAATGGTATCTCACAAGATAAGAAGGAGTACAATGGACACAAAACTACCCTAATTTTTTTTTTTTTTTTTTTTTTTTTTTTTTTTTTTTTTAACACAAACATAAGCAGCAAACACACTAGCTCCTTATGCAAAGACATCCTTCTTTCCTGCAAGACAACACAAAACAAACACAAAGACAAAGATTATGATTGTCAGTGGTTAGAAATAGCCAGAAGTGGTTACAAATGACCTATCCGAGGTTAGAACAGTAAAGTCAACATAGTCAACTTCTAGAATATATCTCAGTCCAATCCCCAAGAACCTCATTAACTCTCCAACCACATTTAACCTGCCCCTTAGTTACTTCAGTAACCCTAATCCTCACTTATAAAAAGCACCCATATATCATATAACGCCCAAACCAATCAAGAGATAAAACCCTAATTGCTCCAAAATACCCAATTAACCAAAATGTGGAACCCTAGTTGGAACAAACCAGAAGTGGTTGATCTAACCACCACCTCATCCTCTTCATCATCTTCATCTTCAAGTGAAGATGGAAACCCATGGCTAACCTATTTGCCTCCACTAGAACCAAGACCAAGAAAATCTCCATTTCTCCCATCATCTGAAGATGATAGTGTTGTGGATCCAAGTGATGCTTCAGAAGACTCTGATGACTCTTCTAAGAAGAGAACTGCAAACTCCAAACCTTCATCTTCTAACCCCCAACTAAGACCTCGAGCAAGAAACCCACCACTCCCTAGTGACAGAGAGGTGGTTCTTGGTCTTAGGGCACCAAATCATGGTGCTTCTTCACATATCGTAACCAGGAAGGGAAAAGGAAAGATGGAGTAAGTTGCTGAATGATGGTAAGAGAAGATGGAGCACAAGAAGAAGATCATATCATCCATCTATCTGCCACAATCAGCTTCAGCTTCTTCATTTTCATCAATCCATCCTTTCCATTTTGATCCTTAGCTGCTTTGTTTGCATATGATAAATGCATATCCAGCATTCAAACGATATCAGCAAGGATAGTAGTAGTAGAAATGTTAGGAGAAAATCATGTATAGTTGTAGTCGTTATTCAGCACTTGAAGTTTCATTGTAAGCTGTAAGCTGTAAACTGTTTTGTTGAATGAACAATGAAATTTCAGTACTTCTTGCATCTCTATAATGATTTAGCATTTTCCTGCACAATGATTAGAGAAAACACAGAACAACTAGCAGAGGATAGACCAACTCTATCAGTGGTTAGAAGCAACACTTATCAGTGGTTAGAAACAACACTATCAGTGGTTATAACAGAGATAGCAATACTTAAGATTACATAATAACAGTCCAATACTTTTACAATCTTGTACAAAACAATTTGAGAAATTTAGAGAATTAGCATTCCAATACTAACAACAAGATACTGAAACCTCCCCACATCAAAAGCTTTTGTGAGAAGATCAGCAACATTGAAATCAGTATGGATTTTTACCATTTGAATCAACCTTTTCTCATTACAATCTCTAATAAAATGATGTCTTATCTCAATATGTTTAGTTCTAGAATGTAAAACAGGATTTTTGATGATGCAAATTGTACTGTTATTATCAATGTAAATCTTAGTATGCATAAAATTGTACCCAAAATCCAGCAATTGATTCTGAATCCATAGAACTTGACCACAGCAACTAGCAGCAGCCACATATTCAGCCTCAGTTGTAGAATTTGCCACAATAGTTTGCTTTTTACACTGCCAAGAAATTAATCTGCTTCCCAAGAACTGACATCCTCCAGTGGTAGACTTCCTATCCAGACTAGCTCCAGCATAGTCACTGTCAGTGTAGGCCACCAAATCAAAAGGAGAATCCTTAGAGTACCAAAGGCCCAATTTAGGATGACCTTTCAAATACCTAAAGATCCTCTTAACAGCATTCATGTGTGAGGTATTGGGTGTTACTTGAAATCTTGCACACACACATACTGAGAACATAATGTCTGGCCTAGATGCAGTCAGATACATCAAAGATCCAATCATGGATCTGTACAACTTTAGATCAACTTTGGGACTTCCATCATCAGGTAGTATAGGTTTCTGAGTCTCCATAGGTGTACTTGCACTTTTTACATCTTGAAACCCAAATTTCTTCAATACATCTGCTACATATTTGTCTTGACTAATGAAAATACCACCAGTCCTTTGTTGAACCTGTAGCCCCAAGAAGAAAGTGAGTTCTCCCATAGAACTCATCTGAAACTTATCATGCATAAGTTTCTCAAAATCTCTGCATAGCTCCTTGTTTGTAGACCCAAAGATGATGTCATCTACATAAACCTGAACAAGTAAAATATCATCTTTGTGCTTTCTAATGAACAAAGTTTTGTCAATCAGTCCTCTCTTAAACCCATTGTCCATCAAATAAGTAGATAGGCATTCATACCATGCCCTAGGAGCCTGATGCAGTCCATACATAGCCTTCCTCACCCTGTAAACCTTGTCAGGATGATCAGGATCTTCAAAACCAGGAGGTTGACAAACATAAACCTCCTCATCAATAGTGCCATATAAAAATGCACTTTTAACATCCATCTGATACACAACAAAATTCTTGAATGAAGCATAAGCCAAAAACAATCTTATAGCCTCTATCCTTGCAACTGGTGCAAATACTTCATCATAGTCCAAACCCTCAGTTTGTGTGTATCCTTGAGCAACCAATCTTGACTTGTTCCTCACTACAATTCCTCATTCATCCCTTTTGTTTCTGAATACCCATTTAGTTCCAATAGCCCTCTTCCCATTTGGAAGATCAACCAATGTCCAAACTTCTTGAAGTTTGAACTGAAGAAGCTCCTCTTGCATTAATTCTACCCATCCTTCTTCTGTTATAGCTTCTTCTATTCTCTTGGGCTCCTTTTGAGATAGAAAACAAGCAAACAAGCAATTTTGCAGATCTTTATGACTGTTTCTTTTGTGAAGAGATCTTGCAAAGAACCCATGTTCAGGAAAGGGTTCTGAATTCATTACTCTGCTTCTTGTTTGAAATGGAGTATTCAAATTTCCAAGAATCTGTTCCTTGGGATGAATTTTGTGAATTCTGGTAGAGGTAATTGGACTTTCATTAATAACAGTGTCCAAATTAGTCAAATTAGCATTGAAGAATTCATCCATGTCTTCATCATCAGTAGGAGTATCCATCTCAATCAAGTCAGGCATATCAGGATCATGTGGATACTCCTCATTACTATATAGTGGCTTTGGATAAGGTCCAAAGAAAGTACTATCATCAGTGCTTGTCGCAGGAATTGCACTTGAACTATCAGTGGTAGAAGATGGCTTGTCAGCATTTACAGATGGCCTATCAGCACTTACAGTAGGCTTAACAGTGCTTGCAGACTGCTTTTTCTTCTTTTCAATTTCTTCTACCGACACTGAGTTATCTTGCACCAATTCATCTTTATCTTGATGATGATCAACTTTGCTTCCAGTATTATGGATATCATCATCAGAGGGACCTTGCTTGTGAATGATGGAAGGAACAGTACCAGTTTTCCACTTTTCAACCAAATAGAACTCTGTTGGAGAATCAGCTTCCTTTGAAGATTTATCTACTTCAGAATCCTTCTGTAAACCTGCATCAGCATTAGTGGATGTTCCTGCAATGATAGGCTCATAATTCATAGATTTGGTTAGCATATCAATGTTAAACAACCAGTCTGGTCCTTTGGTCTCAACACTAGGAGTCTTTTCACTGAATTGAACATGTAGGTTCTCTTCAACAATTCTAGTCCTCCTATTGTATACTCTAAAGGCTTTACTATTAGTAGAATAGCCTAAAAAGTATCCATCATCACACAATAGAGGACTCAAATTCTACGGACTACTCTTCAAATATGTTGAATCCCATGGATCCTTCCTTTTATATATGACAAAACTAGAATTTTTACAAGAAGGATTATCCAGGAATACAAACAAACGATTTCGTAGACAACTACTCAGTTATAACACCGTATCTTCCGATCCAGTAGATTTAAAGTTTTGTTAGTTATTTGACCATTTTCCTTTGAATCACTCTCCCAATGGAAGTTTCCAAAAACTCACATTCCTTGACACACACCGGACAGTTTTTCCTTTTGTTGTATCTCGGAGAACATTCTGGTTTTGACATTTGTGGTATTGTGTTGGTGACAAATACGAAGTATACCTGAATAAACCTGGTTGAAAACAATCTTCGAACTTGGTATTCGTCATAACGGATCAATAGTGACTACTAATATCATCTAAAAGAACCCATATGAAAAACCGATGATTCTCACTCTGATCACTCTAAGAATTCTCAAAGTAATGATTCTATCTTTTAGATCATTCAGTATTCCAGTTTCATTAGTCTACACTATTACCTTGACTCAAATTCTTATTACACTACTTAGTCAAGACACATCTATTTCCATAACTTTCTGTCAAATCACAACGATCTTGTGGTGTTGTCTTACCACATCGACTCTCCTTTTTATCTTGTGATTAACTCCGACGTTCCTGATACAACAGTCTTAGATTCAATGGTTGATGGAAAACCCGACTTCGACATCCTTAACGTACAATACACGTTTTGTCTTCATTCCATCACTTCGGAGTATTGTTCTGGGGGATACTTGACAATGTACCATCCTTCGGTTACTAACGTAAGGATTTTGGAAAACCCACAGGACAATGGTAAGACTTATGGTAACTGATGGATCCGTTCAAAAGTCTCTTTCGACTACTACCTATGAAAAATCCGATAAGATGATTATCATTTCGGAAATCTCATATGTTATCCTCCTGATCTTAACAACTTCTCTTGGATGTACAAGTTAAGTCACTTTTCTGAGGATCACAACTCTGGTTTCCTGGTCTGACCAACAAATTGTAACTATACGATTGGTTTAGATACTTAATACTCGGATAGTAACGTCCTTGTAGATGATTACGACTACGTCCTAATGTCTTCCTAAGACTTCATCTATTTAGAAGTTTCCTTCGACTAAGAGGTTGTCTCAAGATAAACCAACTTTTCACCTTTTGACCATGACAAGGAAGGTAGTAAGTGTTCGTTCCAGGGAGACTACTACTATAAGTATTATGACCTTCGTTTCAACTAGTAGTAGTTCTATTTCTACTTAACCACGTTCTATTGAGTCACAGCCATCTTCTTTAACTTTT